>JACEFZ010027869.1:185000-331090 GCA_014155875.1 Cepaea nemoralis
TTTAAGTGAGTCAATATTTCTAATGTCTTTTGTTCACTTTGCCCTATAATATCTATATCATCTGCATAACCAAGCAGCTTGGATGTTCCTCCAATATCACATTCCTCCTTTACCTTCCTTACAACTTTCTCTAGAGCCAGATTGAAGAGTAGCGGCGATAGTGCATCACCCTGTTTCAAGCCAGATGTTATTTGGAAGGGGTCTGATTTCCTGCCTTTATATGTTACTATATTATAAGTATCTTCCATGCATAGTTTGGTCATGTTAATTAACTTCCTTGGTATTCCAAATTCCTGCATAACATTCCATAGACTATTCCTATGGACACTATCATAAGCCTTTTTAAAATCCACAAAAATGTTATGGAGATCTCTTTTATATTCCCAATGTTTCTCGGCTATTTGTCGTAAGATAAATATCTGATCTATTGTTGATCTGTTTTGTCTAAAACCCGCCTGGTAGTCACCTAATATGTCTTCTGAATATGGTTTTAGTCTATTTAGTAATACTGCGGATAGTATCTTATAGCTTGTGGACAGTAGTGATATTCCTCTATAATTTCCACATTGGAACTTGTCTCCTTTCTTAAAGATAGGTATCAATAATGACTCTTTCCAGTCATGGGGTAATTCTTCTGTCCTCCAGATTTTTATTATTAGTTCGTATAGCTTTAGATGTAATGCATGGCCACCTGCCTTTATAAATTCAGCAGCAATTCCATCAGTCCCAGTTGCCTTATTGTTTTTAAGTCGTGTGATTACATATAGGATTTCTTCAAATGTAGGTTCTTCAATTTGTGGTTCGCATGTTAGAACCTCTTCCTGTGGGAAAATGTTACTTGGAGCTTCACAATTTAGTAATTCAATAAAATATTCTTTCCATGTGTTGCACATTTCTTCATTGGTATTTATCATATTCCCATTTTTGTCTTTTAAACCATATGTGTTTTGTTGGTGCCCTCGTTTCATTGACTTCAGTACTTTAAAAAACTTTCTGGATTCATTTTTCTGGTGATTAGTTTCCATATCTTTGATTATATTACTCATATATTCTCGCTTCTGCTGTCTGACTATTTTTGTAGCCTCTTTACATTCATTTCTATAATGCTCTTCCTTTTGGATGTTATTGATGTCATTTAACCATACATGTCTGGCATTCTTCTTCTTAGTGACTGCTTCTTCACATTTTTGATTGAACCATCTGTTCTTTCTATGCGTGGTTGACACACCGAGACATTCTTCTGCGGTAGATTGAATTGTATTCTTGATGTTCAACCAAGTTTGGTCAACGCTTTCCTCCAAAGGGTTTTGCAAAGTTTCAAGTTTACATTTTATTTCATCTGTAAATTTCTCTTTGACTGTAATGTCTTGTAGTTTTTCTCTGTTATATGTTGGGTGTAATCTTTGTAATTTAGTATAGAAAGCTCTCTTAAGTTTTATTTTAAATTTTGCTCCAACGAGGAAATGGTCACTGTGGCACTCAGCTCCTCTATAACTTCTGACTTGCTGTATGTTTGATGCATTTCTGTTGTTAATTAAAATGTGATCTATTTGATTATAGGTTCTCTTGTCACATGATTTCCAAGTTTGTTTGTGTATATCCTTTCTTTGTAGTCTGGTACTGCTAATCTGCAGTCCTTTGGCTTCTGCCAGGTTGATGACTCTCCATCCATTATCATTTGAAGTTGTATGTAGGCTTTCCATACCGGCCACTTTTTTATTAGTTTGCTCTCTACCTATTTTTGCATTGAAGTCTCCCAGCACAATCAGGATGTCCTGTTTGGGGGTTTCTTCTATGACATCTTCCAGATCATTATAAAAGTCTTCTTTAATATCATCTTCTTTCTCTTCAGTAGGTGCATGTACATTAATCATCGTTATATTTTTCCATTTACCTTTTATTCGTAATTTACTAATCCTGTCATTAAAAGCTTTAAAGTTTAAAATGTTCCCCCATAACTCTTTTTTGATGACAAATCCTGTTCCTAATTCATGTTTATTTTGGGTGTTTCCTCCATATATTATAATCATTCCATTTTGCTCTAAAGTACCCTCTCCTGGCCACCTTATTTCTTGAATTGCTGTGATATCCATTTGATATTCAACCAGCTCCCGGGTTAGTTCTTCGGCCGCTCCAGCTCGATATAGTGTCCGTACATTCCATGTTCCAAATCTCAAAAGTCCTTTAACGTTCCAAGGTCGTTGTCCAGATAAGTCAGTCCGATATCGAGGCTCATGTATTTGTTTCGTAACAAAGAAAGGTTTTTACAAAGGTGGGGATGTTAACCCCACGCTTCAACCCCCAACCTGGAGGACCAGGGTGTTTCTCTTTGTCTGTTCTCTACCCTTTGACCTGTCCGGCTTGGGAGGCCCTGCTGGTAGCTACGCTACCGCCGGCATAGCTCTCAGGGTCATTGAGAAACTCAAGCTCCCCCACCACGACAAGGTGGAAACACCATCGGGGGAGATATATATATATATATATATATATATATATATATATATATATATATATATATATATATATATATATATATATATGGTTTATTACTAATCACCAGGGTATATCAGTATTATCCATTGTAGGCGTTGGTACAGCGGTAAATTACTGCGTGAATATTATTCAGCGGACTCGAGAGCGGCTGATTTCGTGACAACGTCCAATAATGATCAAACGACATTACTACAGTAAGTAAAGGATTCTCTTATACACCTGTACATTTGACCATACTCTGTTCGACCCATAATTGTTGTTATAGACCATCGGCACTGGGTGTGTACTGTGGTCAGGATAACGCCGGTCACCTTTACAGCTCAAGACATTTCCTAATACCCATGTTTGGCTGCGCCGACGTGGGATCCCAGGACAATATTAAAACTCGGAATCCGCCCCGATATGGATGGAACCCATGACTACTGGACCGGCAGGCTGTTGTCCAGCCACTAGACAACCGAGGCTGTCACGTGACTGAAGGCGTTAGTGTTAGTTGTATTGTCGGTTCCGTTGTTTATGTAACAATGTGTAACTGTGGCGTTGACAGCTACACTGACATAATGTAAGTGTCAGTCTCTCACACAAGCAACTGAATCGCTTCAAACATTCTTCTATGGGCAGTTATCTACACACTTCGATATTTTCTGACAGAGACGTCTTAAGAGGCGTGGCTCGAGTGTCATATCGTCGCTTATATTAAGCAATAAGGAATAACTGAAGAAAATGTCCTCACCTATATACAAATGGATGCTGGATGCATTTATCAACTCAACACAATAAACAATAACTATGTTGTATGCACATCAGATATTTATCTCTGTTCGAACATGGGATAACTTTCATCTAACTCACAGCGAAAATGATTCCGTTCTCACAAGACCGACTATTCCCACATGCTCATCAACATTACAATTAAACTGACTCCCGCTCGCGTTCAGACTCCCATCTCTCTACTAACTTTTTCATTATTCTTAATTCACTTTAGTGTTTCTATGGAGACCAACAGTAAACATCAGTCCCAGCCCACATCTTTAATAGAGTAAACGTGTTAAATGTTACTTTACCATCGGCCACTATCACAAGTGATTATTATTTCAGTTTGCCAGTTGTAAAAGTCGATACATGTGTTTATTCTCTCAAAAGTCCAGCCCATTAGGAATAACTTAGGCCATGTAGTTTCTATAAAAGAATTATGTGTTGTTCAGTTTTCGAAATAATTCACCTAAATACAAATGTAAATGATAGACCTTTGGGTCTAGTACATAGTGCAACAGTGTGACGTATTAATGGCATCCTGACAACATGTCCCCTCAACGGTTCGTGAACTCTGATATGTTTTGTCTGGTTAGAGACATCGATACACTACAAATAGACTGATTTCCCAGTCAGTTACACAGTACACCGGTAAGGGCGTTTTTTCTTCTTTCTAAACTGCGAGCTAAATCAAGGATTGAGCTCATGTCCCACAATGTGTGATGCATACAATCTGACAACTGGGTCACTCAAGGATACACTGTAAACATTGCATGGTAACGCCCAGGGGTAGCATATTCCAACGTCCACACATACACTGAAGTGGAATGGGCAGCGGGGGATGAACCCACTAGTGGCAGAGTCCTCCTCAATACGTTGTTAGTAGATTCAGTGTTTACCCAACTAGGATCTTTCTCTTCCTCGTCCTCTCTCTCTCTCTCTCTCTCTCTCTCTCTCTCTCTCTCTCTCTCTCTCTCTCTCTCTCTCTCTCTCTCTCTGTATCAGTCTTTCTATCTATCTTTCTATTTCTCGCTTTCACTCACTCACTATCTTAAAATGTCTGCCTCACACACTCTCCTTCATATACTTTATCACTGTAGCTCTCTCTCTCTCTCTCTCTCTCTCTCTCTCTCTCTCTCTCTCTCTCTCTCTCTCTCTCTCTCTCTCTCTCTTTCTCATAGCCTATGCCGTGTGGTATCAATGATCATGTCTAGTCTACTGCCAGTTATTTTTGATGCCGATGTTCCTTCACTCAAAGCTGTCAAATTATCAGCTTTCATCTCTAGGCAAATTCCGCTGACTCCCTTCTCCTCCAACATCCCAGTAGTCACGACGTACTCCAGTTTTCCTCTTCTCAAGATGTGTCCAAAGAGTGTGTGCAGTCTTCTTTAGGTGTGTTTAACCAGCTTTCTTTGTGAGTAGGCCGTTCTCAGTATGCTTTCGTTACATTATTTTTAACTCTATCCACGGAATTCTTATCATTCTTCTATAAAAACACATCACAACAGCTTCATTGAAATTCTTTCACACATACTCGGATAAAGGCGACTCCATTCACTACATTGGCAGTTGAGCATCTCACGCATTACATTCGGCGATTCTATTCACTACAGTAGTAACTTACAACTACATTGGTAGCCGAACATCTCACACATTACATTAGGCGTGTTGAGTACATGGTGCTAGAGCCATATTTTAAGAGACAAGTGGTCACTCGGTGGGTGATGAGTTTACTTCCCGAGACATTTCCCAACATCTCACATAGCAGTCCTTCATTTCACCGCCTCGCAATTGTTGTTTTTGGTTATACACAAGTGTATACATAAGAAGAATAACAGGGGCAGCCATTAAGTAACATACATGTTATTATATAGTGCATGGAAGAGTATAGAAGGCAATGGAAAATCTTATTCCACTAGACAAACTGGCTGTTAAGCAATACTCATATAGAAGCCGTGATTATCGAGCAGTCTACGTTGATTGATTGATTGATTGATTGATTGATTGATTTAGGAACCGACATCACAGCATTCGGGGCATTCCCATAAGCGCTCCGTCCTCATCCTCAGAAGCAGCGAAGATTTTCAACCCCAATAGTACCAGTCGCAATCTGATTATATGTGCGTCTCGCCTTTCCTTTAAGCGTCTAGCATCGGCCAGATTCCCTCGTCACTCCTCGCTGTCGCATTCTTGCCAGACCATGGTGATCCATTTGCTCCTCCTAGGTGTACACGTGCTCCCTCAAGGCCGCAACCACGTCTGCCTTATCATGCATTAATACTCCACCAAGATTTGCAGAGCCAGCCAATCTGTCTGCCTGTTCATTCCCCAGCACACCAGCATGCCCCGGAGAAAAGATGCTTGCCACCCGTGACTTCCGAAGCGAAGCAAGCCACTCCGCACGAAGCTTGCCTGTCCTCACCCTACACAGCATGATTTCTGAGTCAGTTAGAATCACGATGTGTGTGTATCGTATTCCCCATCCAGCGGAAAGTTGCACTGACTGCCTCCACCTCCACTCTTAAGCTAGATGTTGTGGTATCATATGCCAGGCTCTCCTGCACCAAACGTCGACCATTAGCCTTTGCCAAGAACCCCCAGGCACTTCTACTACCTCTCAACACCGAACCATCTATGTAGATAATCACATCACCCGGGCGAGCATTATCCTGAATCAGTTGCTGGATTTTCACTTCCGTGGCCCCTGCTGGCCACTCCCTGCAATCCCGGCTCAATGTGATTATAACTCTGCACAAGTCTGACTGCTCCGCTGACACTCTGACCCAATCCTCTCCTCGCCTAATGTTCTCCAAGTTGCACGCCTGTCTGATCGTATCCTTCGCCTGAGCGAACCATGATTTCCCTCTTATCAGTCGCTGGCCCTTAACTGCGTCCAGCGCCTCATACAACGGGTGATTTGTGTCTGCAGCTACTCTCAGGTATGCCGTCGCCTGCATCACCTTGAGCCTACCAGCAACAGTCTGCAAACCAAGGATGTACCGCACACACACCACTGGGGTGTCTCTGGTGCATCCCAGAATGACCCGCATAGCTTCTTTCTCTATGCGCTCCAATCTCACCAGCTGACTCTTTAAGACAGTGAGCAGTCCTAGTCCATAATCAGTCACTGAGAGGATCAAATGCTGGTATAGTCTGCAAAGCATGCTCTGCTCTATGTCCATTGCAGCCATAGTTTTAAGAGTGTTGAGTCCCTTTAATCTACGTTTACGCAATATAGATTACAAACTGGCTGTCCCATTAACGATATCCACCGTGGAAGAACACGAGGCGTTACTCGATTGTTTTTGTCAGAGGGCGTTGAGCCTTATGAAATTTATATAACAATTGTGGTGCCTTTACATGCCAATCCAGGATAACCGCGAAACAGTTTGTTATTCATGAACGACAACCCTGGGTAACGATGTCTATTATATTGATGTTGATTACTATGATGACCATTCTAATGATGATGACGATTATCTCGATGACGATTATAGTGATGTCGTTAAGTTATTGTCTTAGCTGTTGATAATTTATGTAGTTATTAGCTGATGAGTTTTGTATAGCTAAAGATGGGAATGCATTTTGTACATCAAGTACAGTAATGATGAGTAGTTAACAGATCTGTAATTACATACTTACATGTTAGTTATGTGTAAAAGAACAGAGTAATAGAGCATTAGGTTGTCCGTTATATGCCAAAAAAAGAACAGTGTAATAGTGCGTTGGGATGCCAGTTATGTGTAACAACATAGAAACAGTCCATTGGGATGTCAATTACATGTTTTTCTTTTAAAAACCAAAGTAATTCTGCATTAGCACGTATGTTATGTGTAATATAAAACAGATTAATAATGCATCGTGATGTTAATAATGTGCAAAAACAGAGTAACAATAAATTGGCATTTCTAGCACATCCCTCTCGTAATGAATCAGCGATTGCAATCTTTTAGACATTTTCAAAGTTTACATAAAAATAATGCATAATGCATAACATTGTAACTCATCTTTCTATACTTAAGAAGTTATCTAAAAGATGTTGAACAATATCATCGCATCTTTAGTGTTTTCCGCCATCATATCGACACGATTCGCTTGACAGCACTTCTCAGCGCTATCAAGCCAAGACGCCTTACACATTTCAAGCAGTCTGATACGGGGGGAAAATGGCACGTCGTAATAGCACAAAGAAACAAGCAGCTTCCAAGATGCATAGTGAGAAAACCGACCAGACTATCAAGAAGACGAACCTGCCTTTGGAGAGTCTGCATGCAAGCTGTAATAAAGTATCTGAACCTACAGTCAATGAAACTACCAATAAGAAGAGCGACGACTACCCACAGACGAACACAAAAACTTGTGAGAGGAAGGAGGACCAAGACACCAGAATCAGAAACACTGATTCAAACACAGTCAGATGGGTGGTCAAGCGGCACATGCATGAATACGCACAAGATGCAATGACATATGTTCGCGCATATGGCCGCCCAGATTTGTTTATTACCTTCACATGCAATCCTACATGGGATGAAATAACAGAACTGTTGTTAACTGGACAATCATCATCAGATCGCCCTGATATTTCCGCACGTGTGTTCAAACAAAAATTGAAATCTTTAATGGATTTAATTGTCAAGCATCACGTTTTTGGAGAGACACGCTGTTGGATGTATTCCATCGAATGGCAAAAAAGAGGATTGCCACATGCACACATTTTGATTTGGTTGATGGAAAAAATCACACCAGATCAAATTGATCAAGTCATCTCAGCAGAAATACCAGATGTCGACATTGATCCAGAGTTACTTGAAGTCGTCACCAAAAACATGATTCATGGTCCATGTGGCTTCCTCAATAACAATTCACCTTGCATGTCTGATGGAAAATGCACAAAACGGTACCCAAGACATTTACATGCAGAGACAATCACTGGCAATGACGGATATCCACTATATCGTCGACGCTCAACTGAAGATGGCTGCAAATCTATCACTTTAAAAGTACGAAACAATGATCTTCAAGTCGATAATCGTTGGGTTGTACCGTATTCACCGTTACTCTCGAAAACGTACAAAGCACACATCAATGTCGAGTATTGCAATTCGGTTAAATCGATCAAGTACATTTGCAAATATGTCAACAAAGGAAGCGATATGGCAGTTTTTGGAGTGGGAAATGCAACTGCGTCTATCGATGAAATAGACCAATATCAAGTGGGACGCTACATTAATAGTAATGAAGCAGTATGGCGTATTTTATCATTTCCAATCCATGAACGTCATCCAACAGTTGTTCATTTGGCAGTGCACCTTGAAAATGGACAGCGGCGTGTACTTCACAACAGAAAATGCAAGTGAACGAGCATTGTCACCACCACCAACAACGTTAACTGCATTTTTTTCATTGTGTGGGAATGATATGTTTGCAAAGACACTACTTTACTCTGAAGTGCCAACATACTACACATGGAATGCATCAGCGAAAAAGTTTCAACGTCGCAAACAAGGTAAAGCAGTTGAAGGACATACCAATTTATATTCGACCGACGCGTTAGGCCGTCTGTACACTGTTCACCCAAACAATGCAGAATGCTTTTACTTGCGATTACTGTTAATCAACGTACGTGGACCGACATCCTTTCAAGAATTAAGAACAGTAAACGGTCAAGTATGTGCCACTTATCGTGAAACTTGCCAAGAATTACATCTTCTTGAAAACGATGCACACTGGGACACTTCACTCGCTGATGCATCAAATACTGCTCAACCACAGCAAATACGCACATTATTTGCCATCATATTGACAACTTGCTTCCCATCCAATCCAAAAGATCTTTGGGAAAAATACAAAGACTGTATGAGTGAAGACATCCTACATCGTTTGCGTGCAATGAATCAAAATCCGGACATTCAATTCACACAAAATGTGTATAATGAAGCATTGGTTTCGACGGAGGACATATGTTTGGCAATCGCTAACAAACCACTGGTACAATTGGGAATGACTGCGCCAGATCGATCTGCAAACGATCTTTTCGATCGTGATTTGCAACGAGAATCACTCTTTGATGTCGACGAATTATGTGCATTTGTTCAAACGAATCTTCTGAAATTGGTTCCAGAACAACGTATAGTGTATGACATAATTATGCATGCAATTAAAAGCCAAACCGGCGGATTGTATTTCCTAGATGCGCCCGGGGGCACAGGGAAAACTTTTCTCATTTCACTTATTCACGCGATGTTCGTCCATCATGAATGACGTTGGCCATTCATTGACGATGACCATTCATTACACTACATCTTTGATTTGATGAGGAACGAATGACTTGCGCTTTGGTTTTGTATAGCGAGGAGGTGGTCGCGCAACACCCTCGTCCCCGCTCCCTCGTCTGTGACCGTCTAGCTCCAGTGGCGAGCATGGCAAGACGACTGGAAGACGGACACAGATGCAGTGGACGTTAGGCTGCCACGGCCAGTTATCCCTGTTTATGTCGGCCCTTCCGTCAATCCCTTTAATTTTCAGTTTTAAGACAAGCGTAGCGACAAGCAATGAGCGTATGATTTCTTTTAGGATCAACACGATTTCCTTCACCGAAGACGGACTGACCGCCAGAGCAGACCACACACAACATGAGGCGAGAGTCTGCCCACAGAAGATGCTGCTCGTCTAAATTGCGAGCAGATCTCCCGGTTTACGGTTGAGTCTCTCCAGCGCAAATGTGCACATGGCGACTGAACGGACAGACGTTCATGCACACGCAAACCGAGAGTAGCATCGCAAAAGCTGAGACAAGCGTATGACTACATTCTTGAAACGCCTGCCTTGCTAATACACGTTGGCTGGGAAGATCCCATTTTGGTGTACCTCACACAGCCATTTGAGACAAGCATATGACTACTGGCAGGATCAACCAGATATCTATCGGACAGACGGACTATTCACGCACACGCAAGCCAAGAGTAGCATCGCTAAAGCGCGCCCTCCCGGTACAAGGTGATACATGCAAAACCACTGGACGCCTACCGACGAGCTTACAAGCTACGCCGGCAGGACTAACCGAAAAAAAAGCCAACCATACGATCACGACAAAATATTGCGCTGGCTATCGCATCATCTGGAATTGCGGCAACTCTTTTGGATGGTGGCCGAACAGCACATTCAGCACTAAAATTGCCCTTGAATATTCACATCACTGAGACACCAACATGCAATATCCGAAAAAATTCTGGAATGGGTAAAGTACTCCAATCATGTTAACTCATTGTATGGGACGAATGTACTATGGCACACAAAAAAGCATTGGAGGCGCTTCATCGTACACTACAAGATTTCAGAGGAAATGAACAGCTCTTCGGTGGCGCACTTATTTTATTGTCTGGTGATTTTCGACAAACTCTACCAGTTATACCACGTTCAACACCCGCTGATGAACTTAATGCATGTCTGAAATCATCAGTTTTGTGGCGACACGTTCAGAAATTGACTTTGAAGAACAACATGCGTGTACAACTACAACATGATGCATCCGCAGAAGTTTTCGCAAAACAATTGTTGGATATTGGGAATGGAAAAATGCCAATCGATGAATCCACACATAGTATCACGTTGCCAACAAACTTCTGTAACATCACAGCAACTATAGACGAATTAATTGACAAAGTTTTCCCAAATATGGCACGGAATCACAAAAATCATCAATGGCTCAGTGCACGTGCTATATTAGCAGCTAAAAACAACGATGTCAATGCCATCAATTGCGCCATTCAAAACGAAATACCAGGCGAAGCGACAACGTATAAGTCCATCGATTCTATGATGAATCAAGACGAAGTTGTCAATTATCCAACTGAATTCTTGAATTCCCTTGATTTGCCAGGCATACCGCCGCACGTTTTAACATTGAAAATTGGTGTGCCTATCATTCTTCTCCGAAACATCAATCCACCTCGACTTTGCAACGGTACCAGGCTTGCAGTCAAAAAGATGATGAACAATATCATCGAAGCTACAATTTTGAATGGGAAATTTAAAGGAGAAGATGTACTGTTGCCTCGCATCCCAATGATTCCAACAGACATGCCATTCGAATTCAAACGCCTGCAGTTTCCGGTGCGAGTTGCATTTGCCATGACGATCAACAAAGCACAGGGACAATCGCTACAAGTGTGTGGACTAAATTTGGAAAATCCGTGCTTCACACACGGACAGCTATATGTGGCCTGTTCACGCGTTGGAAAATCTTCGGATTTATTCGTCTACGCACCAGACAGAAAAACAAAAAATATTGTTTATCAAAAAGCACTACGTAGACATCATATTTGGTGTTCGGCCATAACTTGAAATTTATACAAGATTTAAAAAAAATAATCCTAGCATTAAGCAAACTTTTCTCCTCTAGATAGACAGACAGACAGGCAGGCATGCAGGCAGGCAGGCAGGCAGGCAGGCAAGCAGGAGAGGAGGCAAAGAAGAGAAGAAGGATGGGAATATGAGAAGAAGTAGAATTTGGGGATGAAAAAGAGGGGAAGAAGAAAAAGAGGTTGAGAAGAAGAAGGCGAAAAGGATGAGAAAGATAAAAAAAAAAGGAGGATGAGGAGAATAGAATGAGAAATAGTAGAAAAGTACAAATGTCTTCATGCTTTTTAAATGCATTATGTTCTGGTGTTTTCTTTAACACATTTGATCCTGGGGGAAATTTTGGCTTTATGTCATAGTCGTAATCTAACACCATTAGTTTTGGGGTATATTTGACAAAGCTGCCCTCGTGTAACTTTAACCCATTCTGCCTTGATTATTGCTTTAGACTCCTGCCTCTGAACCACTTGGATCCAACATTGATTATCCTCTAAACATGATTGTCAGAAGATGTTGATTTAAGTGCCGGGGTCCATGTGGTACTTCCAGCATGCCAGCACAATAATAACAACATCAAGTGCAGTTGTGTTTAGAAAATAGGTGCATAACATCGTATATTCACAGCAAATGCCCGGTATCAGTTGCAAGTTTATTTGTTGCTTTCACTTTCTGTATTTCAAACTGCTATAATAATAACTCTTTCTGTTCCAGGAGTTTATTACTTTAAAATAACACATTTGTATGATATTCTTTATGTCAAGTTTCTCAAATACAAAGTTAGTTTATCTATTTGCAAATTATTTAAAGTAGTCTCAGCAAGTGTTACATAAAAACTGCACGTCATTACGAGTGCAAATGACTCAAGAGTCTCATTGTTGATGTTAACCTAATGAAGAAATAAATCACTATTACTGCCTCTAAAATTGTCTTATTTAAAACGAAATCAGCCACAGGCAAGTGAGGACTACATTATTGTATTACTTTAGGCTGACCGTACATACTTCACGAAATCATGCTCATTATGTGAACGATCCTGCAAGATTCTCGACTCTACAGCAGACAATATAACTATAGTGAATATTTCTTGAATTCAATAATTCAGTTTTCCATTTCATGTTTTCAACTTGGCATTGCTTGTCAGACAGATAGTGGGGAACGGGATCTTATATGACTACTTATATAATTTAAATGAGATGCTCTCCACCATGGTCTGGGCCGGGTCAGACAGACAGACAGATAGATAGATAGATAGACAGACAGACAGACAGACAGACAGACAGACAGACAGACAGACAGACAGTCGGGAACGGGAACTTATATGACTACTTATATGAATTAAATGAGATGCTCCCCACCAGGAGTTGGGCGATGCCGGGCCGGGTCAGACAGACAGACAGATAGATAGTCGGAACGGGAACTTATATGACTACTTATATGAATTAAATGAGATGCTCCCCATCAGGGTCTGGGCGAAGACGGGCCGGGTCAGACAGACAGACAGACAGACAGACAGATAGACAGACAGACAGACAGATAGTCGGTAACGGGAACGAGAACTTATATGACTACTTATATGAATTAAATGAGATGCTCCCCACCAGAGTCTGGGCGAAGCCGGGCCGGGTCAGCTAGTTTACGATAAAAGAAGTCCAAACATGATTGTGCATTCAAACTGTTTATTGGAATTACTGCTGACCTTCGTATGCCCTGACTGAACGCGTACAGTGAGACAACGGGTTATGTGATGGCTATAGTTTACAATGAAGAGGGAGTAGCAGGTCAGCATGGTCGAATGGGTAAGAACGCGTGTTCTTAAACATCCGGTGTGCTGATACTAAGGTAAGTGGTTCAGTCCCTACACCGTACAGCTGGACTAAAATATTGACCTGTCGTCCTCGACTTCGGGACGTAAATTACAATTACCTCTGAAGTCGGAGTGGGTTCGCCTGGGGGCGAGGGACATTATTATTAGCGTACGCTTATCCACACGCAAAATTCAGTTCATTAAACGACTACCAATAGCGTGTATGGACTACACTTGAGTTCAAAGCGAGCAAACGCAAAGGGAGTCACATGTTATGCGTGTCCTGGGACTGACAGAGTAAAACAGATTATATTTACGTACAAAAGATCAGTGAATAGTGTGAGCTTTGTTTCTTGCCACCCACTCGGAAGTCTCTGTTCATGGTGAGATAAATACAAAAGTTCACGACCAAATGCAAATTGACACAAATCATATTTGTTGCAAAGACGTATTTAGACATATCGAACAAAAATATTGTCAATAATATGAAAATAGCCGCCGGGATATAACAAACAAAGTATGTCCCACACACAGCAACAAAGAAGCGGGCACTGTCCATGCAGCGTTGCCATAGCATGTTTCAGTGTTCTTGCGATCCTCGCTCTCTAACGTCGAAAAGATATACGAGCAATTCTAAAGTAGCATACACAGATAATAATACAATCTATACCATATATGGTCATAGCTACACTATAGTATTCAATGGGAGGATATTGTAAAATACACTTGATGTGAAATTTCCCGTTTCTGTAAAATATTGCTGATGAAAATAAATAGATGAGCGGTAGCGTGCATCCAAACAGAAGCAGTTTTATGATTCGGGATCTTGTCATATGTTTGATTTAGTAAAACGGTTTGAGAATAAACTATACCGGTCGATAGCCATAACAGCTAAATGGACGGCTCTTGACACGGTAGCTGAAAATGTAATTCCCATAATGACGATATTAACAATACTATCACTTTGTTCATCTCTACTCATCCCAGTGTCATAGACTATAGCACTCATTAGCACTGTAACAGCCGACAGCAAATCTGTCACAATGTTTGATGACATATAACAGTTTGTTTGTTTGTTTGCCTTGTACATCATGATTCGCTTAAAGACTGATCATCGCAAGACAAGGACAGAGATGTTAAAATTAGCAACTTGGAACGTTAGGACGTTAAACGACGACGAAAAATTAGAGAACATAAAACAAGAAATTGAAAGGGAAAAAATTAATATTTTAGGTATGTGCAAAACGAGATGGACAGGAGCAGGCATCAAGATAGATGAAAATTTCAAGATTATTTATTCTGGAGGTGAAGATCGTCATAGGGGAGTGGCAATTATTTTGGACCGGAAAACATCAAAATCTGTTCAAGGATATTGGGCCGTGTCGGACAGAGTTCTACTAGTTAAATTGAGTGGCAGATAAATATTATTCAAGTATATGCCCCAACAGGAGAATCCAGTGAAGATAGTGTAGAAGAATTTTATAATGACATAGAGTCTGCCTTAAAGAAATGTAAAAATTCAGAAATAAACATCATAATAGGGGACTTCAATGCAAAAGTAGGAAATCAAGGGGATAGATACACAGTAGGAAACTATGGTTTAGGAGAGAGAAATGAAAGAGGATACCGACTCGTAGAGTGGGCAAAAGAACAGGAAATGATTGTAGGAAACACCTGGTTTAAGCAACACCCTAGAAGATTATGGACATGGAGGAGTCCTGATAGCAGGATTAGAAACCAGATTGACTACATTCTCATTAGCAGAAGATTTAGAAACGCGCTAACAGTAGCAAAATCAGTTCCCAGTGCTGATTGTTATAGTGACCACAGATTACTCACAGGAACATTGAGGATAAAGTTGAAGAAAGTTAAGTATATAACAGGAAACACTAAATATGATTTGTGTACATTGAGTAATGACAAGGAAATGCAAAACAATTTCAACATAGAAGTACAGAACAGATTTGAAATATTGTCTGATCTAGAGATCCTATTCCAGGATGTGGATGATCAATGGGAAACGTTGAGGAATTCAATCAATGTGGCTGCAGAAACAACTATTCCAAAATTAAAGAAGGTGGGTCGTAAGAAATGGATGACTGAAGAAATTTTACACCTCATGGAAACAAGAAGACTCAACAAAAATAATGCTGTCAAATATGAAAAAATTCACAGACAGGTCAGAATATTATGTAAGGAGGCAAAAGAAGCATGGCTTGAGGAAAAGTGCTTAGAAATTGAAAACCAACACAACAGTCAAAATACCAAATTAGTGCACAAAAGAATTCAGGAACTTACTAATAAAAGAACAAGTACATCAACAGGCTGTCTAAAAACTAAAGATGGCAAAATCATAAAAGAAAAAGACCAGATTCTACATGTATGGACAGATTATGTGAAACACCTTTATGATGATAACAGAGACGAACAGTATGATATTAGATTTAATCATGAAGGACCGCCAATTTTGGAGATAGAGGTTCGAAATGTTCTTAAGCATATGAAAGCTGGCAAGGCCCCCGGTGCAGATAACAACAGAAATGATTAAAGCTTTAGAAGAATTTGGACTAGAGCAAGTCACCAGACTGCTGAACACATTATATGATACAGGAGATATACCTCCTGAATTATGTAACTATATTTATTGCAATCCTAAAGAAATCAGGAACCTTGGAATGTGATCAACATAGAACAATTAGTATAATGAGTCACATCACAAAGATTTTTCTAAGAATTATCATGCAAAGAGTGAGGAAGAAGATACAACCTGAAATAGGGGAAGAACAATGCGGGTTTGTAGAAGGAAAGGGTACAGTAAATGCTGTGTATATGCTGCGAACAGTTAAAGAACGTGCTATAGAAGTAAACAAGGATATACATCTTTGCTTTATTGACTATAAAAGGCTTTCGATAGAGTTAGGCATGTCAACATGGTGGATATGCTTGCAGATCTATACATTGATGCGAAAAACATTAGACTTATAAAAAACATATATTGGAAACAACAAGCTGCAATAAGGATTGATAATGAAGTGGGACAGTATCAGCCAATTAAGATAGGTGTTAGGCAGGGATGTGTGATGTCTCCAGATCTTTTTTCAGAAATGTAGAGGATATAAATGGAATCAGCATTGGTGGAAGAAAAATCAATTACATTAGATATGCAGATGATACAGTATTAATTGCAGACAATGCGCAGGACCTGCAACAATTAGTAGATGCGGTTGAGCAATTGGGGTTAGAATTAAATTGTAAAAAGACTCAGGTTATGGTCGTCAGTAGGAAGGAAGAAGCACCACAATGTAATATACAAGTAAATGGAAATATTCTTGAACAAGTGAATCGGTACAATTATCTTGGAACAGTTATAACATCTGATGGGAGATGCCTTGAAGAGATTAGAACAAGAATCGCCATGGTGAAAGTAGCCTTTAGCAAGATGAAAAACATTCTGACCAATAAAAAGATGTCAATTGAAACGAGAAAAAGAGTTGAGGGTATACATAGAGCCTGTTCTTTTGTATGGATGTGAAACTTGGACAATGAGCAGTCAAGCTGAAAAACATCTGATGGCTGCAGAAATGTGGTTTCTGAGGAAAATGCAAAGAATACCATTGACAGAAAAACCAATGACCAAGTACTACAGGAGACAAATGAACATGGTAAGCTGATTGGAGAGATTAGACGTAGACAGTAAAAAATTTTTGGGCATGTTATGAGAAGAAATGGATTGGAGAACTTGGTGACAACTGGCAAGATCGAAGGGAACAGACCAAGAGGAAGACTGAGAGGAAAATACCTGGATGGCTTGGCCACATGGCATGGACGAGACAGGAACACTGAGCTGAACCACGACACTGGTGATCGAGTGAAATGGCGAGTCATGACCGCCCACGCTTTCCGGCATGGCACATGATTGATTAATTGAACAGTTTGTATTCTTGTGAAGAGCCGGTGTCCTCCATATTGTCATGATGATGAATATATTCATCATATTCAGAACAAAAACCGAACACAACCACAAAAAACATCGCAAATACATCATGTGTGTACGTGTCCACACATAGGCATGTTGCATTCATCATCTTGTGCACTTCACTTTTAAAGCTACTTCATAAAATTAACGGACAGTGGCTGTATTCTGGCCCTGCCTATGTTTCACAGCAATGCACGTCGACTCTGGTACAACTTCCGTTCCACTATGTGATGTGCTTCATATAAGGGCATTCCCGTGCACTGTGGAGATTAGTCATTCTTGAACAATGCTGTTTCTATGTGAAGATGTAATACATTTCATAATATGCACTGCATCTCTGACCCGTAAATTAATTACCGCATATAAACAAACATTCAGATCTTCAGCGCAATCTCCAGAACAAAAGAGTGTTTGTTGGGTGTAAATAATGATAAGATAGTATGCTAAATTGCATCATGTTCCCTCAGTTGGCTACTGAGTGATGGGTTTTTATTCGGGGGTAAACATTTGTGAAAGCACTTTAGTGACGCTATATAATGGCAAGAACGCGTTCTTTCACGTTCCCTAGCTGCTTTCTGAATTGCAATGCCTACTAAATAAATTTATAATAGAATATTTAAAAACAACAACAACAACAAACAAACAAACAAACAAACAAACAAACAACAAAACAAACAAACATAATGCAGCAATTATATTTCGTTAAGATGCAATATATTGTTAGTCTAATAACTTTTACTTCATCATCATCATCAAGTGCCGTGCCTTCTGGCGTAGGCGTTCATGGCTCTCCACAGATCTCGGTCTTTGGTGTTCTGGATCAACTCTGCTGATGTTATTTCTCCATACCACCGTCTCAGTCCGTCCAGCATCATTTCTCTTGGTCTGCCTCTGCCTCTCTTCCCCTCGATCTTTCCAGTTGTCACAATGTTCTCTAATGCCTCTCTTCTCATCACATGACCAAAGAAAGATGTTTGTCTCTTTCTTATTGTTGTATATAGTGTTCTAGTTTATTAGCCTCTTTCAGGAAATCGTAGTTAGTTACTCTGGCAGTCCAAGGGATTCGCAACATTCGTCTTAAAAACCACATCTCTGTTGCTTCTGAAGTTCTTCCTAATTTGTTCATTTACATTCTAAGATTCGCTGCCATACAGCAACACTGGTTCTATATAGCATTTTAGTACTCTCTTTCTTACATTCATTGATAGCGACTTATTGCATAAGATACTCTTCATTTTCTGAAATGCTGTCTTTGCCTGCCCTATTCTGCTCTTAATCTCTTTTGTACATCTTCCATCTGATGTTATAAGTGCCCCTAGGTATTTAAAATTATCCACTTGGTTGAGAATTTCCCCTTCTATTTCTATGTCACATTTTGGCGTCCCCATTTTCTTTGATATCACCATTGTTACTGTTTTCTTGATATTCAACGACAGTCCTTTCTGTGCACTCTCTGTTACTACACTGTCCAACAATTGTTGTAGGTCTGTTGCATTATCCGCTACCAATACTGTGTCATCTGCATAGCGTATATGGTTTATATTATATCCTCCGATTAGTATTCCTGGCTTCTCTTTGATCTCTCTCATTATTACTTCGCTATACAGGGAGTGCCGGCTTCGTGGCTTAGAGGTTATGACTTTTCTCCGTAATCTCGTATACTCTCGTCAGGTAACGTGATGACGGTTCAAATCAGTAGTGGTTCGAATCGCATCGGCAACTTACGGGGTATGTGAGCCGGCCGCTCAGAAAGCAATGGCAAACTACTGAGCGTAATCTTGCCAAGAGATCAACATACAGCTGAAAGATGCTGGTGTTGACAGCTAAGTCCTGTAAAAGGATATGCTTAAAAAAAAAATACAGGGAGAAGAAATCGGGTGACAAGACACACCCCTGTCGTACTCCTAGCTTTATCTGTTCGTAACTACCCTCTTTATTTCCCATTTTAATTGCTGCTACTTGGTTCCAGTATATATTCTTTATTATTCTTAAATCTTTCCCATCAATGTTGATATCTTCCAACATTTTAATCAGCTCATCATATTTTACTTTATCAAATGCCTTAGTATAATCTATGAAGCATAAATATATGTCTCTTGTTTCTCTATTGATCTTTCTATTAGTGTTCGTAATATATATATTGCATTGCTTTGTACCCTTTCCTTCCATAAAACCATACTGTTCTTCACTAATTTCCATTTTTATTTTCTTTCTTGTTCTTCTCATTATAATTCTGAGTAGAAGCTTAGTGACATGGTTTATGAGGTTAATTGTACGAAAATCTTCGCATTCAAGTGCTCCTGGTCTCTTTGGTATTGCTATAAATACAGATTTCAGCATATCGCTCGGTAAATATCCACTGTTGTAAATATCATTCAGCATTTTGGTTAATATATCTACCCCAAATTCTCCCAATACTTCTAATTCTTCTACTGTGATTTCATCTGGCCCAGCTGTTTTTCCTTTCTTCATATGTTTCATAGCATCAGCGACTTCTTCTTTTAGAATAGTTGGGCCTTCTAAGTTACTTTCTTCTGTTAATTCTTCCCTTTCTCCATTATATAATTCTCTTATATACTCATTCCACCTCTTCATTATAGCACCTTCCTCCAATAAAGTCTGTCCATTTTTTGATTTCAAACACCCTGTATTTATTCTTATTTTTCATCCTGTGAGCTCGCTGATTTGTCTGTACATACTTTTTTGATCTTTAATGGAATTTAATTCAATTTTTCTGCATTGCTCATTTAACCAACTTTCTTTTGCCTTCACACATTTATCTATTATTTCTTTATTTATCTTAGCATACTCTTGTTTGTCATTTTTATTCTGTTTCCTTTTGTCCATCAGCCTTAAGATTTCTTCATTCATCCATTTTTTCTTAGCTTTTTGGCTTCTCTCCGGTAATATTTCTTTGCTAGTTTGATGAATTGAGTCCCTTAACGTTTCCCATTGTTCATCTATACTCTGTATTTTAGCTATTGCATTGTACCTATTTTTCACAGTCACTCTGTATTGTTCTTGAATTTCTTTCTCTACCTTCAGAACCTCTTTATTACGTCTCAAGTTTTTAACCATTTATTCCCCTCTCTTTAATCTTACTTTTATTTGTCCACATAGTGGTACATGATCACTGTTACCGTCAGCACCAGGCATTGTCTTTACATTAATTAATGCATTTCTAAATCTTTTATTAATAAGTATGTAGTCAATTTGGTTGCGTATTTTCATATCAGGGCTTTTCCATGTGTATAGTCGTCTTTTATGGTGTTTAAACCATGTGTTTCCAATGATCATATCATTAATATTTGCCCATTCTATTAGTTTCTCTCCTCTTTCATTTCTTGTACCTAAATCGTAATTCCCCACTATATCCTCTATTTTTCCCTTTCCTACTCTTGCATTAAAATCCCCCAGTATTATTTTTATTTCTTGTGATCCAATTTGGGCTATTGCCTTTCAACTTCATCGTAAAAGTGTTGTATATCTTCATCACTACTGTTTGTTGTTGGTGCATATACTTGTATAATATTTATATCTATTGGTTTGTCTTAGATTTTGACCATTATAACTCTATCTGAAATGCACCAGTATCCAGTCATAGATTTGGCTGTATTTTCATCAAAAATTATTCCCACACCTTTTTTATGTGTGTCCCCTCCAGAATAAATTATTGTGTGTTTGTCGGTTATAATTTTGCCAGATCCCTTCCATCTCATCTCACTTATGCCTAGTATATTCATTTTCATGTTTTCCATTTCTCTTAGAACATTGCTTAACTTTCCTAGCTCATTTAATGTCCTAACATTCCACGTTCCTACTCTAAATTTATTTAGTTTAGTTATTGTTTTAGTTTTATTATCAGTAGCTGGATGACGGTCTGGTGTCACCTGTGGCTCATGACTGTCCCTACCGGACGAGGATGCCCTAAGACATCCATTAACGTCGTTCACTATTTCTGAAATGTGTGTCGCCATGAAATCTTGGGAAGATAATGTGGTGGTTTCCCCTTGCCTTCCACATTCACATGGTGGTCTTTTAACTCTGCCTTTGACAGCCATTTCCGACTGTCAGGACAAGTGAGTGCCCTGCTCTGCTCAGCTGCAGAGTTGTCCACTTATTCCGGTGGATACTCGGTCCCCAGAGCTGTGTTAGCCACACCGTGGTGTGTTTCCATCCTCTACCGCGGGGAGGTGCAATTGGGATTTTCCCTTCCTAAAGTTATGGTCTATGACCAAAACTCTCCCGTACTTTTTTAGAGGACTTTTACTTCATTGGATGCAAATAAAATAGACCCGTTTTCTATGACACGGTACAAGCAGACGACAAGGCCAGAACATTCTGCACAGAATGGCTACGTAGATGTGTCAAAATGGTGCATGTCCCTAGCAGGAATTACTTCAATCAACACCAACACCGGGATGATTGTATAGGCAGTTTTACGTTCAGCAGTTTGAAAGTGCTTTACAAACGAGAAGTCCACGCTGAAATGCATCTGATCTGTGGGGAATAAACCTGCCTTCAGCGCATCGGCAGAGTAAGTGCAAGTCCATGAAGCCCCGTAAACGTAAACCGCCTGCCGAGTGGATCTTGTCTTGTTGAGCGAAGACGTGTTTTTCTGATCTATTACATCTCGGATTTTTATTACTGCCAGCTGAATTAACTTAACATGGATTTTTACATCATTGTGCTCGTTGTGATTCTATGGATTTGGTTAAATAGTTCTTGGAATAATACAAATGGTGATTTTCGCAAAAATGTGTATTAGATACAATATTCATTTCAAGCGACAGCTGAAAAATAACAAATCTAGACGAATCAAGTGCAGGAGCGTCTCGAAACCAACCAACCGCAACACATGACTTCAAATTGCCCGCTGCGCGTCTAGACTACAATGCGATCGCTACATTCTTCAAGCGGGTTTGATAACATTATGCAATAATGTCATTGACAGGAGAGGCCTCTCTGGAGGTGACTGTTGTGAAATCAAGATCCGGTTTACGATCGGCCGTGAATAAAACCTACACACTAAACAAAGTGAAGGCGGTGAAGACCAAGCTAGCCAGGTGTGTAAACCCAGTTGGCCGATTCGTCCTACACACAAACTCTGGCCAATGTGTTACAGTATTCTTTAACAATACACTTCATTATGAGGCATTTCGAACGTGCCTCCTCAACTATTACAAGCCTGAACTAATTCAACACAGACAAGATAGGCGCGGGGCTTACGTGGAAGACCTGATTACGACGCCAGTCATTACAATACATTCGTATTACTCGAAGAACAAATTATTAGCTCAGGGTAGTATTGAAAACATTAAATCTTAACTAAAATTAGTCTTTATTGTGCTGGAAAACTCAATACATACATTCAGGAGTAGAGACATATCAAAGACACAAGATATCATCAGCATGCTCGTCTCGAGTGAGGAATCAGAATCTACACAGCTCACAACTACAGCTGTGGACATCACAGCAGAAAACGTTTCTCAACTAATACATACAATGAGTGAACAGGACAATACCATCAACACGAGGCCAGCTAACCGATCAGTGATCTTGACCATTGAATATCTAATGGAACACCTCCAAAACAACGTAGAGACCAACGTAAGAGTAGCAGAAGAAATACCAGCCTTAGATAACACGCCGACTATCAATGGACAATCGTGCGATTGTCATAGATGCATTGAAGTAATAGAGCAGTCCTTAAAGGCGCTGATTGTTACTGTTACAGCGAACATTGAAGCGAACAGCAAGACCAGCAGGGACTACACTGCTCTCAAAGCAGAAGTCACGCTCCTGAGAGAAGAAAATATGTTGCTAAGTAAAACAATAGAAACTTTACAGCATGCGTCCACCACCAACCCAACTGAACAAGCGTGTAATTCCCAAGCAGCTGTATCAACGTCTGAGAATCTAGAAGCCCAGCTTCACCAAAATCAAATAACTAAACAAGACGCGAAAAAACCTCAAAGTGCAGAGGAAGATAAAACACTACAAGCAGTCTATCCCATTGATGTAAAACTAAGCAACAGATTCGAAGTGCTTCAAGAATATTCGTCAGAAAACGTACAGTGCTTAATGCACTGCCAACAGATAACACACGCGTGCAGGAATCACAGGGAGAGTCACATGGAGATGTACATACCGCTGCTGAATGGGAAAAACAACGGGCAAGGCGTACTGACAACCAACATATACAGACAGAACGACCCGACTGTGCACACATTATAATAGGTGACTCTTTAATGAAAGGTCTATACAGCGACCGGATGGCCACTTCAGACATAGACATTGTTTCCTTAATCCCATTGCTTGGGGCTAGTGTTGACCGGTCAACAGACAATATTAGCAGGTTGGCTGTAAATCGTAACGTTAAAAAGGCAAGCGTGCATATTGGTATTAACGACACCATGAACAACCAGCAAATCACAGTATCTCAACTGCTGGCACTCATGAACGGGTTACGTCACACTTGTCCTAACTTGTCTATATTCTCCTCCTCCATCATATCACCGAGTTATGGATTCCAGCGTCGCCTTGCTGACTTAATAACAACATATTGCAGATGGTTTGTTCTCACAACAACATACAGTTCATCACCGACACACCGCCGTTTGCTTCACATGCTGGGACACCAAACAAGGCGACTTTATAAGGATCAAATACACTTGTCTACATTGGGCACCAGCTTGCTCGCCAAAAATATCAAATACCCAGAACTGGACACAACATACATCCAACACCGGATCGCGTAGGACACTTTTACCTATTCCACCTGAAACTCAAGCCAGACGACATACTCCCGCCACATTAAGTACTAATAGGCCAGAAGAGCGCAGATCACTCATAACCACGGCACCTGACATTCAAGACAGACGGAAAACTTCCACCACACCAAATCCGTACAATAAGCCCTCTTTCACACAGGAGGGTGAAAATTATGAAGATACGTTCCCTCTTCTCCACAGCAAGGAACAATCTAGCAGTAACAACAACGTCCCACCACACCCTCCTGTTAGCTATGAATCAGAGCCTGTAGTTGGAAGTCGTTACACACCCATGAGAAATCAACAGTATCCATTCCATTGTAATCCAGAGTTGTTATACCTCACACGTTTTAGCCCAACTTCACTTCGTCAGGCACTTATGATGTCACTGTACCAAGGACCAACACAGCCTGATATTTACTAGCAATTCAGCACAAAGCAACACCGGATCTCGGTACAAGAAAGAGCCTCTCCTAGAACGTTTATGTGCATACTTCGTTATCGCTTTACATAGGAACGTGTTAGATTTACGTGACTATAGACATTGACTCGTATTGACGTCACAGAAATTGATACTTAGTTGTATATCTTTTATAATACTTTTATTGTGTTTATACAATAAAGACAGATAATAAACAGCATATTCACACCAACCCTATGCTACCAATCGCAAACCTGGACATTATCCAAATTACACCTTCGCAAAATCAACACCTGCGAAATGAGATGCCTGAGGAGAGCTGTCAACTTAACAACCCGAGACCGAGTAAGAAATGCTATTATCAGACAGACTGTGGGATTAACACCTTATGTCACATTTATTGAAAGACAGCAGATCAAGTGGTTTGGCCATGTCGTTAGAAAGCAACACCAGCAACTACCATCATTGGCCTTACATCAAAGATCATCTGCGACGAGACCACGAGGAGGTCCAAGAAGAAAATGGATTGACGATATAAGAGACATTGTACAACCACACGGAATGACACTATCCAGTGCCGCCCACCGGGCGCTGGAACGCAAATTATGCCTCCCCACGACTCTTGACTGCAGAAGTGGAAGATGATGACGATGATGATTGTGTTTATACTGTTAGTGAAGGGGTCTTCACTGCTCATCTTTACTTATCTTTATACGAAGTTTATGTGTGTGTGTGTGTGTGTGTGTGTGTGTGTGTGTGTGTTGACAGAGATATTACTGTTTCTCTGTACCTTAGAGTGTGTATTGTTATAAATGACATAAGTTGTATTTCATTTTGTGTTTAAAAAAATATGATTACGCATTGTTAAAATGTATAATAAGTACGAACACTGGCTCTTTAATAATGAGCTCAGAATTGGACATTTAAACATCAGCCATCTATTAGTGAAGCTGCCCGAACTATCACTTATACTTAATCAAAATTTTCACATGTTCGGCGTTAGCGAAAGTCGATTAAATGGTAACATCTCAGATCATGTCATCTCTATCAGAGGCTTTAAAACCATTAGAAGAGATTCTTATCAGAAACAAGAGACAGGTATTGCAGTTTATATTTCTAACTCGCTTAACGCCTACCGTAGGCTAGATTTTGAAACCTGTGAGACTGAATGTGTATGGTTTGAGGTTAAAATTCAAAATCGCATACCCCTAGTAGTTGGCTGTCTTTATCGAAACCCCAGTGCAGGAACTATCTGGTATGAAAAATTCACCACTATGATGGATGTAGTCTTCAGTAATGCGAGAGAAGTAATACTGCTGGGTGACTTCAACATAGACACTAACAAATCAAACAAAACGTGGAAAAACATAATAGAGTCATATAGCTTCCAACAGTTAGTCAAACAAGCTACTTGAATAACAAAATCATCTGCAACACTTATAGATCATAACTATACTACGTGTGCTGACAACATCACATAATTTACTGTACCTATTAATGCAATGAGCGATCTTTACCCGTATGTTGCACGTGGTCGAAAAAAGGTACAAAAACTCCTAAACACAAACATATAAGTATAAAATATAGAAATTATAAAAATTTCAATCAAGGTGTCTTTTTACGAAACTTGCTCAACTCATCTCTGGACTATGTTTACCAGCTTCCTGATCCAGACGATGCTCTGGATCACTGGCTGAAGACCATTCTAAGTGTATTTGATAAGCATGTTCCATTTATGGAAGTTCGTGTTAAACATCACACTAAGCCCCCGTGGATCACACAGGAGGTAGTTTAACTTATGAGTTACCGGGACAGGGCATATAAAAAATAGAGATCAAACTATGTACCGTAGTCTGAGAAACAAAGTTCACTATGTTATTCGAAAGGAAAAGAAAAAACTGTTTTAAGAACCTAATAATAGATAAAACCAACACTAAAGATATATGGAAAGCAATTAATACTTGACAAACAAACACAAATCATCACAATTGTTACCATCGAATCAGGTTACATTTGATCAATTCAGTAGATTTTATTCAGTCCGACATAAACCAACTGAAGGCTGCAATACCAGATGACCTCATGACATATCTTTATTTTCATCATTCTGTAAGAACAAACGCTATGGAGACATTCCCATCAACATACCGCTAATGACGACCACTGAAGTATTTACTCATCTCAGTAACCTAAAAAACAATAACTCATCGGGACTAGATGGAATCAGTAATCGGATCGTTCGGTATGCTGCACCGGCGATCTGCGATTCACTAACTTGTATATGAGTCTCTGTGGCGAAGTGGTCAAGCCGTTTGACTCGTGTTCCGAAGGTTGTGGGTTCGATTCCGGGCCGCACCCTTCAGTTTACGAGTTAAATGTATCGGAGACTCCTGTGGGTCGTCGCCAAAAGCTAAGGAGTTCGTGCTTTGTGCGACGCTTTCCGCTCTGCGGAAAGGGACTGAGCCATATGGGATAAAACCCGGTGCGATGAAGTCAACCCTGTCGACTTTTAAGCGACTTTTTTATAATCAATGTCTCACCATCAGCCTTTAAAATCGCTAAAGTGTATCCTCATTTAAAAGCTGGTTCATTAGAAGATCGAGTCATGAGTAATTATAGGCCAATTTCCATATTATCCTCATTACCCAAACCGCTAGAAAAGCACATCGGCAAAACAACACTAGAGCACTTAGTTCGCCACAAACTAATAGTTGACAGTCAGTCAGGATTTCGGCCAATATATTCTTGTCATACGGCCCTAACAAACATGATAGAAAACTGGCATCAAAATATTAACAACAATACTCTATGCGGAACGGTGTTTATAGACTTTAGAAAAGCATTCGATATGATAGATCATACTATTCTAATTAAAAAACTAGAAACAATGAAAGTAAGCTTTAATATATTGATATTAATAAACTCATTTTTATTAGAGAGAAAACAAGTAGTATCACACAATAAATCTCTATCTCAAGCCATTACCATTAATACTGGAGTACCTCAGGGGTCTATACTTGGCCCTCTGTTATTTGCCATTTATATAAATGATCTTCCCTTATATACGTCGTCGTTCTGCGATCTATTTGCAGACGACTGCACAGTATATACAGACGCTATTGATCGTAATGTGCTGGAATTATTCTTGCAACAGGAAATAAATAGTGTAGTTAACCGGAGTCATGCAAACCGCATGCAAATTAACATTTCTAAAACAAAATCTATATTAATAAGAACCAGGCAAATACTTCACACTCTAAACTGGCAGAGAACTCTCCAGCTGCACATTGGCAGCACTCCTATAGAAAGTGTAACCGAGCACAAGAAACTGGGTCTTATCATAGATCAACATCTATCCTTTAATTCCCATGCTCATGCTCTAGTTAAACAAATAGCCAAAAAGTATACCAACTTGCCAAAATTAAAAATTTCCTCGATGAAAACACATGAAAGATATTCTATACTTCCCACATACACACACGTGTTGATTATTGCTCCACAATCTGGGATGGATGCTTCAAATCAATAACAAAACGCCTTTATTCACTGCAGAAAAGTCAGTGCGTTTAATCAATGGTGATAAGCTTACAGACAATTCCAACCTACATGAACTTCTTCAGTTACTGCCACTCAACAAACGCCTACTTTTTAATAAGGCTAAACTAATTCATAAAATCCTATTTTAAGATGCTCCAAGCTACCTTTGACGATTGTTTAAATATAAGGCAAAACATAGCGACCGACTAAACCTAGGATAGACTTATATAAAACAAGCCTATACTCTGAAACCAAGTTTTGGAACAATCTTCCACAAGAAATCAAGGACACCACCAATCATTATACATACAGTCGCAACCTGTTTGAACACTACCTCAGGACAGACTATATTCCCCATTAAAAAAAAAAATAAAACAAACAAAAAACAACAATAAAGACAATAATAATGGTAAATTATCTCGAACGACAAATAGCCGAAAAAACATTCCCATATGTATGGCCCGCTACACCTTCCTTGGGTATTTATAATGCCAATGTTAAACAATGTCTCAATGAGTCATGTATTATTGATTATTTTTCATGCGTTTTAATGCTTATTGTTCTTTTGTTGTCAAAAATGTGCTTCATAAGAGATGTTGAATAAAAGAATGTATGAGAGGAAATAGAGAAGATGGGCAGAATGTCAGACGGGCGTCGTGCCCAATTCTTAACCCTTTGAAAATAAAGATTTTCGTTCGTTCGTTCGTTCGTCCGGTGGTCACGTGTTATTACGGGAACTTAAAAAACTTCTCCGTTGTTTACAACAGATGAGAAAGTAATCTTTGCTAAGTTTCTTTACCCCTACACGGAAATCTTTGTTCATGTTGAAATAAATACAAAAATTCAACACCGAATGTAAGTGGAAACAATACATTATTATCATAAAGATGTAATTAGGTAAGTCGTGGTTTGACAGGCATATACTTGACATGACTAATGGAGGTGAATAACAGAGAATGAATGTGGCAAACATGGCAATAAAAAAAACTTGACACTTTTCAAAGCAGATTTCCCAGTGTTTCCAACAACAATGACGTCAGTTGTGGCATGTCTTTGGACTGTCTTTGCTTTCTTACGTTCGAACGCCACACGAGCAATCCTATAGAAGCACAGATAACAAAAGCCGTTACACACAAAACAGCAAGTACAATGAAATATTCAGTCGGTGGATGCTGTAAAATGCATTGGACGTGGACTTTATCACTTCTACAGAATACTGCTGGTGTTATTAAAGACATCACTGTGATCATCCATATAAACAAAAGCAGCTTAAACATCACCGATCTCGTCATATGTTTGATGTAATAAAATGGCTTCAGTATGTAAACGTAACGGTCGATAGCTATAGCCGACAAATGAATAGCGGAAGACAAAATAGACGAGAATGCCATTCCCAGCATTAAAGTATCCAGGATTTTAGTATTGTCAAAATCATGGGATGAACGCTGTGGAATAAATTATGTCTCAAACAATCTGGGCCCCGTACACGAGGAGATCGCACACGGAGATCGAAGCCATGTAAAAGTTGTGGTTATTGTGAAGTGCTAGAGTCAGCACTATTGTAACAGTTACCACTGCACTGAGAACTATCACTAAACAACTAAACACAGCTCCAACATAGGCTACCTGATTGTCAGCTAGTGATGTTTGGAAACATCGAGATGTTGCGTTAATCATGTGTCCACAGGTCTCGTTTGAGATTTAGTCTTATAATGGCATTACCACTTCCAGTATTTTCGATTTAGAACAGGATATACGAGACGGAACAATCATCTATATTACAGATTCAAGGTTGGTTCGTTGCATCTCGATGTCAATTTGCTTGTGGACATTCTCATCTGGACTAAGAATCTATTTGAGCACTGTCCAAATTACAACACTGAATGTCTACAAATTCAGTGCCATGCAACTTTCTTGTATAAAAACCTGGACGCCGTGAACCTGAAACTAACTACCGCTCCTAAGTGATGAACGTGAAGGTCTGAGTGCCAGTGGGAAAGACGATTTACATCTGAAGATAACTGCCAACTCTCATCGAACGCCAATAGCACGAGTGTTTGACCCCAATCTGGAATAAATACACAACCGTGTGCTATACGTTGTCATGTCATATGTACGATCATATATTAAGTAACATAAAACGGGTGGGGAACTAGATTGCGATGTGGCTCGCACGTGAGTTGTAAACTTGGTGGTTTTGTGTTCCAATCTCCATTGAGATGATGTTAAAAAAACAAAAATAAAAAAACACATTGCCTTGAGCTAGCAGGCTGATCCAACCTGGCATGTGTACCAAGAACAGACCAGTGAAGTAAAGGCAGTCGGCTTAATCATAACTGCATCTCGTGTCGCGTGTCAGTGTGTCTATGCGACTATGTGAATATCGCCATAGACTAAAACATCTTGACTTGTAAATGGTTCTTTTAATTTTGCTTTCAAGAATTCCAACTGTCAAATAGAGACATGTTTTCAAACGCGCCTTTCCACTAACAATTACAAATCTGAACATACTAACTATATTATCACTGTATACCATGAATTGTACCTTTTGGTATATTGAGAAAGTTGTACATCAGAAAGCTGTACTTTTATAAGCCCTGTGTCAGAAACAAAATTAGGTATATTGTTGACTCGAACAGGCTTTATAAGTGCAGAGCCAAAATTGATTCTCCATCGCCTGGTTATATCAACATATGTTGTTTGAATGTTGCTATTGTGCATGCATCATTCATAATATAGCAGCAGTGGTAGTGCAGTCGCTGACACTCATGTCTACTGACGCAGTGGTAGTGCAGTCGCTGACACGCTTGTCCTCTTACGCAGTGGTAATGCAGTCGCTGACACGCTTGACTACTGACGCAGTGGCAGTGCAGTCGCTGATACACTTGTCTACTGACGCAGTGATAGTGCAGTTGCTAATACACTTGCCTACCGACACAGTGGTTATTCCGTTAAATCGCTATCTAGGTAGATATTGTCTAAACATGGACATGTGTTCCCAGGTCGACAAATGTTCAAATGGGTGCCAGGAAATGTCATTAGAAGTAACGGCGCCTGGTTTGGTGTTAACATCATCACTAGTTGAGTGCCATTGGACTATTAAATATGGCTCTAGCTTCGCACACCCAATAAACCGGAAAGCTTGTAAGATGCCCACTACTTTATATATTTTACTATCACAATATATCGATTATGTCAAAATTATTCCTGTTTATATCATAACACAGCATGCATATCACGAGAATCCATGTTTCTATTAATACCATAACATCAGTGTCACTATTATAGGCTTTTCAATTATAACACAGCGCGCATGACATCAGTATCCATGTTTCTAGCATGCAATAAATGTTTACATCACCAATATCCTCAATTCTTTAATACATTAGAGCATGGATGTCACCATTATTTATGTTTATAACATGCAATAGCATTCACATCGCCAGTATCCTCATTTATATCATAACGGAACATTTATATCACAAGTACACATGTTTCTATTATATAGTATCGTTTTTGTCATCATTATCAATATGTCTAATATAATATAACATGCACGCCACTACCACACACATGTTTCTTATAACAAAACACTATACCACTAGTATACACATGTCTCTTATAACATAACACTCTACCACTAGTATACACATGTCTATTATAACATAACTCTATACCGCCATTATACACATGTCTCTTATAACATAACACTCTACCACTAGTATACACATGTATTTTATAACATAACTCTATACCACCATTACACACATGTCTCTTGTAACATAACTCTATACCACCATTATACTCATGTCTCTTGTAACATAACACTATTCACCCATTATACACATGTCTCTTGTAACATAACACTATACCACCATTATCCATGTGCCTATAATTTGACGACATGTATGTCAGTATCGTCCACGTAGCAATAACAACCACACTCTCCCGCCTGCTACAAGAACACCCAGCTGTGGGTGGACCTGATTGTGTGAGGCGTGGCCGTTGTTTCATATAATCAATAAAGCTGCCGTCACTAGAACCAGTCACCTTGCCGCTTGTTTTCTGTTCCACCTCGTATCTTTGCCTCCCATTTTACATTTGATATGCAAGTGATTTCTGTATTATCGTTTCATTTGCTAACAACATTGCTTGAAAGTATAAACTGTGCTTTAAGTATTGTATGAATGAATCAACATATTTGATAATTACAACTGTAAGCTTTCTCTACGGGGCATGTTAATAGTTCATTACATAAATCGTTATCTGTGTAACCCTACTCAACCACCAACAAAAGATCACAGTGAAGTCACGTGAGCATTTGGCGTATCGAGCTTGAGGACAGTCGTCAGGAAGTTGTTGGCAACGGCCCCAAGTCTGTGACTATAGACATCGGATATCTTTATAGTCATAATGACTACAGTCATCGAAAGCGAGTTATTTAAATGGTTGAAAAAGTAATGTATATTATATAAACGAATGAAAACAAAATTGGTATTATATAAACGACTGAAAACATGAAGTGTGTTATATAAATGACTGAAAACACAAAGCTTATTATAAGAATAACTGAAAACATAAAGCGTAGTTTATAAATGACTGAAAATATAAAGTGTACTATATAAATGACCAAAAACATAAAGCGTATTACATAAATGACTGAAAAGATAAAATGCATTATATAAATGGCTGAAAACATGAAGTGTATTATATAAAAGACTGAAAACGTAAAGTGTATTATACAAATGAATGAAAACATAAAACGTATTGCATAAATGACTGAAAACATAAAGTGCTTTAAATAAATGACTTAAAACATAAAGCGTAGTAAATACATGACTGAAAACATAAAGTTTATTATATAAATGTCAGGAAAACATAAAGTGTATTATACAAATGACTGTACTCATAAATTGTATTATATACTTGCCTGAAAACATAAAGTGTATTATATAAATGACTGGAAACATAAAGTGTATTATATAAAAGAATGAAACCATAATGTTCATTATATAAATAAATGAAAACATAAAACGTATTATATGGAGGAGAAATAAAGTAGTCAACTTGGCGACACACGGCAAACTTGATGGGACATGATCAATGTGAACACAAGTGGATACATGTCTAGATGACTTATCCACGTGCTAGCATTGAAATATGAACACTGGCCTTGTCGGAGACTGGTGGTTGAGTGAGAAGGCAAACACTGACAGCCTACACTTAGAAGATTGGCTCGCGATGTTGTTGACGATATACTGATGATATTATTATAATGTTAATGATGATAATGATGACATTAAATTATAATGATGACAAACATAATGCTGGTGATGATGGCAATGTTGATGATAATAGTAATGATAATGATGATGATGATGATGATGATGATGATGATGATGATGATGATGATGATGATGATGATGATGATGATGATGATGATGATGATGATGATGATGATGATGATGATGATGATGAAACTATCAGCTGTATGAGACACACAAGAACTTCATACATAACGAGAACAGACTGAGAAACTACATCACTGTTTGGAATAGACTGACACACTACATCACTGCCTAGGACAGATATTAAACTGCAGTCAGCACGACATTAGGGAGCCGCGGTCACACAGCGGCTAGACTGCATGCCTGTCGGTCGGGAGGTCACGTGTCCCTTTTTAACAAATGACCTGTCCTCCCAGGCAGAACTAGACTTAATGAATACCAGGAAACGTTGTGAGAAGTAAAGGCAGTCTGCACGATATTCACCACGTCACCCTTGAAGGGTCGGCTGACCTGTACCATCACGGGGCACTATACCCAACACGCCTCACGCGTTGGCAAGTTTGAAGTAGCACCACTGTACTAAGCACTCGTGTCTTTTTTTTTTTTTTTTTGCATATCCTTTACAGGACATCACTGTCAACATCAGCATCTTTCAGCTGATTGTTGACTTCTTGGCAAGATTACGCTCAGTAGTTTGCCATTGCTTTCTGAGCGACCGGCTCACATACCCCGTAAGTTACTGATGCGACTCGAACCACTACTGATTCTCAGCGTCATCACGTTACCTACGAGAGTATACGAGATTACGGAGAAAAGTCGCTAACCTCTAAGCCACTAAGACGGCACTCGTGTCTAGATATTTCAAATACACGCAGCATTTCAATCAGTCTTCAATAAATAATGGCTTTAACGGAATATATTTATCTAATGGACTTGATATTGCTAGAGAAACATAATTTACTGGGTTGCATTCGTTCGCTTTGAACTCAATCATAGTCCATACACGTCATACGATTTCTAGTGCTCGGGATATATTTTTGCGTGGTGATTAGCTTTCCAAAATACTAGATTTAGAAATGCGTTAACAATAGCAAAAACAGTTTCCAATGCTGATTGTTATAGTGACCACAGATTACTTACAGGAACATTGAGGATAAAGTTGAAGAAAGTCAAGTATATAACAGGAAACACTAAATATGATTTTTGTACATTGAGTAATGACAATGAAATACAAAACAAATTCAACACAGAAGTACAGAACAGATTTGATATATTATCTGATCTAGAGATCCTATTTCAGGATGTGGATGATCAATGGGAAATGTTGAAGAATTAAATCAGTTTGGCTGCAGAATCAACTATTCCAAAATTAAAGAAGGTGGGTCGTAAGAAATGGATGAATGAAGAAATTTTACACATAATGGAAACAAGAAGACTCAACAAAAATAATTATTCCAAATATGAAGAAATTCATAGACAAGTCAGAATATTATGTAAGGATGCAAAAGAAGCATGGCTTGAGGAAAAGTGCTTAGAAATTGAGAAACAACACAACAGTCAAAATACCAAATTAGTGCACAAAAAATTCAGGAACTTACTAATAAAAGAGCAAGTACATCTACAGGCTGTCTAAAAACTAAAGATGGCAAAATCATAATGGACGGTCGTGGATGGGTCAAGCCGAAGACATTCTTCAACAGGTGTGTTCACTTGAGGACTTAGAACCTGGCGAGGAGTGGGTGCAAGTGCCAACAGATTTCTGCACATCCTTTTCAGTTTGCATCCAACTGGATAGAAAATGCAGGTTAGAAAATCCGGCTGCTGTGGAGGCTGAAGTACAAGCGTTGATTTTCGAGAATTCGCTAGACGGTGATGCGTTCATCTACACAGATGGGTCGGTCGTCCGACATGTGAGAAGCTCATGGGCCTTTACAGCCCCGGCCGGAGGGAGAATTGTGAAGGAGGACTCTAGTGCTTTCACTGAAACCACAAGTAGCCTGACTATGGAAGTCATGGCAGTAAGTAAGGCAATAACATGGCTCGAGACACAGACATTCACTAGGGCATGTTTCCTTAGCGACTCAATGAACATGATCAAAAGGATAGAGGAGGGGTCGATCCGAAGAGAATGGTTGCTGCCACTGAAGCGGATTAGTTTCATATTCGTGCCAGGGCATACGGGAGTACAAGGAAATGAGCGGGCTGACAAGCTCGCAGGTGAGGCTACTGTGGAGGGCGGACGCGCCATGGACCATGCTGACATTCTGAATGCTCTACGAGAAGTAAGACTTTTGCGTGAACCAAGTGATGACTGTGAATCTACAACCATGGCCAGACTGCGAGAACAGCAAATTAAAAAAGGGGTGGCCAAACAAGAACACTACGCAGGAAGCCAAAGAAGATTGATAAACCAACACAGAACTGGCGTCGTTAGCCGCTACACGCTGCGGGATTTGCTGAGGAGGGGATCCGAGCACTTATGGACTGAATGGTTCGATGTGCAATGAGGATGATCTGTCGACTAACTAACTAACTAACTAACTAACTAACTAACTAACTAACTATGAGGATAACAGAGAGGAACAGTATGATATTAGGTTTAATAATGAAGGACCACCAATTTTGAAGATGGAGGTTCGAAGTATTCTTTAAGCATATGAAAGCTAGCAAGGCCCCCGGTGCAGGCAACATCAGAACAGAAATGATTAAAGCTTTAGAAGAATATGGACTAGATCAAGTCACCAGACTGCTGAACACATTATATGATACTGGAGATACACCTTCTGAATTATGTAACTGTATTTATTGCAATCACAAAGAAATCAGGGGCTTTGGAATATGATCAACATTGAGCAATTAGTTTAATGAGTCACATCACGAATATTTTGCTACGAATTATCATGCAAAGAGTGCAGAAGAAAATACAACCTGAAATAGGGGAAGAACAATGTAAGTTTGTAGAAGGAAAGGTTACAGTAAATGCTGTGTATATGCTGCGAACAGTTATTGAACGCGCTATAGAAGTAAACAAGGATATACATCTTTGCTTTACTGTATTGACTACACAGAAGCTTTTGATAGAGTTAGACATGTCAACGTGGTGGATATGCTTGCAGATCTACAAATTGATGGGAAATACATTAGACTTCTAAAAAACATATATTGGAAACAACAAGCTGCCATAAGGATTGATAATGAAGTAGGACAATATCAGCCTATTAAGAGAGGTGTTAGGCAGGGATGTGTAATGTCTCCAGATCTTTTTTCCCTGTACAGTGTAAATATTTTCAGAAATGTAGAAGATATAAATAGAATCAGCATTGGAGGATGAAACATCAATAACATTAGATATGCAGATGATACAGTATTGATTGCAGACAATGCGCAGGACCTGCAACAATTAGTAGATGCGGTTGTTGTACTCAGTGAGCAACTGGGGTTAGAATTAAATTGTAAAAAGACACAGGTTATGGTCGTCACTAGGAAGAACGAAGTACCACATTGTAATATACAAGTAAATGGGAATATTCTTCAACAAGTGAATCGGTACAATTATCTAGGAACAGTCATAACATCTGATGGGAGATGCCTTGAAGAGATTAGAACGAGAATCGCCATGGCGTAAGTAGCTTTTAGCAAGATGAAAAACATTCTGACCAACAAATAGATGTCAATTGAAACGACAAAAAGAGTGTTGAGGGGATACATAGAGCCTGTTCTTTTATATGGATGTGAAACTTGGACAATGTGCAGTCAAGCTGAAAAACATCTGATGGCTGCAGAAATGTGGTTTCTGAGGAAAATGCAAAGAATACCATGGACAGATAGAAAAACCAATGACCAAGTACTACAGGAGACAAATGAAACTCGTAAATTGATAAGAGAAATTAGACATAGACAGTCAAAATTCTTGGACATGTTACGAGAAGAAATGGGTTGGAAAACTTGGTGACAAGTGGCAAGATCGAAGGGAACAGACCCAGAGGAAGACCGAGAGGAAAATACCTGGATGGCTTGCCACATGGCATGGTCGAGACAGGCACACTGAGCTGATCCACGAATTTGGTGATCGAGTGAAATGGCGAGTCATGACCGCCCACGCTTTCCGGTATGGCACACGATTGATTGATTGAATACTAGTGTCCCTCGCCTTCAGACGAACACACTCCTACTTTAGAGGTACTTGTAATGTACGTTCCCAAGTCAAGGACGAGAGGTCAACATATTATTCCAACTGGCCAGTGTCGGAGTTGAACCCCTACCTCGGCATCAGCACACCCGCAGTTTAATAGCCAGCGTTCTTATCTATTTGGCCATGATGATCACCTGGCTAACAAATGTATAAACCTTTAATCTTTCGAGATTAAAGCATCAACAGTAATACAAAACAGTTACTCAAAACAATAATATACATTATTTATACAAAACAGTTACACAAAACAGTTACACAAAACAAGTATATACATTATGTATACAAAACAGTTATACAAAACAGTTACACAAAACAAGTATATACATTATGTATACAAAACAGTTACACAAAACAGTTATACAAAACAATTATATACATTATTTATACAAAACAGTTACAAACAGCAGCTATACAAACCAGTTATACAAAACGGCTAAACAAAACAGCTATACAAAACAGTTATATAAAACAGTTATATTCAACAGCTATACACAATAGTTCTACACAATAGGTATACAAACAAGTTCTATAAAACAGTTAATCAACGTCAGGTCTGTGCAAACATTGGACTATCACATTATTCCTACTACACCCCTAGACGTGGACAACGATCATTGACTTATTGTAAAAATCTGGGTTGACATCAGCGAAGTAATGGCCCTATACAAAACATGTTCCTCTACTTGGGGATTGAATCCAGACCACTATTTTGGGAAGTATCTGTTAATTAGTTAGTCTCGGTTCCAACTATTTTGGGAAGTATCTGTACTAACTGTTTTGCTTTCGCACCTAATGAACACGCCTTACGATCACATTTGATTGTTACCTAATACCGTTTTACTCGTGAGTCACGTGTGTGATTTGGTTGGTTTTGTGAATCTGCTGGCAGACCGACTTTGAACTCTCAAGTGCCATACATTGTAGTGAAGATCGTTTCTGCCTCCAGTGTCTTGAATGTCATGATGAGGTTAAAAGCAATTTGGAATAAATAAATACAATATATGGTAAATAAATACTATATTTTAATGTTTCTAAATAATGCATGTGGAATAAACTAATATCGTAATTGTACACACAATGTAGTTAAAATAAACATTATAGTTAAACAAAAAAACATGTAATATAGTTCTACTGATATACGGTTTAATTTGAATAGTCTTAAACAATTGAATTGGTACAATTATCTCGGAACAATCATAACATCTTATTCACTTCGATCAACCATACATAACTGTAAGAATGAACTGTGTGCACAGCAGTCAACATGTAAATCCTTATCTCAACAAAACATCAATAATGTCTGGTAATGACAATACCAACATCGGTTGAATATATGACCGCCGCCCTCGCCCATGAACCCTTCCACAAAACAGGTGGTAATTACTTCATCCCGATAACTTCGACATTTGTGTTTACCTTCAACGATGTCCTTATTATTGATGATTTGCATGGGCTTATATTATTATATATAGTTCGTAGTAATAATCTATATATATATATATATAAAAGGCGATGTATGTAAGTATGTCTGTATGTATGTCTGTATGTTATTTATGCGTTCGCGAACGGTCCATCCGATTGAGATGAAATTTTCTACACGTCTTCCTCTCATTCCCGTGCAGAAAACTGTCATAGTTTGATAGTGTACAAACAATTATTTACTTAATATTATATAATAATAATTTACATTATAATTTATATATAGCGAGGGGACATAACTTTTAATAGCATTGCTATATATGTAAAATTGTTGCATATTTCTCAAATAGGTGGACCTTTTCGCTACAGTTATCTACAGGCTAATGCGTTATAATCCTCCTCCACCCTCCTCCTCCCCTCCTCCTCCTCTTCCTCCCCTCCTCCTCCTCTTCCTCCCCTCCTCCTCCTCTTCCCCCTCCTCCCTCTCCTCCTCTCTCCTCCTCCCCCTCCCCCTCCCTCTTCTCCCTCCTCCTCTTCCCCCTCCTCCTGCCTGCCTCCTCCCCCTCCTCAACTCCTCCTCTCTCATCCTCCTCCTCCCCTCCTCCCCCCTCATCCTCCTCCCCCTCCTCCCTTCTCCTCCTCCCTTCTCCTCCTCCCTCTCCTCCTCCACCTCCCTCTCCTCCTCCCCACTCCTCCTCCCCCTCCTCCTCCCCTCCTCATCCCTCCTCCTCCCCTCCTCCTCCCCCTCCTCCTCCCCCCTCCTCCTCCTTCCTCCTCCCTACCTCCTCCCCCTCCTCCCCTCTCATACTCCTCCTTCCCTTTCCCTCCTCCTTCTACCCCTCCTCTTCCTAATCCCTCCTCCACCCCTCCTCCTCCCACTCACAAAGTTTTGCCTATTTCAATCGAGATGCTGTGTATATCATTGTGTTTTTCTAAAACTGGATCTAATACTAATTAATATATTAAGTTTATGTGGCTATTATTTAGTGAAATGCTGATTTCTTTGTGAAATGTAAGGTAAGAACGTTCAGTTTTGAAAACTACCAATTATCGGTTAACGACAACGTGTGATTTAACCATGTGGGACTAGCGCGTGGTTAGTCGCCAAGCACGCGTTACCGAAAGGCGGCGAACTTGTGTGTACTCCCGGCCTGTGGAGCCTCATACATTACTAATATGGCGTCCAACTTACGGAACTCTACTTTATCCAAGCGCCATGAAAATACAAACAAAGACAAGACGGGGAAAAGTTTGACGAGCACGCCACCCAAACGTCGGATTTCTTCAACGCCAACTTCACAAGTGTGGTCTAGTGAATCTGCAGACACTGATCCCAAGCTCAAGCTGGACGAACATCACAGTTCAGTAGCCCAATCTGATGAGACTAACACATCATCTTTAGTCACTCTTTCCTCAGCCAAACCACACAACCACAACGCCTGTCGTGAACTCATCCAGGCTTTGGAGGACAGGCTAAAAGACTTTATTTCCAACAACACAACTAATATCATTGCCGTGTTTAAAGAAGAAAACGCTCGCCTTCAAAAAGAAATCCGCCTCCTTAAAGAAGAGAAGGACACCTTTAAAACAACAATCCATGCCTTAAAACTAAAGAGTGCACAGTCATTTGACAAAAGTGCACAAACAGGAAGTATTCATAGTGCTGCAGAGGTGTGTATGACAAGTGGATTTTCGTCGCAAAATGACATACAGTTAGTTTCCACAGGCTGCAACACTACTAAACCTGTAGAACGCGCACCATCCATCTACCCCATTGACGTGCGTGTCAGCAATAGGTCCCAGGCCTCAAGTATAGACTCTCCAGCAGCAGACGAGAAGTTAAAGAGCTCAGCCACTACCACTACTGAGCATCAAGAACCAGCCCAAACAAGTAACGACTATAATAAACAAGAACGCATGAAAGATGACAGCGATCAGTGGCAAGAAATCAAACGGGTGCGTCAACAGCGTGAAATAAGAATGGATGACAGTGCAACTCATGTCGTCATTGGAGACTCTCTGCTCAAGGGAATCTATAGTGACCGCATGTCAGCTTCTGACAGCGAAACTACCTCGATCTACCCACTACCAGGAGCTGACATTGATAGACTGACCTCTACACTGCGAAAATTCAAGGTGAATGATAGAATTAGAAGAACAACAGTCCATATTGGTGTCAACAATATTATGAACAATCACATCATAAGCACCTCACAACTCGCTACATTAGAGGTGTTGTTGCGCATGAAATTTCCTAAAGCATCTATTTTCTTTTCATCAATCATCCCGCCATGTTATGGATTCCAGCGCCGCACTGCCGATGCTGGCAATCTGACTCTACATAAATTTTGTCAAGAAACTAACAATGCTTTCATTAATAATACCCCGTATTTCACATCGCCGTCCGGGGCCCCCAAGAAAAAACTATATAAGGATCAACTACATTGTTCAAAACTAGGAACTAGCATACTAGCGAAGAACATAAAATATCCTGAACGTACACAACAATTAGAACCAGTTTCAGTTACAGGAGTAAACCGATCTTCACCTCCGGCTGTAGCCACCTCTCAGTGTTCAGAAAACACTCAACCTCTGCCCACACCACCTTTGCCTATTCCCCAGGAATACAAGGCTGTAAGTAGCGACCCAGGCTCCAATCCCAATGTTGCTAACTATGGTGCATTGTTTCCTCCCTTGCCCATAAAACAGTCTCCACCTAGCATGTCAAAGGGGACACCGATAAACAATGTTTCGGTGCCCTCGATGCCTGCTTCCAATGTAGGCACTTCCAGTAGCTCTCATAGCAGTGGTCCCTCATTGGACGGTAATCCACACTCTTATCAGTGGAATTGTCAACTTCAACAGCTAATGCAATACAATCCTGCAGCTCTGCACCAAGCTTTAATGATGTCACTCCATCACAGACATTTTCCTATACCCTCTAATAGTCGTAACTACCACTAAATAAAGTTTCAAAACCTCTGAAATTTTTCTACCACAAGCGACATCATCTTTTCATTGTGTAATGTTCGCCAATCACGATCAGTGGCTAAACACAGATGGTCTACATATAGGCCATCTCAACATCTATCATTTGCTCAATAAATTACCTGAGCTTTCAGTAATACTGTGCAAACAGTTCCATGTGTTTGGAATCACAGAAAGTCGTCTCAATGACAAAATAACCGACTCTGAAATCTCTCTTAAGGGGTTTAAAGTAATTCGAAGAGACGCAAATCAAAAATTAGAGACAGGTATTGCTGTATACATTTCAAATTCTCTCAACTGTTCCCGTAGAAGTGATCTCGAGATAGAAGAGATAGAATGTGTTTGGTTAGAGGTGAAGCCAGTCAGCCAGCAACCGTTTCTCATTGGATACCTATATCGAAATCCCTGTGCTGGGTATAGTTGGTATGACTGTTTCACTACAATGATGGATAGGGTGTTTACAGCAGGTAGAGAAGTCATGATATTAGGTGACTTTAACATAGATATTACTAAATCCAACCAGACATGGGAAGATATCATTATATCTTACAATTTCAAACAACTAATAAATCGTCCCTCAAGAGTTACAGACACCTCCTCAACTATAATTGATCATATATATGTTACTTGTCCAGTTAATATTACCGAATGTTCTGTTCCTGTTAGTGCAGTTAGTGACCATTACCCAATATGTTGTACATGGTCGAAAATTGGGTTCAAAACTCCTAAAAATAAACATTTAAGCATCAAATTTAGAAACTTTAAAGCTCTCAACCAAAATTTATTTTTAGACGACTTAAAAAATGCAGCCCTTGAACATGTTTACCAACTTCCTGATCCGGATGATGCACTAGCTTACTGGACAAAGGCAGTATACAATGTATTTGATAAACATGTGCCAGTCAAAGAAGTTCGAGTCAAGAATCAACATAAGTCCCCGTGGGTCACTAGCGAAGTTCTCGAAATCATGAGAGAACGAGATACAGCACACAAAAATAAAGATTTTATCAATTACCGCAGACTAAGAAATAAAGTTAAATATGAAATTCGTAGGATAAAGAAAGATCATTTCAAAAATTTAATTTTAGATAAATCAAATAATACAAATATATGGAAGGCTATTAACTCGCTAACCAACAAGAAACACACTTCAGAGTCAGCAATACCAAACTCTATAACATGCGAGGATTTCAGTTACTTCTTTCAATCAGAAATAGAGAATCTAAAGTCCTCAATACCAGACTCAGTATGTAATTTAAGTTCACTGTCATCATTCTGTGAAGGGAAGTGCTCTAGAAATATTCCCTCTGAGATTCCCTTGATGTCTGTTGCAGAAGTATATAAATATCTCTCAAATCTCAAAGCAACAAATTCAGAAGGCCTAGATGGTATCAGTAATAGAATTCTTCGGTGTGCTGCACCTATTATTAGTGAGTCCTTAACGTTCATATATAACCAGTGCCTATCCAAAAACTACTTTCCATCTGCCTTTAAAGTTGCTAAAGTGTATCCTCTACTTAAAAATGGCTCAACTGATATTAGCGTCTTGGGTAATTATAGACCTATTTCCTTACTATCGTCGCTATCAAAGCCATTAGAAAAACACATGCATAAAATAACACTACATCATTTAATTAACAACGATCTAATAATTGACAGTCAATCTGGGTTTCGACCTAAATATTCTTGCCATAGTGCCCTTACAAAAATGACCGATAACTGGCATCTTTGTATCAACAATGGCAACATCTGTGGAGCAGTATTTGTAGACTTTAAAAAGGCCTTTGATATGGTAGATCATGATATTCTAATTAGAAAATTAAAACACATGAAGACTAGCACCAATATGGTGAACCTAATTACGTCATTTTTATCAGACAGACAACAAGTAGTGTCCTTCAATAACTGTCTATCAAGACCCACACAACTTAATTTTGGGGTGCCTCAGGGCTCAATACTAGGTCCGCTGCTTTTTGCAGTGTATATTAACGATCTTCCTTTATACCTCAATACTTCGTGTGATCTATTTGCGGATGACTGCACTATTTACACAAGTCAAGAGAGCCTTTGTGACTTAGAGAGCTCTTTACAAAACGATCTTGACAACCTTAGTAGATGGAGCAATGAAAATCGCATGTTAATTAACATCGACAAAACTAAATCCATGCTAATAACGACCAGACAAAAACTACAGACGCTAGCCATAACTGGGACACCGCTCGAGCTCCACGTGGACACGTTACCTATAATTAATGTAAATGAACATAAAACATTAGGTCTTTTAATTGACAGACATTTAAACTGGAGCCCTCATGTTCACGCCCTTACCAAGAGAATAGCACAAAAAGTTTACCAACTTGCTAAAATTCAACACTTTTTGGATGAAAGCACACGTAAAATATTCTATGCATCCTATATCCAATCACCTCTCGATTATTGTTCCACAGTCTGGGATGGCTGCCCTAAATCTAATATGAAACGATTGTGTTCGCTTCAAAACCGCGCTATAAGTCTAGTTTCTAGCATAAAGCACGTTGAAAGTAATAAATTATACAGCCATCTAAGACTTCTACCACTTCAAAAGCGCTTCCTTTTTAACAAAGCCAAATTAGTGAATAAAATTATATCTGAAAATACGCCAGAGTATCTTCTACCGCTAATTCAATCTAATGCAATGAACAGTAAACGCTTAAATTTATTACAGCTTCCTAAGCCTAGATTGGACTTATACAAAACTTGTTTCGCATATTCTGGTGCTCACTTGTGGAATAGCCTTCAACCAGAACTGAAAACACCAATGAGTCCCTACACATTCAACCGAAAACTCTTTCAATACTTACTTCATACCGACTATATGCCTCCATAAGTCACCTACTAGTATCATTTTTCCACTATCATTCTTCACTGTATGTGTGTGAACGAGACAGTGGGTGAGAGAGTGAGTGAGAAAGAGTGTGAGTGGAAGAATTAGTATGAGTGAGAGTGAGAGAGTATGCATGCGCATGTGCCTGAGTGAGTGTAAAAGTGAGTGAGTGTGTGGACATATGTGTGAGAGATTTAGTTAGAGAATGAGTGAATCTGAGAGAGTGGGTGTGTTGTGTGTCTGCCTGTCTGTGTGATAGAGTGTGAAAGTTAGTGAGTGAGTGTGAGTTAGAGAGTCATCGAGTAAATGAGTGAGTAAGGGAGCGTGAGTGAGTGAGAGAGAATTTGTAGGTATGCGTGTATGTGCACGAATGAGTGAGTGTGAGAGCGAGTGAGTGTGTAAAAGAGAGAGCGTGGTTGAATGAGAGAGTGCATGAGAAAGTGTGATGTATGTGTGTGCATGTCTGGATGTGTGTATGGGTGTATATGTGTGTACATGTGTGCATCTGTGTGTGACTCTGTGTGTATGTCTGTACGTGTGTTAAGGTGTGCGTTCATGTGTTTATATGCGTTTATATGCGTGTGTGTATGTGCGTATGGACGAGTGTGTGTGTGTGTGTGCTCGTGTATGTATTGTATATCTTTGTATGTGTATGTGTAAGTGTGCATGCATGCAGTGTATGCGAGGGAGTGTATATTCGGGTGTTATGTGAGTACGTGTGAGTAAGTATATGGATGTGTGCAGGTGTGTGTATTGCGTGGGTATGATGTGTGTGTGTGTGTGTGTATGTACATGTGAGTGAGAGACAAGAGAGAGAGAGAGAGAGAGAGAGAGAGAGAGAGAGAGAGAGAGAGAGAGAGAGAGAGAGAGTTGAGGGCATGCATGTCATCTAACATGCTGATCCATATGTTTTGTGTATTCTCATTTTTTTTTCATATTATCATTTTGATGCACTTGATTTTAACATGCATAAAATTAATTCATGTAAATTACTGTAAAGAAAGTGAGAGAGTTAGTGAGTGTAAGTGAGAGAGAGAGAGTGAATGAGTGTGAGAGTGTGAGTATGTAAAGAGAGAGAGAGAGAGAGAGAGAGAGAGAGAGAGAGAGAGAGAGAGAGAGAGAAGAGAGAGAGAGAGAGAGAGAGTTGAGCCCACGCATGTCATGTAACATGCTATTCCATATTTTTCATGTATTCTCATCTTTCATATTACGAGGTATCGTTTAATGCCACCTGATTGTCCTGTAACATGCCATTCCATATTTTTTTTCTTTTAATGCTCATCTTATCATTTTGTATACCACTTGATTTTATCATGTATAATATAACATTACTGTGATGTGAGAGAGAGAGAGAGAGAGAGAGAGAGAGAGAGAGAGAGAGAGAGAGAGAGAGAGAGAGAGAGAGAGAGAGAGAGAGAGAGAGAGAGAGAGAGAGAGAGAGAGAGAGATTTGAATTGCATCACTAATTTTTACGCTACATAATGTATATGTACAATTTTTTCTCCACTTCTTGCAATTGCGAGAATTCTCACGACAATCGTCAGTGTCTAAATTGTGTGTAAAGTGTAGGAGTTTGTTCTTATTAGTTTCAGTAATCATGTGAGGCATCATGTATTTGTCTATATGTGAGGATGTATGTATGGGTGTGTATGTGAGGGATATGTGTGTGTGGGGGGGGGGGAGGAATGTGTGTGTGCCTATGTAAGAGAGAGAGCGAGAGAGAGAGAGAGAGAGAGAGAGAGAGAGAGAGAGAGAGAGAGAGAGAGAGAGAGAGAGAGAGAATTCAGTGCTCGCATGTCCTGTAACATGCCATTCCATATTCTTTGTGTATTTTCATCTTTCACATTATCATTTTGTATGTATGACACTTGATTTTATCATGTATAATATAACATCACTGTAATGTGAGTGAGAGCGCTAGTGAGTGAGAGAGAAAGAGAGAGAGAGAGAGAGAGAGAGAGAGAGAGAGAGAGAGAGAGAGAGGGGGGGAGAGAGAGTTGAATTGCATCACTAATTTTTAAGTTACAAAATGTATATGTACAATTTTTCTCCATTTTTTTTACAATTTTGCGACAATTCTCACGACAATCGTCACTGTATGTGTGTGTAAAGTGTGGGAGTTTGATCATAATAGTAGGTTGGGGGATCGGGGGATGTGTGTGTGGGTGGATTCGTGATGTGTGTGGGTGGGCGGGGTGGGTTTGTGTGGGTGGGTGGGGGATTTGTGTGTAGGTGCGTGCGAGATGTATGGGTGTATGGGGAGATGTGTTTGTGAGTGGGGATGTGTGTTTGTCTAGGTGGTTGTGGGTGAGTGGGTGGGGGAGGATATGTTGGTGGATGATTGATGGTGGGTTATGGGATGGGTGGGGGTATATGTGTGGGTGGGGAGATGTGGGTGTGGGGATATGTGGTGGGTGGGAGATGTGTGCAGGTGGGGGTGGTTGTGGGTTTGAGGATGTGTATGTGGGTGTGGGATGTTTGGGTGGATGGGTGGGGAGTGTGTGTGGGTGAGAGATGTGTGGGTGAATGTGTGTGTGGGATGTGTGTGAGTTGGGGGAGGGGTGCGTGATGAGTGTGGGTGATGGATTTGGAGATGTGTGTGTGGGTGGGGGATATGTCTGGCTGGGTGGGGGTGTGTGTGGCTGGATGGAGGATGTATGTGTGGGTAGTGAGGGTGACTGTAGTTGGGGGATGTGTGGATGGGTAGGAGATGTGTGGATAGATGTGTGTGTGGGTGAGGGATGTGTCTTTGGGATGTGTGTGGGTGTGGTATTGTGTGGGAGGGGAGCTGGGTGTGGATAAATGATGTTTGTGTGGGTAAGTGAAGGTGTGGTTGGGTTTGTGGGTGGGTGAATGATGTGTGTGAGGGTGGGGGATGTTTGCTTAGATGGGTGGTTGGGATGTGTGAGTGTGGGTGGGTAGATAGGAGATGTATGTGTTGATGAGTGGGTAAGGGACGTGTGGGTGTTAGTGGTTGAGGGATAAGTACGTGTGTCTAGGGATGTGTGAGGGGATGAATGTATGGGTTGTGTGTGCGTGGATGGGAGGTGTGTGTTTGTGAATGGGGAATGTGTTGGTGGGTGGGGATGTGTGTGAGGGATGTTTGTATGGGTGGGGAGATTGTGCGTGGGTGGGGATGTGTGTGTATATGGGTAAGGGTGTGTGGTTAAGGGATGTGTGGCTGGGGGAATGGGTGGATGGAGGATGTGTGGTTGGGTGGAGGATGTGTGGTTGGGTAGAGGATGTGTGGGTGGGTGATTGTATATGAGTAAGGGTGTGTGGTTAAGGGATGTTTGGTTGGGGGATAGGTGGGTAGAGGATGTGTGGGTGGGTAGAGGATATGTGGGTGGGTGAGTTAGGTTTTGTTAGACAGGTTAGGAGATGGTGGGGGATGTTTGTAGGTGTGGGCTCGGGATAAGTGAGTGGGCTGGGGGAGATGGGAGATTATGTGGGTGAGTGCGGAATTTGTGTGTGGGTAGGTGCGGAATATGTGAGTTGACGGGGAGATGTGTGTGTGGCTGAGGAATGTGTGTTTGGTTGGGTGGTTGGAGGTGTGTGGGTGGAGGAGGATATTGGGTGAGTGATTGTTGGTGGGAAATGGGACGGGTAAAGGATATGTGAGTGGGTGGGGAGATGTGTGTAGGTGGGGGATGTGTGGGTTATTGAATGTATGTGTGCTTAGGGTGTGGGTGGATGGGATGTGTGGTGGATGAGAGGTGTGTGTGGGTGGGGAGATGTATAGGGATGTGGTGGATGGGTGGGGGAATGTATTGTATGTGTGTGTGGTTGGGTGGGGGAGTTGGAGTGAATGGGGGATGTGTGGGTGGGTGGTGGATGTGTCTTATAACATAGTCATATGCATTGTTTATGTTTACAAAATTCATGTGACAATGTTTTTTTCCTATGCACTGTTCATGAAAGAAAGATGAGTGATTGGAAGGGCCGAATGTAAGACGGGCCTGCGTGCCCAATTTGTTACCCTTTGAAAATAAAGTCTGTTCGTTCGTTCGTTCGTTCGTTCGTTCGTTCTCCTTCCCCTCCTCCTCCCTTCCTCCTCCTCCTGCCCTTCCTCATCTCATCCTTTTTCCTTCCTCCTCCACCTCCTCCCCTCAACCTCCTCCCCTGCCTCCTCCCCCTCTTCCTCTCTCATCGTCATCCCCCTACAACTCCTTCCGCTCCTCATCCCTTCTCCTCCTCTCCTCCTCCTCCCATCCTCCCATCCTCCTCCCTTCCTCCTCCTAATCTCCTCCTCCTCCCTCTCCCCCTCCTCCTCCCCCTCCTCCTCCCCCTCCTCCTCCCCTCCTCCTCCGCCTCTACATCCCCCTCCTCTCCCTTCTCCTCCTCCCCTCCTCCCCTCCTCCTCCCCTCCTCCTCCTCCTCCCCTCCTCATCCCTCCTCCTCCCCTGCTCCTCCTCCTCCCCTTCCTGCTTCTCCTCCCCTCCTCCTCCCTCCTCCTCTTCCTCCTCTTCCTCCTCCTTCCCCTCCTCCTCCTCCTTCCCCTCCTCCTCCTTTTCCTCCTCCTTCTTTTTCTTATGCTGCTGCTGCTGTTGCTGCCGCCGCTCCATTTACCCAAGTTAATTGTTGGGGGAAGTTGTACAGATCTTTCAAGTGCTCTTTCTAATAATAGACAGTCAGACAAACAGATAGATAGTCGGGAACGGGAACGGGAACGAGAACTTATATGACTACTTATATGAATTAAATGAGATGCTCCCCACCAAGGACTGGTCAGAAGGGCCGGGTCATACAGACAGACAGACAGACAGACAGACAGACAGACAGACAGACAGACAGACAGACAGACAGACAGACAGACAGACAGACAGACAGACAGACAGACAGACAGACAGACAGACAGTCGGGACCGGGAACTTATATGACTACTTATATGAATTAAATGAGATGCTCCCCACCAGGAGCTGGGCGAAGCCGGGCCGGGTCAGAAAGATAGACAGACAGATAGACAGACAGACAGACAGGCAGATAGATAATCGGGAACGGGAACGGGAGCTTATATGACTATTTACATTTATATCTCATTTAAATGAGATGCTCCCCACCAGGGGCTGGGCGAAGCCGGGCCGGGTCAGAAAGATAGACAGACAGATAGACAGACAGACAGACAGGCAGATAGATAATCGGGAACGGGAACGGGAGCTTATTTGACTATTTATATTTATATCTCATTTAAATGAGATGCTCCCAATTAGGGACTGGGCGAAGCTGGGCCGGGTCAGCTAGTATATTATAACTCATCATCATCACACAATGATTTATCCGGTACAGAACCTTTTCCCAATAACAGCTTTACTACTTCTTCAAAGTGTCTTTCCTGCAAAACGTTTTCAGGCAAATCCAATGAAGTCTCTCATTGCTGTCTCTCTCGGCAGCGACTGTACCAGTCGGCGACTGTAACATTATCTCTATACAAAGACCATCTGCCTACAGCCACAAACTTGATACCATAACCGACAACTACCGACCAGTTGTTCTCAAGCTCAAGTTCAATAAACAACTTTCAGTAATATGTGTGTTGACGTGTGTTGGAATGTTCAGCTAAAAGTCTATATGAAATAATGAGCTTGGCATTACTAATCATACAACTTACATTTCCTCCCAGAAACGAGAGTGTACAAATGCGGGTTTTGAGCGCATACACTTAGAGTGAGCTTTCTATGTGGATGTTTGATAGTCCCCTTCCACGGACTCCTATTCTAATCAACTCTCTAAAGCTCAGCGTAAACCCGTACACCAAAGTCCTTGTCTGCGTGTCATTTGTAATGTTTCCTATGAGGTTGTTTATTTCTCTCACCCTAGAACTTACCCTTCTGTATTTTCAGCAACAGACCTCCATGTCGCTTACTGAGACCAAGCCAAGATAACCTGCGTTTTGTATGATGTTAAATAGCTGTCTGTTTCTTTCAATGTCTATGTGTTCACTTGGTTTCTTTTATTTACACCTTTAGATAAAGCGTCAGTGCCGTATTATCCTTATTGTTGGTCGCTTCTCTTGAAGCAAAATCGTCCCATAATACAATATTTGAACTGAATCAAACGAGAGAAATCTATATTCATCTTGACATAAATAAAGGTGTTAATCATGGAATAAGTGGTCATTAAGAAAAAGAGAGCTCTGAGAACAGTATCGTTCAGATTGGAAAAAAAAAATATGCTAGCCATATCATCACCAAAAGAGGGAAAGTACGCATTGCCAATATGCCAAACAGAAGAACAAAGAACTTGACACTTCTAAATGCTGAAGTTTGGTTTAAACTAAATATTGCGATGTCATTTGAATTCATTCTTCTAGCGTTTGCTGTTTGTCTCCTTTGGAAAGCAAATCTGGCAATTCTAAAGTAACAAATACATGTTGCTATCAAAATAACAAGATAAATAGCAAGAGTGTTGTCAATGTTGTATTGTAAATGTCTAAAATACGGCGTTCTCACTGCAGAATATGCATTCATAATCGGCGCTGGCTAAACTACTCTGCCAGATATAGGGCTATGTTGAACATAGACTAACATGGTTCTGATAAGATGGCCTAATCAAATCTCGTGTGTATGAACGTGATCTCACAGAGCACGAACAACGCCATCACGACATTTCTCAAGTCTCCTGCCCTTGTGTTTATTCGTTCAACGCTAGAGTTTACTTTCAAACAAGTAATTTGAAATACAACAATCACTTTATTGACACAACACTCCAGCTTTTCCATTAGACTTCCCTTTATGCCATGTCTCTTTATCAGGGCATTCATTTTTGTTAGGACACTACGGCGATCGAACAACTACAATTCTGTTCCCATTGTTCTGTATTGTTCTAATAAAGGAGATTGTGGTCAACATTTCTTGGTAAAGACTTCAGAAAGTGAAATAGCGTCCAAAAAGTGATCAAGTCTCATGTGTTATGTCTGAGTAAGTGCTTTCTGTTTATTATGAATGTAACATGGTTCTGTGAGTTATCATAACATACTAACTGAATTCATCCTAATATGGGTACTTAAAATGACATGTGAAGTAAAGGTGGCCGGCGACATACTGACCATATCACACGGCGAGATACAGACCATATCACACGGCGAGATACAGACCATATCACACGGCGAGATACAGACCATATCACACGGCGAGATACAGACCATATCACACGGCGAGATACAGACCATATCACCCGGCGAGATACAGACCATATCACCCGGAGAGTGCTGGTTGGGATACAAATATTGGTCTGGCACCGTGTGCCTGATGCGCCTTAAGGCGCGTACATTGGACCTGTTTGTGAACTAAGACGACAATAGAGACCGTGGAACATACATGTTTTTTGTTACAGAACAATCTGAGAATACAGCTGAACTAGAAGAGGATACATGTTTCAGGAACATTCTTAGAATACAGTTAATCTAGAAGAGGCTAAATGTTGCAGAAGCATTCTTAGAATACAGCTGATCTAGAAGAGTATACATGTTTCAAGAACATTCTTAGAATACAGCTGATCTAGAAGAGGATACATACGGGCATTACACAAGATTGGAAGATGGAAGACAACTGGGATGTAGACAGCAGAAGTGGCCCAAGATGACGAGGAGACAGGGCAGTGAAGCCACTCTGGACATGGTATACCTGAGACAGGGCAGTGAGGGCACTCTGGACATGGTATACTTGGGACAGTGTATACCTAAGACAGGGCAGTGAGGACACTCTGGACATAATATACTTATGACCGGGCAGTGAAGACCTCTGGACATGATATACTTGAGACAGGAATGTGAAAACACTATGGACATTGTATACTTTAGTTAGGACAGTGAAGAAACTGTACATAGTATGCTTGAGGCAGGAACGGGAAAGCACTCTGAGCGTGATATTCTTGAGCCAGCAGAGTGAATACATTCTTAACATGATATACTTGAGACAGTGCAATGAATACACTCTTAACATGATATACTTGAGACAGTGCAGTGAAAACTTTCTGGACATGGTATGCTTGAGTCAGTGCAAGAAAAGCACTCTGAGCATGGTATACTTGAAACAGGGCATTTAAGCCATTCTGGATATGGTTTATACTGAGGTCACGATCAACAACCGAAGATCATATTCTCTGCAATGTCGTGGTTACGAGGCTTACTTAAATCTTCTTCCTTGGAGCATATTGTATGTTCGTTGAGTTTTGTGTTTTTTGTGAATTGTGTGTTGCGACATGTAAACGCAATATTTCGCGAGTCTGAGGAAACGTGTAATAGATGATTATATATGTCTTTTCAGATAAACAAAGAGCAGAACGAAGGACATACATGAATGGACTGAAAATTGTTGCTATAGTTTTCTCACGGCACAGAACTGTCTCTTGTCGGCACGTTGTGGGTAGCAACACAAGCTAAATACAAGGTAAATATAGCTTATGATGCTAATATCGATGTAGAGCCCATCCCTGGCATGCCAAGATCATACTGGAATATTTGGATTTGGACTGAGTTGCACTGACGGGCAACTTGAGATAACAAGGTCGACCTGTGACGCCACCATTTCTGTACAGTCACAAACGGTTAGTCTCACGAGGAGGTTGTGTGTCCAACAGGCTGGAGGCCAAGCTTAGTTAAATGTGTTGTTCAGTCGTATAATGCTGCTTCGACAAGCAACAGAAACGTAATATTGTCTAATCATATAACATTTCAAAAGTGAGAGCGAATTATATTTTATATTTACAAATATAATGAGTGAATAACTGATGATGTTCTTAGAATGAAAGGAATTATCCTCACTGAGGACCACTGACCGCTGTTTGTGAGGTATATGAATCAACGGTTCAATGTTTATTTGCTCGAACTCGGCGTGCTGTTCAATGGACACTATGTATAAACGTTGAAAGACACAGGATATTATTGAACATCTTCACGTGAACGTCTACATGAATGTGGAGCCTGATGTATGTCTTGTCTAGTTTATACAATTGCTTATTGTTGCCAACGTTCAGCTGACGTGTTCATCTTCATACCATAGCCGACACATTTTTGAAATTCTTATGGAGAATCGACTGTAAACAATACCCGACCAAGCCACTTGCTGCATCTTAAGGGTAAAAATGAAACCCCGACGGCACGATCGACGACAGAAACAGCCAGATATTGCCAGGCATTGGCTAAAAGAACAACAAGATCGACATATTTTGCAATGACCGAACAAGAAACTAAGGTATAACTTACAAAATGTCTCGATTAGCAACTGAATCAACTTCAGAGGAGAATCTCCATGCAGTATGGATATTCCAGAATAGAACACATCGTAAACAGACATCGCCCTGTACCTTCAGTGACAGACATGAAAGTATATACGTTGCCTACTTTGGAATCGCATTAAGCTGCATAATTATTTGCCAGAGTATTGCGACAGTTGTCACAATCAGCCGCACGCCAATCTTGCATACAAATCAATACATCTTTCTTGTGTCCTTAGCACTAGTGGACACATCGCTGTCCTTGACTATTGGTGGCAATGTATGTTTCCACATGTCGGAGATGGGACCTCAACCAATCAACATCAACTTGGCAGACACGATCCTGTTCGGAATCACATTCAGTTCAGTAACGCTAGGAGCAGTTCATATGGGAATTATTGCTATCGAACGCTATCTGAGAATAGCGTTTCCTTTTTATTATATACGTTATATGACAAACAGCGTATTTCTAAAGTCCTTCGTCTTGCATGGATGTCATCAATGGTCAACGCCGTTATGCCCATTATATTTTACAGAGACGACAAATACCACCTGCAGTGTATAAACACTCACCCCCCGTTAGCATATTTTAGTGCAAACGCCGCTATTCTTCTCACAGTTATTGTTATTACTGTTATTTGTTATTCAATGATAGCCCATCTGGCAATCAAGCATAACAAATCTGCAAACGCCAGGCGATTACAGACAGGATGTATGAATAGAGACACTATATTCAGAAGTTACTGGATAACATTACTTAAGAGTATCAAATTCTGTTTTGTCATGTCTGGGATATACTTCGCCTGCGCTGTACCTCCTTTGGTCACGTTAACCCTGAGTTTCTCACATACAATTCCTGATTTTGTATCTTCACTCACCGTTTTTACATGTTCCTTACATTCTGTTCTAAACTTCATTGTCTCATGTAGCATGAACGAAGCTTTCTTTCATGCACTGAAGAAGATGTTCATGGATTTCAAATTATATTTCTGCTGTCAGAACAATCGCGTTTAAATGTTTTGAAACAGGATATTGCAACCAACTGACTCAAATGTAACATGAACACGATATTATATAAAAAAAACAAAAAAAAACTCATATATGTATAATCTCCTTTCTCTTCTTTTTTATAGCTGATGACTTTCCAATTCCAATTTTCAAAAAAAAAATATATTCAAAGTTCGGTCTCGTTAAACCTGCCTCCTCAGCTTTGGTTATTGTTGAGATCCGTGGTTGTGTGGACTGTTAGTCCTAATTCATACTGGTTTTATTGGATTTGCTCAGTTTGTCGGATAAGGTTATTGTTGTGCTGCCTGGTAATTTCCTTTCTGTCTTATGTTGGTCCTTATAAAGATCGGTCGTTGGTGAATCCTACTAGGTTCCGCAGTCTTTAGTTTGTTGGTTTCTTTCTTTATTAGCACTTCTACGTGCTGGTTGTTTCTTGTGTTGTCCTATCCGGGGCTGGTCACGGTCATGTCCAGTCCTCATAAGGTCTCGATGAAGGCAAAGGCAGAGAATTCAAGTGCAGTCTCACGTTGTCCCCCCGGTCAGCCGCCTGTACTCCTCTATGTTTGCTTTCTCGTTTTCGTCATCGGTGTGTGGGTTGGTGTAACAACAAGACGATCCGATCTCCCTGTCAGCCCTGTATAGGAGCCGTTCCTGAAGTGCCAACCCACCGCCCTGCCACTCACTCCGCCACACCCGGTAACACAGAACAGAGACGAAAAGGTACGAACAGACACTAAGCAGGTATTTTTAAAATATACATATAATATGTATATAGAGTTGTTTTTTTTTTACAAGACATATACTATATATATATAGAGTTTTTTTTTTTCTTTTTTTTTTTTTAAAACAAAAAAGAAGATATAAAACTTATATGGTCTTCCCTGTTCTGCATATGGACTGTCTGACCAGCCGCTGTACTTCTGGGTTCCTGTTTGTGTGCAGGCACTCTGTCATTGTCATTGGGGTCTTAGTTTTGACGAAGTAGTCTCTTAGATCCCTCCGCTCCCTATTGTAGTCGTTGCATGTTAATAGGTAATGTTCAATGGTGTTGTCTTCTAGGCATGCTATGCAGAATGGATTTTCTCTTGCGTCTTTCCAGTTTCCAAGTCTGATTTTCTACAGCTGTCTGTTTGCCGGTGCTTTCATGTTGGATTTGCCTTGTGGTTGTAGCTGTGTTCTCCCAGTACCTGGTATGCATGTCGGCCTCTAGCGCTGTCTCTTCACTGTTTCCTCCTTTCCTGGAGTATGTAGGTTTTTATGATACTCTTTCCTTCTACTTTTCTTAAGCCTCTGCTGATCTTATTAATGCTGGTTAGTCCTCGTTTCGCCGCTCTGTCTGCTTGTTCGTTTCCCGGGACACCCCTGTTAGCTGGTATCCATCCGATGGTGACTTGGCATCCCATGTACCTAAGGTTGGTGGCTGTCGCTGATATCGCCTCTTTTATGTCAGGTCTGTTTCATCTAGTGAAGTTCCCGAGCGTTTGTGCTGAGGACAGGGGGTCTGTCAATATACATAGTTTCATCGGTAGGTTTTCGGCTGCATCCAAACCTTTCATTATGGCTACCAGTTCGGCCGTGCATACCGCAGTCTGGTCTGTTAGTTTGAACTTTTTCTTCAGCTTCCAGTCTGGGACCACTACACCTGCTTCTACCTCTCCCTGTTCGTTCTTGGATCCGTCTGTGTATCGTATGAGGTTGTCCTTGCTGATTTCTTCTATGTACGCCTCGGCCGCGTCTCTTGCATCTGTGTACTCCGTGTCCTTGGTGATGGTCTTTGCTAGGCTCGTGTCTGTGAATGGGACTGTTAGTTCCCATGGCGGGATTGTTGGTTTGTACCGTCTTGTCTGTTACAGGGTTTCTGCTAGCTCGTCCTCTTCCTTCATCTTCTCTGCTGCTTCCCCTCCTGCCGGTCTTTGCAGTTTTACTACTGAGATGCCCCCCCCCCCCATTTGCTGCGGTTGTCACTGAATGTTTGGTAAGCTGGGTAGTCTTCGTCTTGTGATACTTTTACCCAGTAGTTCTACGTCAGCTGTCTACGCCTCAGACTCAGTGGTAGTACTCCCAGTGCTGCCTCCATGGCTTCTTTGGATGACCCTTTTCCAGCTCCAAGGATGGTGTGTAAAGCATGGTTCTGTATGGTGTCTAACCTCCTATGGCTGGCTTATGATGCTGAGTCGTAGACAATGCTTCCGTATTCTAGCTTGCCTCTGATGAATGTTTGTAGAACATCAGCATTGCTCCCCAACCGTTACCTTTTATCACCCGCAGTAGGTTGCTTGCTGTCTGCATTTTTCCAATGTGTGACATATGTGTTTTGTCTAGTTCATCTGTTCGTCTAGGGCAGGGGTCACCAAACGTTTTTCACGGCGGGCTGGATAACTGACAAAATGACGAGCGCGGGCTGCATACTCATTCTGTACAATACTTGCGCCGGACTCCGTGGCGAAGGTCTTACGGACGCGGTTCGTAATCCCGTATACCCGCGTTCGAAGCACAGTTGCGCGATTTGGCAGCAGACCGCGTTGCGCAGATATTTTACGTATTGCTATAGGTACCGGTCGTTTAGAAAACAATGGCAGACTACTGAACGTAAACTTGCCAAGACAACAACAGCAAAAAATGGTGGTGTTGACTGCAAACGTCCTGTACATTATACTCAACTAACTTTAGCAATACTTGCAAGCCAGAACGAAAGCTCTAGGAAAAATGACAAAAACTAAGTTAATCGTGGCTGAGTCGCGTGTAATGCACAAAAAACTGAGACAACCAACATATTTATTTACTTAAAAAAGTAATCAAACAAGGCGACGTTAGCAAAACGATAGTTACATCAGACCTAGTGTGCACATATCCGAATCTCACAAACTAAGCAGCAAACAAAGGTTAGTGAGATTTGTGAATTTGATATTTGGCTTTCAAGATATCATCAATGTTTGGTTTGGGATTCCTGCATCCAAACAAGATAATTGCTTTCAAATGTTCATCAGTAACTCTCGTTCGCTGTATTGATTTCACATACTTCATATTTGAAAATGTTTGCTCACAGGCATAAGGTATTCAAAACACTGATGCCATACCAGCGGCAAGTTTCTTTAGTTTTGGAAACTCAACATCATTTAAGCAGCGGTAAAATTCAACGTTTTCCTTCTCTGCGCTTCTCTTTCAACAAGTCAATTGCTTGCAAATCAATTAGTCCAACTGTAGTTCAACTGGCACATCATCAAGGTTACAATCAAACGAATTCTGGAACAGAAGAATGTCACTCCCAATTCTGTAAAGATCTGAAAATCTCTCCATAAAATGCTTCTTCAAGTCACGAATAATTTTTTCCCCGGAAAATCGAGGTTGACATCTTCGGCGATTGTAGCGTAAATCTCTTTGAAACAGTGAAAATGAAAAAAAAAAACATTGTCTCCTTCCAATCATGCTTCAAGCAATGACTGCTTTCTCCGAAAACTTTTGATGATTCTGTAGAGATCACAGACGATTTTATCCTTTCCCCAAAGTTTCAAATTCAGTTCATTCCTGTGGGATGTGATGTCGACCAAAAATGACAAATGTGACAGCCAGGTAGGATCTGACAGCTGTGGATCAGCTCTATCCTTTTCAGTGAGGAAAACATCTATTTCGTTTTGGAGCTTGTAAAAACGAAACATGACTTTATCGGAGCTGAGCCACATCACTGATGTGTGATAAGGCAAGTCCCAGAATTCAGAATCAATTTCTTCAAGAAACTCCTGGAACTGACGGTGATTGAGTGCATCTCCCCGAATGATGTTCACAGCAGAAATGACTGGTTTCAGTACACAAGAAATATCTAAGTCTTTCCCACAGTGTGCTTGCTGATTATCATGCAGTATATGAACAGAGCGCCCGGAATTTGCAAATCTTCCAACTGAGTCCTGATCTGAACCATCAGACCCTTCCAGCCATTTTTTGTCCTCTATCAACTGTAAAACCTCGAAGTTGGTTCCACTGAAGGTTATAGTCTGGCAAAACTGTGTGCACTTCCACGAAAATGTCTTTTCGTGTTATTGTTCCATGAAAGTCCAAATTGACACTACGAATGAACACGAGAGGTTGTGACGTGCTCGAGAGATCAGTAGACTTATCCAGTGCCAGAGAATACTACAACAAGTTCCTAGTTTTCTGGCGTATCTGTAGCACTATGTTCTCTCCAGGCTCTTCTGTTCTTCGCACAGCTGAACTTGCCGAAAGGCTAGTAGTTTCAAATAAATCGGCTTCCCCAGGACACAAGTCATTTGCCGCTTCCATCATACACTCTTTGATGAAGTTGCCATCAGTAAACTGTTTTTCTCGTTCTGCCATCCAATGTACTATTCTGTAAGTTTTACGAGTGACAGATTCATTTTCAGCAAACTTTCTCGTGAAGAGATGTCTTTGTGTTTCGAAACCACGTTTCATGGACTCATATTTCTCAGAGCGTAACTTTCCATAAAACTTTGAATATGTTGATAGATGATTTGTTTCATAGTGACGCCGAAGACTATACTCTTCCAAAACAGCAACACTTCGCTGCATATTTCGCAACTGGTTTTCTGGTCCTTTGTTTCCACAAAGAAGTACTTTACTCCCCATTGAAAAAACGACACTCGGCTTCCACCTTTTCTTTTTTTAGTAGTCATAATGAAGGGGATACAGGGGATACGAAAATGACAAAAAGACAATGAATTAGAAACATAATAAAAATCCTATTGAAACACAAGAAAAGCAGAGGACTGGGGGTCATTGATGAAGCTACGGATCACCAAAAATACATATAAAGATTATAGGTAATTTGGTAGTAGAATATATCTCATAATAGGGTTTGCAAAATATATAAATAGGGCCGGCATGAATAAACAGCCTACAGCAGAGATTTTCAACCGGGGTTACTCGAATGGTAGCCATGGGTTCCGCCAAAACAGACCGAAATCGCCTAAATGCAACATTTCTGCCTATCTGGTTTATTACATAAAGTAGGACAGACACTTGGATCATCGCATAGAGTTAATTGAGCAACGTAAACATTTGCGTAAGGATCTGCTCCAGCAGAAAGGTTGAAACACACTGGCCTAGAGACCAGCTCGATGATTACCTTGACCGGGGAATTATTCTGAGCTAGGGATAATATTTTCGTAGTAACACGTGGCTTCTATGACATTTTTATGCTATCTTTGCTACTTTATTGCCTCTATTCACACTTGTAGTTCACTTACCTATCACTGTCAAACAAATAAATCCTTGTTACATACCTATAAAATGAATGACTTGCAAAAAGAAGTAAATATTTCTGGAGCATCAGATTTGTGCTGACAGCCGGGCGCATCTAGGGGAGGGAAATATGCGCGCGCGCATGTGTGTGCGTGTATGTGTGTGTTGCCATGGAAGCCATGGTAACGTCAGAGCGTAGGTGGCGCTACCACGAGCCGAGGAAGGATTTGGGGTGACGCGAAATAAGCAAACATTACAATAAACAAGAAACTCTAGATACAATAATTTATAACTGAAAATTGTAAATTTAAGACACATAGCAGCCAGGAGGTCTCCACACATGTGAGATCTCCTATTATTCCAAACATAATATTTACATTTAAATTGTATCACAACGTCTCGTATTCCATACGTTATATCAAGCAAAGTCGAGTACCGTTGGCGGGCCGGATGAAATGACGTCGCGGGCCGGATCGCCGGTTTGGTGACCCCTGGTCTAGGGTCATTCCTAGGAATACTGTGCTGCTTGTTCTATTAATAATTTTACTTTTTATATGTATTTTATAGTCCTTGTTTGAATCTATCTACCTCTTGTTACTAAATAACATACTGACTGTTTTATTGATGCTAATATGTCCATTTGTCCATCCATGCGGCTAGCTTGGTTATCTGTTTAGGGGTCCTCGTGTAGTTTTTGCAGACTTTTCACTCCTCCATATGGTGCCGTCGTCCGCAAATTGTAACAGTCCTGTTCTCTGTTCTTGGATCACCTCTGCTATGTCATTCACAAGTATTGAGAAGATTGTTGGTGACATGACCGAGCCCTGGGGGGTGCCGTTCTCTTGCATATATGTGTCGGATACTTCATTCCCTATCCTCATTGAGAAGCTTCTATCTTTGAGACAGTTTTCTATGTAATTGTAGGTTCTTCCCGCTTTGCCTACTTTCTTTATCTTAATTAGTGCGGCTTCTCTCCAGCATTGATCGTATGCCTGGGATAGGTCCAAGAATACAGCCAACGTCTTTTCCCCTCTCTTGAATCCTTTCTTTACATGATTTTCCAATTTGATGATTTGGTCCATCGTGCACCTGTTGGCTCTAACACCGGATTGTGAAAGGCTGTAAAGTCCATTCTTCTCCATGTAGAATGTTATTCTTTTGTTTATTACAGTCTCCATGATTTTGCCCAGGTGAGATGACAAAGAGATGGGGCGGTATGATTCTACCCTTGTTGGATCTTTAGCTTATTTCATGACTGGTATCACCGTGGCTGTTTTCCACTGTTTGGGAATATTTCCAGTCTACCATATTTCATTATACAGATTAGTAATTGTTTTCATGGTTTTATTTGAGAGCTATTTGAGGATGGCTGAAGTTTGGTATGTCGGCTCCAGATGCGGTTTCGGATTTTTCTTTTAGTGCCGACATCACCTCATCTGTTGTGATGTCTGCATCCATATTCCATATACTGCTGTTCGATGATCTCGTGTGTTGTGTCATTTAACTCTTGCCTAGGACACCACGGCAGCGACCACCACCCTTGCAGCATATTGGTGGAGAAAGGCAGAACCAGGCAGCACAAGCTAAAGGTAAAGACTTTCCAGTATGACAGTACAGGGCAAGATGTGGTGAGTAAAATAAGACGTGACAAGCGCAGAAAGCTTCAGGACAGGAAAAGAGGCTGGCAGCAGCCACCTTAGTGGAATTTAGAGGTGGAGAAGGCTTGGGTGGATAAGCGTAGTGCTGTAAGGAGATGGCAAAATGCCGAGAAGAGCAGAGCTGGTCATCCTAGTCCCTGCATGCACTTAGAAAGAGAAATGCACACAAACGTAAGCTATTTCAAAAAACTGGTCAAAGTGGTTAAAAGCGAAAAATGGGCGGAGGTGTGTCAAAGAGTAATCACAGACAAGTCACTGAAATTGTTCTGGCGACTACATAAATGCATGAGTGGTGTAGTCAAGAATAAGAGCATTTCTGACTTCCAAGGTGCTGACCTCATTTGGCAGAGGACTGACGAGAACAAGGGCAAAGCCCTCTTTGAGCGCTATCTAGAGCAGAGCAACCATGCAGACATGGGAGGCCGACATCTTGCCAAGGAGGTCACCACAGACAGGTGCAAGGACAACAACACTTCGGATGAAGACACAGTGACAGTGAAAGAAATCAAAGCTGTGCTTCGGCGATCAAAAAATAGCGCTCCAGGGCCTGATGGCATAAGATACGACGACATCAATAGGTGTACCGACAACGAGCTAGATAAACTAGTAGACATGTACAACAACAATATTGGGAGTGCTAGCATCAAGGAGGAGTGGTTACACAGCTATCTTATTCCCTTGCCGAAGCCTGACAAAGACCACAAAAACAAATTCAGGGATATCGAATTATAACCATGCAGAATACAATAGGCAAGCTTCTGGAGAAGGTAATTGCCAGGAAAATATCAAGCCAGCTGGGGAGGCAAGGTGTTTTCCCACCTACCCTGTGTGGGTACCGTCCAAAAAGAGAAACCTAGACCAATGCAGCAGTTTTTGCCCATGATGAGTATGAAGGTTTCCACTCAGGCATTGAATCCTTTGCTGCAGCGATTGATCTTGAGGACGCGTACAACAGAGTACCATTGGATTTTTTAATGCTTCAGCTTCTTGAACTCAAAGTAAGTCCATTTCTCCTTAGTTGGATCGCTGCAGCCCTCTTCCAACGGAAAGTAGTTTTTAGATGTGGCAGTTGGACTTCGGAACCAACAACAATATATCCTGGCCTGCCACAGGGATCACCATTATCTCCTGTACTGTTCAACGCCTACACAGTGAGAATCACCAGTGAGCAGATCACTGGACCTGGCAGGACATTGTCATATGCAGATGATGTTTTAGTGTATCGTCAGGGTAAGGATAGAGAGCAGGTTGCTGTGGAACTACAAACCGAACTCAATCGCATAAGTACTCGTTGTGATGAAGCTGGGGCAATGGTCAACCCAACATAGGCAACAGTGACTTGGTTCTTGTTGAATAATCATATTGTCAACACTCCAACATCAACTATAAAGCTGTGTTCAGAGACGGTGGAAAGAACGCAGGCAATGAATTACCTGGGAATACGGTTTGATCGAAGCCTTGCTTATAATGAGCACATAGACCAGGTGATAACAAAGACCAAGAGGGGTTTGGCTGCGATGCGGGTGATGGCGGCAGTAAACTGTGAGCAGTGCCATTTATGTCTTCTGTACGAGGGGCTGGTCATGTCTGTTTGGGAGTATGCAATGGCAATCCTGACTCTTAGCCGTAAGCAGATAGAAAGGATGGAAAGGATACAGAATGAAGCTATGCGCATTATTCTTGGATGTACAAGAGATACAGCATGCAGGGCGATGCACTACCTTCTTGATTTTCCAACCATTGAAGAGAGAATACAAATTTGCAGAGCACGCGCATACCTCAGAGTTAACGCAAACACACAACATCCACTGCATAGTGAAATTATGAAGGTGAAGGGCAGCAGGTTAAAAAGAGGACGGTCGTGGATGGGTCAAGCCGAAGACATTCTTCAACAGGTGTGTTCACTTGAGGACTTAGAACCTGGCGAGGAGTGGTGTACAAGTGCCAACAGATTTCTGCACATCCTTTTCAGTTTTCATCCAACTAGATAGAAAATGCAGACAAGAAAATCCGGCTGCTGTGGATCCGAGCACTTATGGACTGAATGGTTCGATGTGCAATGAAGATGATATGTCGACTAACTAACTAACTATTGAACTCTTGCATCAGCTCCTCCCTTCTTTGCCGTTCTTTGCTTCTTTTTCAGGTGTACGTAGTTATATAGTCCCATTGACTCACTACTTTTCAGTTACGCAGTCTCTACGACTCAGTACGTTTCAGTTAGTTACACACGAATGTGCACTATCGATGACTAGGCATGTCTCAGGTCTGCACGACTTTGCACTCTCTATGACTTCATCCATCCATCCATCCATCCATCCATCCATCCATCCATCCATCCATCCATCATGTGCCATGCCGATAAGCGTGGGCTGTCATGTTCTGCCATCTCACTCGATCACCAGAGTCGTGGATCAGCTTCGTGTTCCTGTCTTGACCACGCCACGTGGCCAAGCCATCCAGGTATTTACTTCTCGGTCTTCCACTTGGTCTCCTCTCTTCAATCTTGCCTGTTGTCACCAAGTTCTCCAAGTCATTTCTTCTCATAACATGCCAAAAACATTTTGACTGTCTACGTCTAATGATTCTAATCAGTTTACGATGTCCATTGTTTTTTGAAGGACTTGTTCATTGGTTTTTCTGTCTGTCCAAGGTATTCTTTACATTTTCCTCAGAAACCACATTTCCACACCGTCAGATGTTTTTTCCGCTTGACTGCTTATTGCCACGCTTCACATCCATGCTAAGTCTCCTTTAAATCACGGAAGAAAAATCTCAACACAGTGCACGAACTCCGTTGAATCAGGAGGAATAAAGGCTGGTGTCAATAAAACACAAATATGGGTTGTACGTGTCTAATCTCATCCCAGACTTCTGCGAACACATTTATATATGTTAATTGCATATGCACTGGTAAATGATTGATGATATACATTTATGGATACACCAATAACATTTCATATAAATATGCACGGCAATTGTGCCCTTGTTTGTGGGATACCACATCTGACTAAAATTCACACAACTGGGACACAACATTGACATCTTTAAGACTCCTTTGGGGAGATGTACAGGAAACACATGACAACCCAAACACTGGTCCTAAACTGGCGACAAAACATCCGACAATGAACATCGCTTTCATTAAGATCCAGAAAGCAAGTACGAGCACCTCTTGGTCACATGGTCCCAGCGTTAGTTGTAACTGTGAGCCAGCCAGTGGTATAGCATGTCCATCTTGAAACAACCATACACGGTCGTTCTGGGCTGAAGACATAAACTTACAAACCAACACATGTTCGCACACGCACATCTCTGGGGGAAGATCTCTGGTCTTCTGCACTCAAGACCTTGACCAGACAAACTACTGACTCAGTTTCCCAAAGGCCTCATGGATGTTGTGGTCACGTGTAATTTCAGGTTAGAACAGTGAACCTCACGAGCGCCACTGTGTCTATAACAACATCACCCAGATAGATGAGTAGTGCTCTTTCCAGGGTTTACATGAGCTGGACGCTATTACATCGGATCTAAGAGTTAAACTCAAGTCTTCAGGAGGATTCGCACATAACCAGTCAACCAACCGGTTAGGCAGCCAACCAACCAGCCAATCAACAAATCAACCTACCAACCAGCCATTCAACCAGCCAGCCATTCAACCAACCAGCCAATCAACCAATCAACTACCAACCAGCCATTCAACTAATCAGCCATTCAACCAACCAGTCATTCAATCAACCAGCCAATCAATCAACCAGCCATTCAACCAACCAGCTGATCTACCAACCAGTAAAAAAAAACCAGCCAATCAACCAACCAGCCAATCAACCAACCAGCTAATCAACCAACTAGCCAATGAACCAATCAAATTACTAACCAGTCATTCAACCAACCAACCGATCAACCAACCAACGAATCAAGCAGCCAATCAAGCAACCAGCCAAATAACCACAAACCAATTAATCAGCCACTCAATCAAATAACCAACCAACCAATCAACACGCCTCGTAATCATGTATTAATGTGTAAACATAAGTGTATGTTTGGTTTTATACATAAATACTTTGCAAACAGCAATGTGACATTATATTTATTTCTTAAAACATCATACGCAAGGGTATGTGTTGGAATGTCTACAGTACAAGTTAATCACAGTAAACAAGTAAAGCTCTCTTGTCCACGTCATGAGATATATTGAATATATGGTGCTACACTAAACTTGTATAGATACATCAGCACTCGACTGGTTATTATCATACCCGCCATCTTTGTGTAAAGTATATTTACACGTGAAACCGGGGAGATTAGGTCGATGTTTACACAAATCACGCGTTGGAGGAGACGCTTGTTTAATTTTTTTTTTTTTTAAATGAATAATAAGGTGGATGTTTATGAGACGACTAACACAATAACCGATAAACTAAAACATTCATGAACTTTGTGACCTTTCAGACACGAAGGACTAAAGCAATATCTGATAAACTACAACATTCATGAACTTGGTGCCCTTGCAGAAGCGAAGGACTGAAACAATAACTCAGGGGTGGGCAAACTACGGCCCGCGGGCCGCATGCGGCCCGCCAAGTGATTTTATGCGGCCCGCGAGGGCATTTAGAAATACAATTTTTTAATTCGTTTTTAAGTTATTTTGTTGAATTTTACAGAATTTCATGTACCGTTATGATGAGTGTCAATAACAAACGTAAGATTGAAGATGAATGCCGTGTTTTTAATGATGAATGGACAACTAACTACTGTTTTATAAAAGTTGGTAGCAAATCAGTTTGCTTGTTGTGTCGTGAGTCAGTGGCTGTCTTCAAGGAGTACAATTTAAAAAGACATTATCAAACAAAACATTCCGATTTCGGATACAATTTAACGACCGAAGAGAAGGAAAGGAAATGCCTTGAGTTGGTGAAAAATTTGGAGAAACAGCAAACTGTTTTCACTAAACAGTCTTCAATTCAAGATGCTGCAACTGAAGCTAGTCTTGTGCTGTCACACAGAATTGTAAAACAGAACAAGCCATTTTCTGATGGCGAGTTCATCAAGGAATGTTTGCTAGATGCAGCAAACATTATGTGTCCAGAACAAACAAAAAAAAAAAAAAACAGATTTGACAATATTACTTTATCAAGGAGAACTGTGGTCAGACGTGTTGACAAGATCAGTGACAATTTGATGCATAAACTTCAAGATGCAAGTAAACAATTTTTGTGGTACTCTCTTGCATTGGATGAGAGTACCGATGTACATGATACTGCCCAATTATTGATATCTATACGTGGAATAAACACTTCTTTCAAACTCACTGAAGAGTTACTGAGTGTTGAGTCACTCAAAGACACAACCAGCGGCCATGATATATTCAATGCTGTTACTAACTGTATTGAAAGAACTGGGTTGGTTTGGAACAAGATGGCAAGTGTTACAACTGACGGAGCTCGTGCTTTGACTGAAAAAAATGTAGGTCTGGTAAAGTTGATAAGTGATAAGATTAAAGCAGAATATCCAGACCACACATTATTACCACTTCACTATGTGATTCATCAAGAAAGTCTGTGTAAAACTGTTTTGAATATCAAGCATGTTATTGACCCAGTTGTCAGTGTCATCAACCTCATCAGATCAAGAGGAGTTAATCACAGACAGTTCAAGTCATTACTTGATGATTTGGAAACTGAACATTCCGATGTCCTGAACCACACCAATGTTCGATGGCTGAGTCTCGGCAAGGTGTTGAGGCGAGTGTGGGAACTCAGAGAAGAAATAGTGATGACTTTAATACTAACATTGTCAATAAAGAGTGGCAGTTAGACTTTATGTTTGCCATTGAAATTATGGAAAAGTTAAATGAACTGAATGTCAAACTTCAGGGCAAAGGTGTGTTTGCACATGAAATGTATGTATATGTAAAATCATTTCAGGCAAAACTCTCATTGTTCTCCAGACAAGCAAGTGAAAAAAGATTTTGTCACTTCCCTTTGCTGAAACAAGAAACCATTTCTGGTGAAATGACTGAAAAATACAAAGCCCAATTAGATGCATTGATTGAAGAATTTGGATGGAGATTCCAAGATTTCAAGAAATTAGAGCCATAGTTCAATATTCTCAGTTCACCTTTTAGTACAGAAGCTGATATAGCCACATAGGACATACAGTTGGAGCTGCTTGACTTACAAGCAGATCATGACCTGAAAGAGAAATTCAAGACAGATGGTTTGCTGGATTTCTATGGATCTTTATCACAAGAGTCATTTCCCAACTTGAAAAACTTTGCAGCTAAACTTTTATCATTATTTGGATCAATATACATTTGCGAACAAGCATTCTCTTGCTTGAAGATCAACAAATCTAAGAATAGGTCTTTATTGTCGGACTGCAACTTGCATGCTGTCATGCGAATTTCAACAAGTAAACTTGCTCCAGATTTCAAGAATATTGTCAAAAATTGCAAGCAGTTACATACATCTCATTAGAAATCAACAACTAGTAGTGACAATGTAGTCGCTGTGTGTCTAAATTAAAGCCATTGATAGATAATAAAGAATATTTGTTATAATAACAAGTTGTAAAATCGTGTTAACAAATTAGTAAAAGTTTTTGTCCATATTGTCAAATATAATGTATAAGTGTATAAGTAAAATAAAATTGCAATAATTAGTTATTTATACTGCTTAATAACCTATAAAAACCTTCTACAAAAACTTCTACAAAAAGATAAGTGCAATGCAAACCAGAGGAGAACCCTTTGACCCAACTGAAATAATTAACAGCGAAAATGGAGAACCAATAAGTGAACAAAAACAGATCCTAATAAGATGGAAGCAGTATTTCGAACAACTTCTCAACATCCCATCAGATGTCACAGGAATTCAAGAGACCTACACAGATGTCACAGAGGAACTAGAACCAGACATACTAAAAGAAGAAATTATAGAAGCCATCAGATTAGCCCCATTGAACAAATCACCAGGACAGGATGAAATACCAAATGAACTAATTAAAGCAGCAAGGGAAGTAGGAACAGCTTGGCTACATAGACTATTCAACCATGTTTGGGTAGAACAACAGACACCACGAGACTGGGGAAACGCCATAATTATCCCAATTTGGAAAAACAAAGGCAGCAAAAGAGATTGCACACAATACAGAGGCATTTCACTGTTGAGTCATACTGGGAAAATATTTTGCAAACTTCTTGAAAAAAGATTACGAACTACTTTAGAACCCCAGCTAAGCGAAAAGGCAGCTTGGATTTAGGAAAAACAAAGGATGCACAGACGCCATTTTTGCTCTTAGACAACTTATAGAAAAATCAATTGAATTCAATGAAACACTCTACTTAGCCTTTGTCGACCAAGAAAAGGCATTTGATAGGGTAGATAGAAACAAGCTGTGGGAAATCCTTAAACAATATGGAGTGAGTACACATCTAACAAACCTATGTAGAAGTTTATACAACAACAGTGAATGCATAGTGAGAGCAACTGGAGGACACTCAGAACCCTTCACCATAAGATCTGGAGTACGACAAGGTTGTGTCCTGTCCCCTCTCTTGTTCATAACATATATAGACAACATATGTAAAGAAACCAGCCAAGCAGAGACAGCAAGAATACCGCATGACGAGAACACAGAAGAAGAACCATCTGCAAATCTAACCATTAGAGAACTCCTGTTTGCGGACGACCAAGCACTAATAGCAAAATCAGAAGCTGAATTACAAGACCACATGAATAGTCTAAACGAAATGTGTAGGGAACATAACATGAAAATTAGCACAAGCAAAACAGAGGTAATGACTATAACTAAAGAAGAACAAACAGCAACAATTCACCTAAACGAACATCCCTTGAAACAAGTAAAGAGCTTCAAGTACCTAGGAAGTATAATATCATCAAATGGCAGATCAGAAGACGAGATCGAAAATAGGTGCAATAAGGCAAATCAACTCATTGGACAAATGGCACCAATACTAAAGAACAAACATGTATCAATAACTACTAAGAAAGCACTTTACAACACAATCTTCCTACCAACTCTGTGCTACCAATGCCAAACCTGGACAATGACAGAAAAAGAGAAAAGAAACATCACAACAACAGAAATGAGGTTCCTGAGAAGAATACTCAACGTATCAAGAAGAGATAATGTCAGAAATGAAGAAATCAGGACTAAAGTGGGGGTTAAAGCTCCTCTAGATTTTATTAGAAAGCAGCAAGTCAAATGGTTTGGCCATGCAAGTAGGCTACCAGTCAACAGCATGCCACAACAAGCAATGATGTACGGACCAGATGGAAACAGAGGAAGAGGCCGATCACGTAAACGTTGGACGGAGGGAATAACAGAATCCATGGGAATGTCGATATACGAAGCCCATAACCGGGCACTCTCACGAAGTTTATACTTCACCTCGACACCGCAAGGTACAAGAGGAACACGATGAGATGAGATGAATAACCTATAAATAATTAATAATTACTTGCTTGCTTGCTTGTGTTCGTTGGCTTGAGCTCCAACGCGAAGTCCTGTATGTCGGATGAAGGCATCCTGTTGTCCAACATCAGTGTGATGTCATACAGGACCTGAGTTTTGCGTGAGTATCCGTTGTCCCATGTCTGGCTTATTGATGTGCAGACTGGTGGTTCCTCGCCGTACAGGCAGACACTCTCTGACTTCGGAGGAATCGGCGATCCTACTGACTTCAGCCAGGACCCCGAAGGGACCTGTTGCCCAGGACGCTCGACGAGGACGCGTCAATAGGTCTTGGCCAGTATATAACCCGGCCCTGGTGCCTTGGAAACACCTCTGCGTCCCAATAATTACTTATTGTGATAGGTTGCTGTAAACAATATATATATATATATATATATATATATGCGGCCCGCCAATAGCTTTACATTTGTCAATGCGGCCCTCCGCACGAAATGTTTTCCCACCCCTGCAATAACTGATAAACTACAACATTCATGAACTTGATCCCTTGCAGAAGCGAAGGACTAAAACAATAACTGATAAACTACAACATTCATGAACTTGATCCCTTGCAGAAGCGAAGGACTAAAACAATAACTGATAAACTAAAACATTCATGAACTTGGTGCCCTTGCAAAAGTACATGACTAAAACAATAACTGATAAACTACAACATTCATGAATTTGGTGACCTTGCAGACACGAAGGATTAAAACAATAACTGATAAACTACAACATTCATGAACTTGATGTCCTTGCAGAAGCAAATGACTAAAACAATAACTGATAAACTACAACATTCAGGAACTTGGTGCAATTGCAGAAACGAAGGACTAGAACAAGAGTGGCAAACACGAGGCCCGCGGGCCGCATTCGGCCCGCCGGACGTCATGTTGCGGCCCGCGGAGTGGGAAGCGATGATGTGGTCAAGGCTGTAGAACGCTTGCTTGTTTACTTTAATAAACCAAAAAAAAAAAAAAAATTAGGTGCGTGGTCCGGCAGAAAACATTATTTCTGAAATTTGGCCCGCCTGCTGAAAAGTTTGGCCACCCCTGGACTAGAATGTATGACAGAATCATGAGTGCGGAGCTAGGGGAGAGAACTGGAGAGATTCCAGAGAAGCAAGAGTTGAGGGCTCGAGGCTAGTATTGGATGTGACACGTATTGAGGACATCTGACCATGACCTACTTTCTTTAAAACTCACAGTGCACTAGCAATAGAAGGAGACCTAAAACACAAGTACAAGAGAATCACATGAAATGGATATGGCGGGAGATGCAGGATATTTCATTATAGGGCTTGGCATGAGTTGGTTGAGAGCCTACTCTACAATAGGGGAAATGGGCAGAAGAAGACGGATGGGTGGCTGGTAAATTTGGATGGGTTTATGGTTAGCTGGTTGATTGGTTAGATGGTTGGACGGATTGATGGATGGATGGTTGGTTAGATGGATGGTTGGTTAAATGGATGGTTCGTTAGATGGATGGTTCGTTAGATGGATGGTTGGTTGGTTGGTTAGACGGATTGATGGACGGATGGTTGGTTAGTTGGATGGTTGGTTAGATGGATGGTTGGTTGGTTGGATGGATATGTGTGTATGTATGTGTGTGTATTTGGTTGTGTGTGAGTGTTTATGCGTGTATGTATGTGTTTGTGTGTGTCTGCGTGTAGGTGTGTGTGTGTGTGTGTGTGTGTGTGTGTGTGTGTGCGTGTTTATATGTGCGCGTTTTGTGTATGTATTTTTGAGTGTATATGTGGGTGTATGCGTGTCTATAGGTATATGTTTGTGCGTATGTTGTACGGGATAAATGGCACGACAATCGACTTATGACACTGGGTGTAACCATGTCGGTTGGGATGGCCATATTAGCACTCAAAACTCTGAAAGTCTCGGTGACGCAGTGGTTAGCTCACGTGACTGCCAGCCTCGGTGATGCTGTGGTTAATTCACGTGACTGCCAGCCCGGTTATCACGTGTTCCAATCCCTATTGTGACGTGTGTTGACCTGGGCTCCCAGCCGAGTCCAACCTGTAATGGCTGCCAGGATATGTTCTGGGAAGTAAAAGCGGCGGGCGTGATATTTATCCGATCAATCACCGCTCGCCGATTGTTCTATACAAGTGTGGGTCTAGCACTATTTATCCCATCAGCCACCGCTCGCCGATTGTTCTATACAAGTGTGGGTCTAGCAATACTTATCCCATCAGTCACCGAGCGCCGATTGGTCTATAAAAGTGTGGGTCTAGAACTATTTATTCCATCAGTCAACGAGCGCCGATTAGTCTATAAAAGTGTGGGACTAGCGTGAGAAGTGGGGGTGGGCCGCTAAGATAAATGTACTATTACTGGCGAGCAACACCGGTTTGTCAGAAGCGACAATTGTTGATGTCTGACCGAGACCACAATTTGTCAGAAATTGACTCGGGACAAAATCTGTATGGCTGAAATAAAGATTAAGCCCATGAATATCAAAAGAGCACAGCAGCAAGTGGCTCTTTAAACAAACATGACATTAGCTGGTCTTAATATCCCCCAAGAAGTGGGAAAAGAGAAGGTTAGATGACTAGGTTTACGAGTACGAATGGACCACTATTCAGAGCAGATCCCCACCCCGCCCTGACAAGTTTCCTCTCCCTGGCGTATAAGTAATCCCCCCCCCCCCCACCCCACCAAGGTAAGGAAACAATTGCGTCCATTGGGAAAAAAAATGTATAACACTTGAACTTTGAGTTAAAACAAATAACAATCAAGTTTATTGTCTATAATTAATCATTGAACATATTTACAATAATTCTATACGAAGTGAGTACACATCTAACAAACCTATGTAGAAGCTTATGCAACAACAGTGAATGCATAGTGAGAGCAACTGGAGGACAATCAGAACCCTTCACCATAAGATCCGGAGTACGACAAGGTTGTGTTCCTGTCCCCTCTCTTGTTCATAACATATATAGACAACATATGTAAAGAAACCAGCCAAAAAGAGACCACAAGAACACCACATGACGAAAACACGGAAGGAGAACCATCAGCAAATCAATCCATTAGAGACCCCTGTCTTCGGACGACCAAGCACTAATAGCAAAATCAGAATTTGAATTACGAGACCACACGAATAGTCTACATGAAATGTGTAGGGAACATAACATGAAAATTAACACAAGTAAAACAGAGGTAATGACTGTAACTAAAGTTGAAACAGCAACAACGATTCAACGAAACGAGCATCCCTTGAAACAAGTAAAGTGTTTCAAGTACCTAGGAAATATAATACCATTAAATGGCAAATCAGAAGACGAGGTAGAAAATAGAGGCAATAAGGCAAACCAACTCATTGGACAAATGGCACCAATACTAAAGAACAAACATGTATCAATAACTACTAAGAAAGCACATTACAACCACAATCTTCCTACCAACTCTATATTACCAATGCCGAGCTGAACAATGACAGAAAAAGAGAAATGAAAAATCACAACACTAGAAAAGAGATTCCTGAGAAGAATACTCAACGTATCAAGAAGAGATAAGATTAGAAATGAAGAAATCAGGACTAAAGTGGGGGTTATTTTATTAGAAGACAGGAAGTTAAATGGTTTGGCCATGCAAGTAGGTTACCAGCTAACCACAACAAGCATTGATGTACAGACCAGAGGGAAGCAGAGGAAGAGGCCGACCACGTAACGATGGACGCAGGGAATAACAGAGTCCATGGGAATATCGATACATGAAGCACATAAGCGGGCACTCTCCCGCTGCTTATACTTCACCTCGACACCGTAAGGTACAAGAGGAACATAATGATATGAGATGATGATGATGATGATGATGATGATGATGATGATGATGATGATGATGATGATGATGATGATGATGATGATATATATATTCAAATAAACTAAGACAAAAATGGAAAAACATGTCCTGCCTCCTATTGATTTTCTATGTTGGTTTCTTTAGTTTCAAGCTATGTCTTATCCAGTTCGGAAGATGTAATGTCTGACCACACGGTTTTATCTCTTGGTTCATTTATACAGGTAAACACTCCCTTAATGACATTGAGGTCTTTGCTTTGTCAAAGTATTTTCACAGTTTCTTTCATTCATTATTATTACTCGCTACATGATAGTCAATACATTTCCAGACATGCTATAGCTAGTGAACTTTCTCTTTTGTCATTCAGATTTCCCAGCCTGATTCTCCACAGCTTTCTGTGTGCTGGTGCTATGTGTTATTCTCCACTTGTTATCTGTAGCTGGGTTCTCTCAGTAACAAGTATGGATGCCGATCTTTAGCGCTGTCTCTCCACTGTTTTCTCCATTCTTGGAGATTGTGGCTGTGTTGTAGAGTAAACGGTTAGACGAAATATCTACACAAAGTCCCGATGATATTTTCACAAGGGTTTTATTTATAATAAGTTCACAATTATAAAGTATGTTGTATGATGATCTCAGAATACCAAGGATGTTGACATGTTCAGATCCCAGTGGTAACTACCCAATAACAAGCTACGTTACGACTTGAGCATCCTTCTTACTGTTTTATATGTCTCTCCACTGTTTTCTCCATTCTTGGAGATTGTGGTTGTTAATGATACTCTTTTCATCTACTCCTCCTAGACCTGTGTAGATTTTATTTTCACTGATTAGTTCTTGTGAGGAAACACGGGTTCGAATCCTCGGTAAGGTGTGAATGTTTTTCGTCGGGGAACAAATAGAATAAAAGCCCTAACCTGAACAGATCGCAGTGACTGCACTAAATCACGCGGCTTTAATTCCTCAGGATCAAGATCCCCATTCCCTACAACGCAAGGTAATATAGACAGTAGATGACAGATGACAGTCCTCGTTTCGCTGCTCTGTTTACGTTCTTGATTCCCTTAATACCCCATGTAAGCTGGTATCCACCCGATAATGACTTGACATCCCTTCTTCGTGAGGTGGGTGGCTGTCGCTAAAATTTCCTCTTTTATGTCGGGTCTGTTTCCTCGAGTAAGTTTCCGCGCGTTTGTACTGACGACAAAGAGTTTCATAACATGCATAGTTTCTGCAGTGGATTCTCGGCTGCAATTTATAGTTCCTTCATTATTGCTATGAATTCATTCGGCCGTGCATAAGACTGTTTGGTCTCTTTGTGTTGAATTTTCTGATATACTTCAACCTGTATTTTATACGTCCTGCCACCGACCCCAGAAGACCTAGCTCTAGTCGACTTGTCAATTGTGATTCGAATACATTGTCTATTATACACAGGCAGGTGGCACTGATGTTCTTGCCTCTTAATACGTCGGTGACACAACTATCTACTTTATATTGTTGTCACAACAGAAAAAAGGAGATTTCTAAGGCAATGTCACCTGTAGTTAACTTAAATTCTGGCTTTCCGCATTAACTGAATAAGAAAGTAATAATAATAATAATAATAATAATAATAATAACAACAACAACAACAACAACAACAACAACTATCTACGAAAAACAACATATAGATGGTGTTTCTACTTTATATAGCGGACAAGACAGATATTGCAATTTTTGTCAATTGGGAAAAAATAATAGAGGTAGGGAATTAACTGCTTCACGCTTTGTGGCGTACTGGGCGTATGGTGCTAGCCCCGTATTGTATGAATAACCAAGCACTATATGGGTGAGGTGGTCGTTAACACGGCCGTCGTTTCTCCTGGCGCACAAAGGCTGGGTAGACTCGGAAGATTTGGTGAAGGTTTTGTTCTTGTGTGTTTTCGTAAAATCCCTGCATCACGAGTTGGAAGATAACAGGCATGTGTGCTAGACACTGATCTACCCCCGTGCTCTATTATTTAATATGACAATTCATTATCCTTGACGTCGACATTGCATGTACAGCTGTCAGGCTAATTATACACGATTTCCTGTTTATGCTAATGTATCTAAAGATATATCTTGATGCAAACGGCGTCTTTATCATGTCTCGTTTACAAGAATTCAACCATAACTAGTATCGCGACATTAAGACTAGAAAGAGTTCTTTCACATGTGCATTCTGCTAAATAATGCAAGTCATGGCGACTGCCAATATCGAGCAAAGACTGCTATTACTTCTGTTCCAAGGACTTGTGCTTTCACGCATCGAGTATGCCCTGGCCATCCTCACTGTCAGCCCTACACAGATTGGAAGACTTGAAAAGGTACAAAACGAAGCCATGCGCATCATTTTGGGCTGCACGAGAGACACCAGCTGTGTAGCAATGAGATACCTCCTTGACTTCCCGACAATGGAACACAGGATCAAGATCTGGAGAGCTCGTGCATACTTAAAAATAAGTGCAGATGAGCAGCACCCTCTGCATGACGCTGTATTCAGAGAAAAGGGTGACACGCTAAAGAGGGGCAAATCATGGATGGGTCGGGCGGAAGATGTCGTCGGACAGGTCTGCAGTCTTACCAGTATCAACCCCGGCAAGGAATGGGTGCCGGTGCTTCCAGCTTTTAAGTGTACCTTCTCCTGCATTATCACACTCCACAGACGGTGCAGAGAGCAGAACCCTGCCGCTGTCAATGCAGAGGTTAACGCGCTCATCTATGATCACTCAGATAGCCCCGAAGTGCTCATCTATACAGATGGATCTGTTGTAAAGCAGCAGAGAAGTGCGTGGGCATTTACAGCCTGTTCAGCGGGCCGAACCGTTCAAGAATCCAGTGGTGCCCACTCTATGACCACGAGCAGCATGACGATGGAGGTGATGGCAGTTACACAGGCTTTCATATGGCTGGAATCACAGCATTATACCAACGTGTGTGTACTAAGTGATTCAATGAGCATGATTCAGAAGGTCGAAGCTGGATCTGTACGTAGACAGTGGACTGAGTCGCTGCGGAAGTCTGTTGTCCACAAAGTCACCTTCATCTTCGTCCCGGGACATGCGGGAGTCGAGGGAAATGAACGAGCTGATAAACTGGCTGGCTCTGCACCCCCTGTAGATGGCCAGCCCATGGATCGTGCCGATGTTATTAACGCCCTTAAAGATATGGCGAGAACAGAGGATTTTGACGCCAGTGATTCCACATCGCTTTCCAGGATGAAAGACCTGGGAGTAAGAATCGGCACAGCCAGACGTGAGAGGTACATCGGGAAAACAAAGCGCCTCGTCAACCAACACAGAACTGGCACTATTAACCACCGGACGCTGATGCATATGCTGGGGGGAGGATCTGAGCACCTATGGACATGTCCGGAGTGCAACGAAGATACCCCAACTGATACCTAACTAACTAATGCCTTGTAAAGAAACACACAATTGAGACAAAATGCTGTAGCAGGTTTGGTCCGCGAACATTCATCGCATGGTTACACCATAACTCCATGCTCAACCACTGTGTATATATAAAACCTGTAACCTATGACCCGGCACAAGCAGATGACAAGGTTAGAACAGCTTCCGTGTGAGAACATTGTAGAGACTTCTAGACTGTTCTAAGATGAAGATGCGTGTCTCTCTTGCTGTGACGGCCTTGCTGGTTAGTGGACTGCTGTTTGTGGACGCACAGAAAATGAACAAGGTAAACATCTTGTTTTTCCACTCGCTTTCTCAGTGCGCCTACCCACTCTCCTGTCTCTCTACAGGACTGAATATACCTGTTTACCTACCTGCCAAGCTCTATGTCTGATTAATTACCTGTCTGTATACTTATCTACACTTCTGCCAGTTTTATCTATTACCTGTCTGTCTACCTATCTACAATTCTGCCTGTCTGATTGACTAACTAGACCAAGCTGTCTGGTAGCTGAAGAACGCGTTTACAGTCAGGGATGAGTAATAACATATGTAGGTGTGGTTCGTGTGTAGGTGTGTGTGTGTGTGTGTGTGTGTGTGTAGGTGTGGTATGTACGAAAATATGCGTGTTAGTGTGGTATATGTGTGCAGGTGTGGTATGAGTGTAGTTGAGATATGTGTGTAGGTGTGGTATGTGTGTAGGTGTGGTATGTGTGTAGGTGTGGAATGTGTGTAATATGTGTTATGTGTGCAGGTGTGGTATGTGTGTAGGTGTGGAATGTGTGTAATATGTGTTATGTGTGCAGGTGTGGTATGAATGTAGGTGTGGTATGTGTGTAGATGTTGTGTGTGGAGATGTTGTATGTGTGTAGGTGTGGTATGTGCTTTGGTGTATGTAGGTGTGGTATGTGCGTGGGTGTATGTAGGTGTGGTATGTGCTTGGGTGTGGTGTGTGTAGGTGTGGTATGTGCTTGGGTGTATGTAGGTGTGGTATGTGCGTGGGTGTATGTAGGTGTGGTATGTGTGCAGGTGTGGTGTGTGTAGGTGTGGTATGTGCTTGGGTGTATGTAGGTGTGGTATGTGTCCAGGTGTGGTATGTGTGTAGATGTTGTGTGTGTAGATGTTGTGTGTGGAGATGTTGTATGTGTGTAGGTGTGGTATGTGCGTCTGTGTATGTAGGTGTGGTATGTGTGCAGGTGTGGTGTGTGTAGGTGTGGTATGTGCTTGGGTGTGTGTAGGTGTGGTATGTGTGTAGGTGTGGTATGTGTGTAGGTGTGGTATGTGTATAGGTGAGGCATGTGTGTGGGTGTGGTATTGTGTAGGTATGGTATTGTGTATATATGGCATTTCTGTAGGTTTGGTATGTGTGTAGGTGTATTTAGATGTGGTATGTGTACAGAATAGGTATGAGTGTAAGTGTTTTTAGGTATTGAATGTGTGTACGCGTGGTATGTAAATAGGTGTATGTAGGTGTGTTACGTGTGTAGGTTACATAGGTGTGGTATTTGTGTAGATGTATGTATGTGTGGTGTTTCTATAGGTATGGTATGTGTGTAGGTGTGGTATGTGTATAGGTGTGGTATGTGTGTAGGTGTGGTATGTGTGTAGGTGTGGTATTTGTCTAGATGTATGTATATGTGGTGTTCCTGTAGGTATGGTATGTGTGTAGGTGTGGTATTTTTAGGTGTGGTATGTGTGTAGATGTGGTATGTGTGTAGGTGTGGTATATGTGTAGGTGTGGTATGTGTGTAGGTGTGGTATGTGTGTAGGTGTGGTATTTGTAGGTGTGGTATGTGTGTAGGTGTGGTATTTGTAGGTGTGGTATGTGTGTAGATGTGGTATGTGTGTAGGTGTGGTATATGTGTACGTGTGGTATGTGTGTAGGTGTGGTATGTGTGTAGGTGTGGTATTTGTAGGTGTGGTATGTGTGTAGATGTGGTATGTGTGTAGGTGTGGTATATGTGTAGGTGTGGTATGTGTGTAGGTATGGTATGTGTGTAGGTGTGGTATTTGTAGGTGTGGTATGTGTGTAGATGTGGTATGTGTGTAGGTGTGGTATATGTGTAGGTGTTGTATATGTGTAGGTGTGGTATGTGTGTAGATGTTGTATGTTGTAGGTGTGGTATGTGTGTAGGTGTATGTAGGTATTGTATGTGCGTAGGTGTGGTATGTGTGTAGCTGTGGTATCCGTGCAGGTGTGTGTAGCTGCGGTATGTGTACTGGTGTATGTAGGTGTGATATGTGTGCCGATGTATGTTGGTGTGTTATGTATGCAGATGTGGTATGTGTGCTGGTGTATGTAGGTGTAGAATTTGTGTAGGTGTATTTAGGTGATGTATGTATGTATGTAGGTGTGGTATGTGTGCAGGTGTATGTAGGTGATGTATGTATGTAGGTGTGGTATGTGTGCAGGTGTATGTAGGTGATGTATGTATGTAGGTGATGTATATATGTAGGTGTGGTATGTGTGCAGGTGTATGTATGTGTGGTATGTTTACTGGTGAATGTAGGTGTGGAATGTGTGCAGGTGTATGTAGGTGTGGTATGTGTGCAGGTGTATGTATGTGTGGTATGTTTACTTGTGAATGTAGGTGTGGAATGTGTGCTGGTGTATGTAGGTGTGGTATGTGTGCAGGTGTATGTATGTGTGGTATGTTTACTGGTGAATGTAGGTGTGGTATGTGTGCTGGTGTATGTAGGTGTGGTATGTGTGCAGGTGTATGTATGTGTGGTATGTTTACTGGTGAATGTAGGTGTGGTATGTGTGCAGGTGTATGTATGTGTGGTATGTTTACTGGTGAATGTAGGTGTGGTATGTGTGCAGGTGTATGTAGGTGTGATATGTGTGTAGGTGTGATATGTGTGCAGGTGTATGTAGGTGTGGTATGCATATAGGCGTGGTATGTGTGCAGGTGTATGTAGGTCTGATATGTATGTAGGTGTGGTATGTGTGCTGGTGTATGTAGGTGTGGTATGTGTGCAGGTGTATGTATGTGTGGTATGTTTACTGGTGAATGTAGGTGTGGTATGTGTGCAGGTGTATGTAGGTGTGATATGTGTGCAGGTGTATGTAGGTGTGATATGTATGTAGGTGTAATATGTGTGCAGGTGTATGTAGGTGTGGTATGCATATAGGCGTGGTATGTGTGCAGGTGTATGTAGGTCTGATATGTATGTAGGTGTGGTATGTGTGCTGGTGTATGTAGGTGTGGTATGTGTGCAGGTGTATGTATGTGTGGTATGTTTACTGGTGAATGTATGTGTGGTATGTGTGCTGGTGTATGTAGGTGTGGTATGTGTGAAGGTGTATGTATGTTTGGTATGTTTACTGGTGAATGTAAATGTGGTGTGTGTGCAGGTGTATGTAGGTGTGATATGTATGTAGGTGTGACATGTATGTAGGTGTGGTATGTGTGCTGGTGTATGTAGGTGTGGTATGTGTGCAGGTGTATGTATGTGTGGTAAGTTTACTGGTGAATATAGGTGTGGTATGTGTGCTGGTGTATGTAGGTGTGGTTAGTGTGCAGGTATATGTAGGTGTGATATGTATGTAGGTGTGGTATGTGTGCTGGTGTATGTAGGTGTGATATGTGTGCAGGTGTATGTAGGTGTGGTATGCATATAGGCGTGGTATGTGTGCAGGTGTATGTAGGTCTGATATGTATGTAGGTGTGGTATGTGTGCAGGTGTATATAGGTGATGTATGTATGTAGGTGTGGTATGTGTGCAGGTGTATGTATGTGTGGTATGTTTACTGGTGAATGTAGGTGTGGTATGTGTGCAGGTGTATGAATGTATGGTATGTGTGCAGGTGTATGTATGTGTTATATGTTTACTGGTGAATGTAGGTGTGGAATGTGTGCTGGTGTATGTAGGTGTGGTATGTGTGCAGGTGTATGTATGTGTGGTATGGTTACTGGTGAATGTAGGTGTGGTATGTGTGCGGGTGTATGTAGGTGTGATATGTATGTAGGTGTGGTATGTGTGCTGGTGTATGTAGGTGTGATATGTGTGCAGGTGTATGTAGGTGTGGTATGCATATAGGCGTGGTATGTGTGCAGGTGTATGTAGGTCTGATATGTATGTAGGTGTGGTATGTGTGCTGGTGTATGTAGGGGTGGTATGTGTGCAGGTGTATGTATGTGTGGTATGTTTCCTGGTGAATGTAGGTGTGGTATGTGTGCAGGTGTATGTAGGTGTGATATGTGTGCAGGTGTATGTATGTGTGGTATGTTTACTGGTGAATGTAGGTGTGGTATGTGTGCTGGTGTATGTAGGTGTGGTATGTGTGCAGGTGTATGTATGTATGGTATGTTTACTGGTGAATGTAAGTGTGGTATGTGTGCAGGTGTATGTAGGTGTGAAATGTATGTAGGTGTGGTATGTGTGCTGGTGTATGTAGGTGTGATATGTGTGCAGGTGTATGTAGGTGTGGTATGCATATAGGCGTGGTATGTGTGCAGGTGTATGTAGGTCTGATATGTATGTAGGTGTGGTATGTGTGCTGGTGTATGTAGGGGTGGTATGTGTGCAGGTGTATGTATGTGTGGTATGTTTCCTGGTGAATGTAGGTGTGGTATGTGTGCAGGTGTATGTAGGTGTGATATGTGTGCAGGTGTATGTATGTGTGGTATGTTTACTGGTGAATGTAGGTGTGGTATGTGTGCTGGTGTATGTAGGTGTGGTATGTGTGCAGGTGTATGTATGTATGGTATGTTTACTGGTGAATGTAAGTGTGGTATGTGTGCTGGTGTATGTAGGTGTGATATGTGTGTAGGTGTATGTGGGTGTGATATGTATGTAGGTGTGGTATGTGTGCTGGTGTATGTAGGTGTGGTATGTGTGCAGGTGTATGTATGTGTGGTATGTTTACTGGTGAATGTAGGTGTGGTATGTGTGCTGGTGTATGTAGGTGTGGTAAGTGTGCAGGTATATGTAGGTGTGATATGTATGTAGGTGTGGTATGTGTGCTGGTGTATGTAGGTGTGATATGTGTGCAGGTGTATGTAGGTGTGGTATGCATATAGGCGTGGTATGTGTGCAGGTGTATGTAGGTCTGATATGTATGTAGGTGTGGTATGTGTGCTGCTGTATGTAGGTGTGGTATGTGTGCAGGTGTATGTAGGTGTGGTATGTTTACTGGTGAATGTAGGTGTGGTATGTGTGCAGGTGTATGTAGGTGTGGTATGTGTGCAGGTGTATGTAGGTGTGGTATGTTTACTGGTGAATGTAGGTGTGGTATGTGTGCTGGTGTATGTAGGTGTGGTATGTGTGCAGGTGTATGTATGTGTGGTATGTTTACTGGTGAATGTAGGTGTGGTATGTTTACTGGTGAATGTAGGTGTGGTATGTTTACTGGTGAATGTAGGTGTGGTATGTATGCTGGTGTATGTAGGTGTGGTATGTGTGCTGGTGTATGTATGTGTGGTATGTTTACTGGTGAATGTAGTTGTGGTATGTTTACTGGTGAATGTCGGTGTAGTATGTGTGCTGGTGTATGTAGGTGTGGTATGTGTGCTGGTGTATGTATGTGTGGTATGTTTACTGGTGAATGTAGGTGTGGTATGTTTACTGGTGTATGTAGGTGTGGTATGTGTGCTGGTGTATGTATGTGTGGTATGTTTACTGGTGAATGTAGGTGTGGTATGTTTACTGGTGAATGTAGGTGTGGTATGTATGCTGGTGTATGTAGGTGTGGTATGTGTGCTGGTGTATGTATGTGTGGTATGTTTACTGGTGAATGTAGGTGTGGTATGTGTGCTGGTGAATGTAGGTGTGGTATGTGTGCAGGTGTATGTATGTGTGGTATGTTTACTGGTGAATGTAGGTGTGGTATGTGTGCTGGTGTATGTAGGTGTGGTATGTGTGCTGGTGTATGTATGTGTGGTATGTTTACTGGTGAATGTAGGTGTGATATGTGTGCAGGTGTATGCAGGTGTGAAATGTATGTAGGTGTGGTATGTGTGCTGGTGTATGTAGGTGTGATATGTGTGTAGGTGTATGTAGGTGTGATATGTATGTAGGTGTGATATGTATGTAGGTGTGATATGTATGTAGGTGTGGTATGTGTGCAGGTGTATGTATGTGTGGTATGTTTACTGGTGAATGTAGGTGTGATATGTGTGCAGGTGTATGTAGGTGTGATATGTGTGCAGGTGTATGTAGGTGTGATATGTATGTAGGTGTATGTAGGTGTGGTATGTGTGCATGTGTATGTAGGTGTGATATGTATGTAGGTGTGGTATGTGTGCAGGTGTATGTAGGTGTGATATGTGTGCAGGTGTATGTAGGTGTGATATGTGTGTAGGTGTATGTAGGTGTGATATGTGTGCAGGTGTATGTAGGTGTGGTATGTGTGCAGGTGTATGTAGGTGTGATATGTGTGCAGGTGTATGTAGGTGTGATATGTGTGCAGGTGTATGTAGGTGTGGTAAGTATGTAGGTGTGGTATGTGTACTGGTGTATGTAGCTGTGGTATGTGTACTGGTGTATGTAGCTGTGGTATGTGTACTGGTGTATGTAGCTGTGGTATGTGTACTGGTGTATGTAGGTGTGGTATGTGTACTGGTGTATGTAGCTGTGGTATGTGTACTGGTTTATTTAGGTGTGGTATGTGTACTGGTGTATGTAGGTGTGGTATGTGTGCAGGTGTATGTAGGTGTGTTATGTGTGCAGGTACATGTAGGTGTGGTATGTGTGCATGTGTATGTAGGTGTGGTATGTATGTAGGTGTGGTATGTGTGCAGGTGTATGTAGGTGTTGTATGTATGTAGGTGTGGTATGTGTGCAGGTATATGTAGGTGTGTTATGTGTGCAGGTATATGTAGGTGGGATATGTGTACTGGTAAATGTAGGTGTGGTATGTGTGCAGGTATATGTAGGTGGGGTATGTGTTGTGCAGGTGTATGTAGGTGGGGTATGTGTGCAGGTGTATATAGGTGTGGTATGTGTGCATGTGTATGTAGGTGGGGTTTGTGTACTGGTTTATGTAGGTGTGGTATGTGTTCAGGTGTATGTAGGTTATGTATGTATGTAGGTGTGGTATGTGTGCAGGTGTATGTAGGTGTTGTATGTAGGTGTGGTATGTGTACTGGTGTACGTAGGTGTGGCATGTGTGCAGTTGTATGTTGGTGTGCTATTTGTGTAGTTTATATAGGTGTAGTATTTGTGTTGTTGTATGTAGGTGTGGTATGTGTGTAGGTGTGGTATGTGCGTTTGTGTTGTGTGTGTGTGTAAGTGTAGTATGTGTGTTGGTGTGGTATGTGTGAAGGTGTGGTATATGTATAGGTGTTTGTGCAAGTGTAGTGTTTGTTGGTGGTCTGTGTGTAGATGTGGTGTGTGTTTGTGTGTAGGTGTGGTGTATGTTTGTGTGTATGTGTTGTGTGGGGTGGTGTGGGAGTGGGGGAATTAGAATCATCGCTGAGGATGTGATATCTAGAACATGTATGATTAGGTAATGTGCTATCTCATTTGGGGTGGGTGGATAATTGGAGCGGGGGAAGGGGGTGTAATGAAAATGTTTGACTGTGGTATTTGCTATTTAAACAGCATTTGCGGACATACATTTAGACAGAGACGTAGGCAGACAGACACATATTTAGACAGAGACTTGGATGACAGACAGATATTGAGACATAAACATATGTAGAATGATACACATTTATACATAGAACTTGGTAGGCAGAAAGACACTTAGTCATAAACATAAGTAGAAAGACAAATATCTAGACAGAAACATATGTACACTGACAGACATGTAGACAGAGACATTGGTAGGTAGACATTTAGACAGAAACATACGTAGACAGTCAGACATTTAGACATAAACATAGTCAGACATTTAGACAGAAACAGGCAGACATTTAAACAGAAACCGCCAGACAGACAGACATGTAGACATAAATATAGGCAGGCAGACATACATTTAGACGCATATTCAGAGATACATAAAAATATCCATTCAGTCAGTAACGTCGACAGACAAACATTAAGACAGAAACATAGACTGACTGACATTTAGATAGAAACATAGACATACAGACATGGAAACATTGGCAGACATTTAGACATAAGCATATGCAGACAGACATTTAAATAGATACGTTGGCAGGCAGACAGACATTTAGACAGGAACATATAGAGACAGACACGGTTGTTTATCATAATACATTTATCATATCTGCACACCAAGTGCACGGAATAAACTCGCCAATCAATTTCTAAGAAGTAGTGGTTGTCATAAGCTGAACAGCTTATTACGAAGGAGATTGGAGCACCTAAGGTCGTGTTCTGACTGTAATGATGCATATAGGACAGGTAGACAAAGTAGTTTATAAATAGTTGACAGATGGGAAGCTAGACACAGTAATTGATAAATAGTTGAGTTAAGGCGAGTTCAGGATCTTCACAATTCTTCTCGCTAGTGTCTGTTATTGCTGAACTAAAATGCTCTTGTTATACATTTTGACAGGGTCTTTAGTAATTAACTGAGCGAGTGGGAATGTGTGTTCCAATAGGTTTGTCTTCAGTCTGACTAATATCTTGATGTGTGTCCCTATAGGTTTGTCTTAAGTCTGACTCATATCTTGATGTGTGCCCCTATAGGTTTGTCTATAGTCTGACTCAAATCTTGATGTGTGGCCCTATAGGTTTGTCTTCAGTCAGACTCAGATCTTGATGTGTGTTCCTATAGGTTTGTCTTAGGCTAACTCAGATCTTGATTTGTCGCCCTATAGGTTTATCTTAAGTCTGACTCATATCTTGATGTGTGCCCCTATAGGTTTGTCTACAGCCTGACTCAGATCTTGATGTTTGTTCCTATAGGTTTGTCTTAAATCTGACTCAGATCTTGATGTGTTTGAATTATCTGCCTATCTCACTCTTCTCATTCTAGTGAGCTACATTCCCCTATGTGTTGTCATTGTGTACTCGTCTGTTCTGAGAGAGTGACGGATACATTGGAATAATTACCCTACTATCTGTGAATAGGTAATGGATCTCTTGGGATCCCATTACCCTAACAGTTAGCATTGCTACCAGTCTGTCTGTTTGTCTGTCTGTCGGTGTGTCGTTATGTTTATCTGGCTGTTTGTCTGGCTGTCTTCTTTTTTAATCAGTCTGTATGTCTACCTATTGGCCTTTGTGCCTGCCTTCATGAATCTCTTCCAATTTGTCTGTCTGTCAGTAGGCCGTACATCCATGCGCTCTGGTGTCCATTCGTCTCTCTGCTTATGTGTCTGTCCCTGTCCCTGTCTGTCTGTTGCTAACTCTGTATGTCTGTCCATGTGTCGTGTGTCTTTCTGTCTGTCCCTCTGTCACTATTTCTGGCTGCATTACACTTGATAAGTAACTTAATGACATGGTATCGCACTCGCATATTTTATCTAATCTCAACCAATGATCCTCGTGTGCATTTATCGTCATTCATCATATGACCTAATTTCAGGGGCTAGGTAGGCCAGGGGCACCATCTGTAGGAGAACCCAGATCACAACCATCTGGTGGTCAAAGGCCATAACACATACTTGCAGATGTTAGTGTATGTCGCTGTACACACAATCACAATCAATTTGATGAACATTATCTCAGTACATACCGCATGCCACATTTAAACAATAATAATAATAATAATAGTAGTAGTAGTAGTAGTAGTAGTAGTAGTAGTAGTAGTAGTAGTAGTAGTAGTAGTAATAGTAGTAGTAGTAGTAGTAGTAGTAGTAGTAGTAGTAGTAGTAGTAATAGTAGTAGTAGTAGTAGTAGTAGTAGTAGTAGTAGCAGCAGCGGTAGTAGTAGTAGTAGTAGTAGTAGTAGTAGTAGTAGTAGCAGCAGCAGTAGTAGTAGTAGTAGTAGTAGTAGTAGTAGTAGTAGTAGTAGTAGTTGTAGTAGTAGTAGTAGTAGTAGTAGTAGTAGTAGGAGTAGTAGTAGTAGTAGTAGTAGTAGTAGTAGTAGTAGTAGTAGTAGTAGTAGTAGTAGTAGTAGTAGGAGCAGTAGTAGTAGTAGTAGTAGTAGTAGTAGTAGTAGTAGTAGTAGTAGTAGTAGTAGTAGTAGTAGTAATTCTTCAGCATTCCGAGCCATTGAGGTTCTTTGCTGCAGATACAATCCGTCTCCATTCGTCTCTCTGGTTGACCTTCTCTTGTCAGTCGTTGATTCCAAGTGCTTGTAGGTCTGTATATGTATTATCTCTCCACCGTCTTCTTGGCCTACCTCGGGGTCTACGGTCATTTATTTCCTGAGTGTAAGCGAGTTTTGTTTCCCTATTATCTTCCATTCTTTCTATATGCCCCAGCCATTGCAGTCTATTAGCCTTCATGATACTAGTGATTAGCGTGGACTTAAACAGATCATAAATGTCTTTGTTGCTTCTTCTTTCCCATTCTCCACTTTGTGTATCCCTAATGGGCCCAAAGATGCTTCTTAAGACTTTGTTCTCAAAGGTTTGTCACAAGGCTTCGTCTCCTTTAGTTGTACTCCAGGTTTCAGAACCATACAGCACAACTGATCTGATCAGTGTTTTGTATATTGTGATCTTGGTGTTACGAGATAGCGCATTTGATTTTAGCAGATGTTGTAGTGCATAATATATCTTATTTCCAGAGTTGATTCTAGCTTGTATTTCTTCCCTTATTGTGTTGGAGCAGTTGAAGATTGTACCCAGGTATTTGTATGTTTCCGTTCTTTCAATGGTCATATTATCTATTTGTATGTGGCCAGACTTTAGAGCTGTTCCTTCTCTTGAAATTGCTATATATTCTGTCTTATCTTGGTTGATAACAAGCCCCCTTTTTTGAGCTTTTTCCTTTAAGTGAGTCAATATTTCCGATGTCTTTTGTTCATTTTCCCATATAATATCTATATCATCTGCATAACCAAGCAGCTTGGATGTTCCTCCAATATCTTCCTTACAACTTTCTCTAGAGCCAGATTGAAGAGGAGAGTCGATAGTGCATCACCTTGTTTCAAGCCAGATGTTATTTGGAAGGGGTCTGATTTCCTGCCTTTATATGTTACTATATTATAAGTATCTTCCATACATAGTCTGGTCATGTTGATTAACTTCCTTGGCATTCCAAATTCCTGCATAGACTATTCCATAGACTATTCCTATGGACACTATCATAATCTTTTTGAAAATCCACAAAAAATATTATGGAGATCTCTTTTATATTCCCAATTTTTCTCGGCTATTTGTCGTAAGATAAATATCTCATCTATTGTTGATCTGTTTGATCGAAAACCCGCCTGGTAGTCACCTAATATGTCTTCTGAATATGGTTTTAGTCTATTTAGTAATACCGCGGATAGAATCTTATAGCTTGTGGATAGTAGTGATATTCCTCTATAATTTTCACATTGGAACTTGTCTCCTTTCTTAAAGATAGGTATCAATAATGACTCTTTCCAGTAATGGGGTAATTCTTCTGTCCTCCAGATTTTTATTATTAGTTCTTATAGCTTTAGATGTAATGCATGGCCATCTGCCTTTATAAATTCAGCAGCAATTCCATCAGCCCCAGTTGCCTTGTTGTTTTTAAGTCGTGTGATTACATATATGATTTCTTCGAAAGCAGGTTCTTCAATTTGTGGTTCACACGTTAGAACCTCTTCCTGTGAGAAAGTGTTACTTGGAGCTTCACAATTTAGTAATTCAACAAAGTATTCTTTCCATGTGTTACACATTTCCTCATTGGTATTTATCATATTCCCATTTTGTCTTTTAAACTATATGTGTTGTGTTGGTGCCCTCGTTTCATTGACTTCAGTTCTTTAAAAAAACTTTCTGGATTCGTTTTTCTGGTGATTTCTTTCCATATCTTTGATTATATTGCTCATATATTCTCGCTTGTGCTGCCGAAATATTTTTGTAGTCTCTTTACATTCAGTTCTATATTGTTCTTCATTTTGGATGTTGTTGATGTCATTTAGCCATAGCTGTCTGGCATTCTTTTTCCTAATGATGCTTCTTCACATTTTGGATTAAACCATCTGTTCTTTCTATGCGTGGTTAACACACCGAGACATTCTTCTGCGGTAGTTTGAATTGCATTTTTGATGTTCAGCCAAGTTTGGTTAACGCTTTCCTACAACGGGTTTTGTAGAATTTCAAGTTTACATTTTATTTCATCTGCAAATTTCTCTTTGATTGTAATTTCTTGTAGTTTGTCTCTGTTATATGTTGGGTGTCACCTTTGTAGTTTAGCATAGAAAGCTCTCTTAAGTTTTATTTTAAATTTTGAGCCCAACGAGGAAGTGGTCGCTGTGGACACTCAGCTCCTCTATAGCTTCTAACGTGTTGTATGTTTGATGCATTTTTGTTGTTAATTAAAATGTGATCTATTTGATTATAGGTTCTCTTGTCACATGATTTCCAAGTTTGTTTATGTATAACCTTTCTTTACACTCTGGTATTACTGATCTGCAGACCTTTGGCTTCTGCTAGGTTGATGACTCTCCATCCATTACCATTTGAAGTTGTATGTAGGCTTTCCATATCGGCAACTTTTTAATAAGTTTGCTCTCTACCTGTTATTGCGTTGAAGTCTCCCAGCACAATCAGGATGTCCTGTTTGGGGGTTTCTTCTATGACATCTTCCAGATCATTATAAAAGTCTTCTTTAATATCATCTTCTTTCCCTTCAGTAGGTGCATGTACATTAATCATCGTTAAATTTTTCCATTTACCATTTATTTGTAATTTACTAATCCTGTCATTAACAGCTTTAAAGTTTAGAACGTTCCCCCATAACTCTTTTTGATGACAAATCCTGTTCATAATTCATGTTTATTTTGGGTGTTTCCTCCCTATATTATAATCATTCCATTTTGCTCTAAAGTACCCTCTCCTGGCCACCTTATTTCTTGACTTGCTGTTATATCGATTTGATATTCAACCAGCTCCCGGGTTAGTTCTTCGGGCGCTCCAGCTCGATATAGTATTCGTACATTCCATGTTCCAAATCTCAAACGTCCTTTAACGTTCCAAAGTCGTTGTCCAAATAAGTCAGTCCGAATTCGAGGCTCATGTATCTGTTTCGTAACAACATAGTTTTTACAAAGGTGGAGATGTTAACCCCACGCTTCAACCCCCAACCTGGAGGACCAGGGTGTTTCTCTTTGTTTGTTCTCTACCCTTTGACCTGTCTGGCTTGAGAGGCCCTGCTGGTAGCTACGCTACCGACGGCATAGCTCTCAGGGTCATTGAGAAACTCAAGCTCCCCCACCACGACACGGTGGAAACACCATCGGGGGAGAAAAATAATAATAATAATAATAATAATAATAATAATAATAATATAATGATAGTATTATTGATCTGAAAGCACATCTTGTATAATGAACATTATCCTAACTATGGCATGGCATATCTACCTTAGTTAGTCGCGGTTCCAACTTAACAGCAACCGGTCTTCCCCATTATGCTCCGTTCTTGTGCCAGTGAATATCACACAAAATGCTCCACACTGCCCAGTGTGAAAAGTAGAACAGACAGGAGTCTCGACAAGCCAACAGCCCTCACAGCTACACTATGCATAGTGCCGCCACCAGAATGCCAACACAAAAGTCCTCCACGAAAAATACAGTTCATCGTCCATGGAATCGGCAGTCACCAGAAATAATTCATTGACCCGGGTTTTATCCCACAATGATCGGTTTCTTTCCGCAGGGCGACCCGCCGAAAGTGCTGCAAAAAGCACGAACTCCGTAGCTCAGGCACGAACTCCCAGGAGTCTCCAGAAAAATGCACTCGTGTCCTGAAAAGGCAAACCAGTAAATTCAGCGACAGCCGGCCATTGTTCCGAACATGCAGTTCATAGTGCAAAAAACGGCGGACATATGTAATAGCGTTCCAAATGAATATCATAGCTCACAGTGTCGCGCCACACATTCACCCAGTAGCAGGGCGACAGAACCATGTATTACCAGTCCAACGTGAGGAAATTGCGAATGCAAATCGTAGCAGCAAACATAAACACGCCAGAGCACTTAACGGTTCAATGCCTAACCTCTATGTTGGGGACCTTAAGTCACATCTACCTTAGCTGGATATGAATGTCATATAAAAATTAGTTTAGAGTGTCATGTATTATTGTTTATACGACATTTTCCATGAGTTTATAATGGTTTATAATGCATATTGTTTCTTTGGTTGTCGTTGTTGTCTAAGATTAGCTTCATATGTGATGAATTAATGAAATAATGTATGAGAGCGGGAGATAAGAAAGGCAGAATGTCAGACGTGCATGTGTGACCAATTCATAACACTTCGAAAATAAGGGTCGATAGTTAATTAGTTCGATCTCCCTATCCTTCTGACTGTCTGCATATGTCTGTCTGTCTGTCTACCTCTCGGTCTGTCTGTCATGTGCTGTGCAAAAAGACTGCACCTGTAAATTGCAATTATATTTGAGGTTCTCACAGCCATTGATCGTCACTAAAATGACGTAATTTCAGGGACCAGGTGGACCCGTGACATCACCCCCAAGAGAACCCAGACCGCCACCCTCTGATGAACGCAGGCCAGTATACAGAACTGTAAATGTGAGCTTTAGCAATAATTTTACTCAATGTAATTATGCTAGTGCGGAGGTGAGTGGTTTTATCCAACACTAAATACTAAATTACTGTACAGCAGTGCTTCTTTAGTGTCTGCATAGCTCTCCTTATTATAGTTCAAGCGATGCTGACACTATATTACTGCAAGTAATCGTCTAATTATTTTAGTACATATGGCAGCTCTAGACAGTATACAAAAACTTAGTAATGTGAAATTATCCATCAAATATCGACAACGACAGCACGATAACAACTCAGATATTGATATGTATCCCTATATGGCATTATAAACACCCTACAAGTGATCGAACAAAACAGTAAACAGACTGGAAAAAATCCAAGGACGGCTATCTAGACATACGCTTAAAATCGCAACATAGAACATCTGTGTTCTCAGCAATAGAGAACCTGAAATAGTTCAATTTATGATGAAACATGAGATTTATATAATGGGAATATTAGATTATAGAAAGAAATACAAAAACATGAAAATAACACACAGGAACTACGTTATTTCATGGCGCAGCGCTGAGACAGGGCAGAGATATGTTCGTGGTGTAGGTTTCATATTACACCTAGATATTGCCAAACATATTGCGAAACTTGGGTATATTTCTCAAAGGATAATGTAATAGAATTACGTAGAATTTTGAATTCTTAGAATTACTTAGAATTCTGACCTCAAAAAAATACAAGATGCATTTAACGTAGAAGGTAAGAATCGTTTTGGGGTCTTAATGTCTATATAGGAGGAATTGACACCTGATGAAATGGCAGTACAAGCTAGTGATATCTTAATAACTGCAGCCAAAGATATAATTCCGACCAAGAAAAAGCAACACAAGCCATGGATCACATCAGGCACATTAGAATTAATAAAAGAACGAAGGGAACTGAAACAGAAAGGATGTGAATCCGATAACATCAGGATGAAGTATAAATCATTTACTCTAGAAATAAGAAAAAACACAAGAAAGGGTAAAAACCAATATATACAAGATTACTGTACCAGAATAGAGCAATATCATAAGACTGGAAGAGATTACGAAATGTTCAAAGAAATGAAGTTAATGACAAGAAATATTCAACATTATTTGAATGTTATATGTGACAAGATGGGAAATACCATAACATAATCTAGACAAATTCTAGAAAGATGGCAGGAGTACTGCAGTGGAATGTATGATATGAATGACAGTGAAGAATGGTAAATCACCTGGATGTGATGAGATACCACCTGAACTAATTAAAGCTGGAGGAGAAGAAAACATACAAATCTATCACGCATTATGTAAAAATGCCGGTCTCCGTGATTAAAGGTTGCAAACGCGGTTCGTGAGTCGCTTACCAGGTGTTTGAAACGCAGCCGCAGCCGATTTGTACAGCAGACAGTGTCGCATTGTGTTATAACGTGTTGGTATGGGAGTCAGCCGTTCAGAAAGCAACGGCAAACTACTGAACGTAAAAACGTGCCTAGTACATCAACAACAGCTGAAAAAATGTTGGTGTTGACTGCAACGCCCTGCAAGGGATATACAACATTTAAAAAACAATATGTAAAAAGTTATGGAAAGTATAGGTATATGGCGAAAATATCGGAAGAGAGATCTTCATTCAAATACCAAAATAAGAGCAACCTGAAATTATGCACCAACTATAGAACTGTTGCCCTGATCAGTCGTGCAAGTAAAATTCTACTAAATATCATATTGGAAGACTTCGCAAGAAAATGGAAGAAGAAATTAATGTGGTTAAAGCTGGATTTAGACAAGGAAGAGAAATAAGACACCACCTACTCAACATGCGTTTAATAATATACAAGTGCAGAGAATTTAATGAAAACCTATTCTCATGTTTTGTGTATTATTCAACGACGTTTGACGGTGTACAACGTGAGAAACTTAGGAAAATCATGAGGAATATAGGCTTTCCATTACATGTAGTACAACTCATAAATATGCTCTATCTAGACCAACAAGCAGCGGTTAGAATAGATGGGGAAACATCAGATTGGTTTGACTTCAAGCGAGGAGTCCGTCAGGGCTGTGTGCAGCCCCCCCCCCTTTTCCCCATTTGTTTAACCTTTAGACCGAAAATATAATGAGAAATGTCAGAGGTGATATACGAGGGCGAGTCAGTAAGTAAGTCACACAGGTCTTTGGGATGGCAGATAAATGTAGTTGGTGTTTTCTAAAGGTGTCATTAGGTGACAGCAACATCGAACGTTATATTCCAGTTCGTCAGGTGGTGGTAGGTGTCTCATGCGCATGCGCAGCGCATAAACAAAATATCGATTGTACTTACGGGGTGTACAACCAAAGAGCAACGTGCTGTTGTGCGTTTGTTGTGGGCAAAAGGACTTCCTGAAATGGACATTTATAAGGAAATGCATCCTGTTTATGCTGACAAATGTTTGTCCCTTAAAGCGGTGCAAAGTTGGGTAGAAAAATGTTCTCAAGGACGCTTTAACATTGTTGATGAAATCCGATCTGGTCGTCCTCTTGAGATTGCAACAGAAGCATCCGTGCAGCGGGTGGAGGAGTGCTTTTAACCAATTTCAAGAAGAAAGGTGACAATGTGAATTCTGAATCGTACTGTGAAGGTCTATCGATACTTCATGATGCAATTCGAAGAAAACATCCAGAACTGCTGACTAGAGGAGTGTTGCTTCTTCATGACAACGCCAGGCTACATACGGCCCGATTAACTCAGGAGAAAATTAACCAACTAAGGTGGGAAGTTCTGGAACATCCACCTTACAGCACCGACTTAGCCCCTTGCGATCTCCACCTGTTTGGTTCACCGAAAACCCACCTTAGCGGGAGACATTTCGGAAATGACACCGAAGTTGAATGTGAAGTGTTCCTGGTTGTCAGAAGTCGGGGTGCCCCACCGGCTAGATGAAAGTATTATTCACTGGCGAGCAACCCCCAATAGTCAGAAACTGACTAGGGACAAAATCTATATGGCTGAACTACAGATTAAGCCCTGAATATCCAACGTACAACTCCAAGTGGCTCGTTACAAAATTAAAATGAACTGTGCCTGAATATTCGCCAAGGATGGGAAAGAGAAGGTTAGCTAGGATAGATTTTTACGTCTGAATTAAAGTGTAAAGACAACTATTCCAGTACAGGTTTTTCTCCCTGACTGCTCCCTTCCTTGGTGTGTAAGTGAACCCCACCAATGTACACACACAACACGTATGCACAATTGGAATTAAAAGATAACGACAGAACTATGAGTTACAATACTACAACATTTATTTACTAATCATAACAATGGACATAGGATGATTGTCAATATGAGGATGATGAACTCATATACATATTGATATTGATGACAAACATTACGTAACTTTACTTGTTACTTGGTCTATCTGGATCTGTGGTCCAGATCCCCACTCTCCAGTAGACTCAAAAAAGAGAACAGCTTGCCGGTATTCTGACGTCTGCCAGTCCTGTCTCTACCTAGTCATAACTCGTTCTTGAGATCTATAACATAGGTGCTCCTTGTGAGAGCTTGAAAGAAAGTCAAGAATGTGTTATATCAGTTCTACATCACCGCAATACTAATTAAAACATATCATAACACAAACATATACAATGACCAGTCTGGCCAAGTTTATCTTCCAGCTCTACTGCGTTCACCATCCTCCTTCTCCCTACTGTCTTTAGTCTGGGACGGGATTTTCAATTGTCTCACACGCCTGTAATTATTACATTTCTGCCGCCCCATGTCCATGTCGCTAATACAGAAATTCTGTGTCGTACAGCCGCTCCGTCCAAAGTTGGTTTAGCAGCTCACAGGATCGGTAATGGTATTATAATAATGCCGGGTCATCCGGGCTTACAAGCCGTGACCAGTAGCTGTGCCAGGTTTCCATGCATTACTGTGGACGCACGCCCACAATACACTGAGAAAGTTTAGCACCATATACCCTATACCAAGTGTGGGTAATGTCTGTACCATTACACCTCTGCTTCCAACACAATCATTGGCCAATGCGCAGACAATAGCATAACACTTCATATTGGTAGGTTTGCATATGACAAATCAATATATCAAACATCCAATACACATAAACATATATATTAAACTAGACATATTATGATACTTTAACATCATAGCATAATGCACTAGTTAGTTTTGTATGGATACGAAATGAGACGTATATACACAAAAAGAATATGTACGAAGCATATTCATAGCATCGTACATGCATATGAAATTACACATACATATATCCAACATATCTGTAAACATTATATTACGTCAAGATAGACATCTAATGATACTCAACATAATAGCATCAGGCATTATTAATGAGTACTAATATTGTATAGCTACAAAATGAGATATACAACAAGTCTAATTGAAGTGACCACACAGACCAGCCATATTTGCTGAGCTGCCCGGTTTAATCACCACTTAGTTACTGCTGTTGTAAGAATTAAATAAATAGTCAGTTGACTATAATCTGTACAACAAATGCACACACCAAAAGGCAACTAGGATAGTGTACAAAGAAATGACAAGCATCTACCAAGACACCTAAAAGTATACCCAGACAATGATATGCCTTTCACAAGTTTCTACTTCTCAGAAGAGTAATACATGAAGCACAATTATATTGAACACAGAACTTAGAAAGAACACTCAAGTAACCTACGCCAAAGATAGTTCTTGAAATAACCTAGATCAGATATAGACTGAAAATCGGTACATCCATCTAAGAGACTAAGAGACTTACTAAGGGACTAGTTACTAAGAAATCCTTCCTAGAAGCCAACATAATAATCATGCATATGACTACAGAACATTGAGATAGTTCCTACCTGTTCTGAAGTCAGACTTAATCTAAAGGGAAAAAGTCTAGCAGGGGTTTTTATACCTAGCCTAGCAGTAGACACTTATCTCCCCGGAATTCCATTCATAAATTCTTCTTATCTCCCCCTGACGTTAATTGCAATTAACTCCAAGTCTGTCCAGTCATAAAAATTCTTTCTGCATGCACACTAGCCTTCACACCTGTGGGTCTGACCATTATTAGCCCCCTGAGTCTTATCAGTGATTTCACACCTTGCACCTCTAGTATTCCTGCTTCAGTTTCAATAGCCAACATTTACTTTGTGTGGCCAGTCTTGACACTTCACAGCTGACCGGTTTTACAAGGTCTGTTTTCACACTCTACTGAGTCTGCCGATCTGAGTTGACTTGGCTTGTTTACCGCCCTATGGCTATTATCTCCATCTGGCGTTAATTGCCTTTATTCAACCAATGGCCCAGTTCATTGTTGATTCAGCCAGGGTCTACCTGGACGAGAAGGTGCCAATGTGTCTGTGTGGTGTCATAGCCCGTCTGGGTCAGCAGTTTTCCAAGGTGTAGACTAATTTAAATTATCTAGTTGTGTCCATCTCAAGTATCCCATTTTACTTGCCATCTGCAAGCTTACGTCATGGCTAGAGGCTTTTTGTGAATAATCTTACCTCACGACTAGATAGCCGTGGAGTAGCGTGATTAATTCATTCTTTCTCAATTTGGCCTCTCAAATTTGGAGACCGAGAAAAATATTCTGGGATGTTAAGGCGGCATTCCATGACACTGGTTTAGAAAACAGAGCACGCAGTTCTGTGCAGCCGGTTTGGGAGGACTGATAAAACGATGGGATATGTTCATCAATGTTGGTGGAAATTATGTTGAGAAATAAAGGGACAATGTATGTACAGAAATAAACTGGTTTCAAGTTGATATGATATTTAGTTATTTTTCTACAGCCATTTGTGACTGAATTATTGACTTCCCCTAGTAAATAGGGAGCTATATGATGACCTAAATATCGGTGGTCATGACATACCAGAGATTCGGTATGCTGATGATACAGTATTGCTATCCACAACACAGAATGGTATAGGAAACCTAATAACTTCAACCCAATTATATCTTAACATAGCACAAACAAAGATAATGCATACAGATAAAACTACTATGGAGAAAGCAATGTATGTTATTGAGGAAAAATATTAGGTGGTGGAAAATTTTGAATATCTTGCGTCATTTATTACCAGCAATGGTGACACAATGAAACAAGTCAAAAGACAAATAGCTATTGCTCTTCAGAGACTAAAACAACTGAATACATTGCAGAGAGGGACATATAGAATTACAAAAATCAGATTTTTAAGAGCATGCATCTTTCCCAATTACAACATACGCTTGTGAGACCTGGACACATACTAAACAAGCTGAACAGCTCATAAATCCCTTTGAATATAAATGTTTTAGACGAGTTCTATGAATATCTTGGATCTAGAAAAGAACAAATGCATCCAAACTACAAGAGATGAATACTGAAGAAGGTTGGCTTTAAAGACGATAAAACAAAGAAAATTGAAATATTTTGGTCACTTGAAACGTCACGAAAGTTTAGAGAGAACAACAATGGAGGGGTATATGCATGGGAAGAGAGGAAGAGGAAGGCCAAATAAAAGATGGGTGCAGAATGTGGCGGATGATCTCCAGATGGGTGTATCGGACGCGGGACATCTTGCTTATGGTCAGGAGATTTTCCATAAGGTTGTTATTGGAGCGAGATTCTGCAAGGGACATCCTACTGAATGAATGAATGATACTGTAATAACTTATTGGGACAAAAATAAGAAACACAACCCTCATCCAGATATATGTTCCAACAAATGAGGATTACCCCATAGAAGAAACGGATATATTATTTAACACAGTGTCAGATGCCATCAATCAAATACCTACCAATGATGATCTATTTGCAATGGAAGATTTTAACGGATATGTACGACAGAGACGAGCACTATAGAATGAAAAGCTAAAGCCCATTTCCTGACAACGCTAAAGATTGTATCTTTACTGGACAGCAATTATTAGAAATGTATGCGGAGCATGGACTCTACATCACGAGTAGTTTCTACAAACATCGGAACAGTCAAATATACACATGGATAAATTAAATTATCCCGAAATATCAGCGCAGATAGGTTGTATACTGACCTTACACGCGAGAAGAACACATGCAAACGGTGCTATGGTTATTCCACACATCACAGTGAATACTGACCATCGACATCTCATTGTATATCTTAACGAAACAGCGCACATTAAAAACAAATGGGATGAAAAAAAGTAAGATTATTAATACAAGAAAATTAAACGATCAAGTGATACAAACAAGAATAAGAGCGAAAATGACAAAAGTCCTAGAGAAACTGTAAACACCTGATAACAACGCAGAAACAACATCGGCGAAATTTAAGAGCTTTCTTAACAATCATTTGACATCACAATTCGACTCACAGGAGGAAGTGTAAAGAAGAAAACAAGCTAGTGAAATTAGGAAGATAAAGAAACGGTAAAATAAAATAAGAGAAGTATACGACATGGCTAGGATCCCGAACCAATGACGATTATTCATAATATAGACTGGCAAGAAGACATTATACACGATTAATCAAACTAGCTAATGAAAAATCATAGATAATGTAAGGAGAAAATCCCAGTAAAGTCTGTGAAAGGTCCAGCAGACAATTTTTCTTAAACCTATAGCAAAAATGAGAATGAAAGAGGAACAGTTGAATCAACGTGCATCAGATACAATATGAGTATAAATACAGCCAAAACCGAAGTAATGCAATTTATCAGATCTCCTGGTCCATAAAGTATGAAGATAAATAGAACATTTCTGAAACAAGTTAAAGAATTCAAATATATTGGTAGTATGATCACAGAAGATGGCAGATTGGACAGAGAAATCGAAATTAGATGTCAAAAAGCAAGCGCGCTTACATAACAACCATTACCCATACTGAAACATCCAAATATACCCATGTCCGCAAACGAGAGATAATAAACAACATATGCATACCAACCCTATGCTACCAATCTCAAACTTGGAAATTATCCAAATCACACTTTCGCAAAATCAACACCTGTCAGATGAGATTTCTTAGGAGAACTGCAAACTTAACAATCCGAGACAGAATAAGAAATGTTGTTATCAGACAAGACAGTGGGATCAACACTTTTTGCCACATTCATTGAAAGACTGAAGATCAAATAGGTTTGGCCATCTAGTTAGAATGCAACATCATCAACTACCATCACAGACCCTACATTAAAGATCATCTGCGACGAGAGACAAGAGGACATGGCTATGATACGTGATAATAACACGTGAAGAAAATGGATTGAAAACATCAAATGTCACCGATCGGGCTTTGGAGTGCAAATTATTCCTCCCCACGTTGCTTGACGACAAAAGTGGAAGATGATGATGATGATTAAATAACAAGTATCTGAAACATCCAGCTATCCCTATGGAAATTAACAAGAACATTGTAAATGCAATGTTTATACCAACGTTGTGCTACAGAGAGAAAACCCACTACATGTGACATTAGATGCCTGAGAAAAGCGCTGAACATATCAAGAAAGAAACATAATGGAAACGCTGCTTTTAGAGGACACATGCAGGAAACAATCTTAACTAGCGACACAGTGCTCATGTGAACAGCATGTGTGTTGCTCAAAGTACTTTATAATATGAAATTAATCGTCTTGTAACATACAAGTTATCATTTGTAGATACGAATTCAGGATTAGGCACTTTAACTCCATTTCTTGTTTGATTGGTTTCAGAGAAGACAAGTGGCCCCCAAATATAACCACTCGAACTAGTATAGGTTGACAATTAACAGCTCTGTTTGTGGTGATCAAAGTCACAAACAATTATTATCATGAAAGCTTGAGATATTTCGTTTTACTTGTTTCTTTCTAAATATTGTTTTCAATATGCATCACCTTCTTTTTAGGCAGATGCTGCATTGCCTTTTTAATTATTCTATCATGTCCATGTTTATAACGTTCATATTTATTGTTATCAGTTTCTTTCTTCCACTCATCACACCTTTCATTATTTATGAGCTATATTACTTTTCATTCCATCCCACACAGCAGCTATCTATCTAATTACTTGTTTACCAGCCCAGCTATCAGCCCTCATATCACTTATTTCGTTTCTTACCTATCTAATTAATTACGTGCGTAAATTACAACTACTTACAACTTAGCCACTCACAAACTTAACTGTATAATGATTGCCGGCTTCATTTCTTGATTTATTTATTACATATCCAATTTGTCACATGTGAGCTGTGTTGGTATATTTGATAGAATGCTTGTCTACCAAGACAATGGTAAGGGTTACATTTCAAAAATAGGCAAGACCATTTTCACGACCAGTACTTCTGTGGACTCAAATATGGCACTTTAAAATGAATACCATACACTTAAGACAGGTTTCTTTACATGCATCGAGCATGTAAGACGACAAGGAAGTGAACTTGGCACCGTATCTCATATGCAGTTGATAAGAATATGTGAACGACTAACATTTACAGCCACACGGCATTGTTTCTCTCTTTACATATATCTAACCATTAGCACGGTAATACATATGTCTATCCGTATGTCTATCTGGCTGTCTATTTATAAGCCAGCATGTCTGTCTGGCTGCCGGCCTATATGCCTGTCTTTCCGTGTATCTGTCTGTCATCTTGTCCACCAAACCGAACTTCCAGCTGTCCACGCATTCGCATTTCCCTGTCCCTGTCTGTCTCTATATCTTTCTGTGTGTCTGTCCTGTCTCAGTATTATCTGTCTGTCCATTGCTATCTCTGTCTGTGTGTTGTTAATCTCTGTCTGTGTGTCCATCTGTTGGCGTATCCTTCCCTCTGATAGTTGATAAGCAAATTAATCAGCTCTGTTTCGTACAAGCATATATGATCACCTCTCAACAATGGATCCTCGTGTGTATATGCCTTCATTCAGCTCATGACCTATTTTCAGGGGCATGGTTGGCCATGGACCCCATCCACAGGAGAACCTAGACCGCCTCCCCCTGGTGTTTCAAGGCCAGGCAGCAGATCTGGAGATGTTAGTGTAAGTCCTTGTACAGACAATTACAACCAATGCAACAGTATCTCATTACAGACAGTATGCCCCTTTTAGGTAATAATAATAATAATACTCTAAAAGTGCATCTAGTATAATTAACACTCACCTAAATGCGGTCTGGTACAAATGCCTTCATATCCGCATATATATATATATATATATGTATGTCTGCCTCTCTGTCTGTGTGCCATGTGCTATGTAACAAGACTCCACTTGTAAAGTACAATTATAGTTGAGGTTCTCATCGACAATATAAATACCACACTAAACATAACACAAACGATGGACATTTTCTGTCGGGGGCAAAAAGAAAATTCTAACCTGCGCAGTTCGCGACGACAGCATTAGTCAGGCTGCCTTAATTCCCCAGGCTCAAGACCCCACTGAAATACGCCGCAAGGTACTATATTGGCAGTAAATGACACACATTGGCACCTTGCCGTCTTGACAGACGATAGTTTGTGCTTTAAAAAGGCATAATAACTTTTACCTATGGCGGTGGCGAATGTGACTGATAAGACCAATTCGTGCTGCAAATGTCCGTTCACAGTTGGTGCATGTGAACACGTGGTCATTTCCACCATCAGGCACCATCTTACGTCTCACACGCTCGGTGTGTGACTTAATCTGCAATAATTTTCTCCTTTGTCTTTATTCCATTTCTGATGTTTGCCTCTATGCAACACGTTCAGCGGCGACTTGCTCCCATTGTGCATTATCAATGCCTGTATCAATCATGTCCCGCTTACACACATCTTTGTATCGTAGTAGAGGCCAACCCTGAGATCTCTTACCCATCTGTAATTCACCAAAAAAGATGTCATTTGGTATTCTACCATCATCCATCCTCCTAAGATGTCCTATCCATCTAAGTCTACGAAGACTGAGCATGGAATAAACCGTCACACAACCTGATCTTTCCAATACTTCAGTATTTGTGATTTTGTCTTGCCACTTAATACCAAGAATTCTTCGCAGACACCGCATATGAAAGCTGTTTAAACGTTTCTCTTGGTGTGAGTAAGTTGTACAGGTTTCACTGCCATAAAGAAGAGTACTAAGGACACAGGCTTGATAGACAAGGACGTTTGTTTTGGCAGTAAGCTTCCTGTTCTCCCAGACTCTTTTTCTTAACCTGTTCATTGTTGTTGCTGCCTTACCAATCCGGATGTTGATTTCCTGATCTAGGGATAATTTGCTATTTACCACTGATCCTAGATATGTAAAATGGTCTACCATCTCTAGTTCGGCGTCGTCAATAAAGATTGATGGTACCCCATATGCACCTTGTGACATAATCTGTGTCTTCTTTTTGCTAATTGTTAAACCAAATTCAGAACAAGCATTGGAGAAAGCAGATAGTAGACATTGCAATTCTTCCTCAGAGTGGGTCGTAACTGCAGCATCATCTGCAAAAAGCAACTCTCTGATCAGTACCCTCCTAATTTTGGTCTTGGCCTTCAATCTCTGATTAGTGTAGAGGCCGTCATCTGAGCTTGAGTGAATGTATATACCACCATCCTGATCACGAAAGGCATATTTCAGTAGAAGTGAAAAGTATATTCCAAAGAGGGTGGGAGCTAGTACACAACCTTGCTTAACTCCACTCTTGATTTCAAACTCTTCAGAAGTTGCACCATCAAACTTGATTATACTCTTCATGCCTGTGTGGAACGATTCCACAATGGACAGAAGAGTTGGTGGGCAGCCAATCTTCTTTAGTGCCTTGAACAGACCCTCACGACTGACCAAATCAAATGCCTTTGTGAGGTCGATGAAGGCAATAAACAGTGGTTGATTCTGTTCACGGCATTTTTCTTGCATTTGTCGCAATGAGAATATCATATCAATGGTAGACCGGTTCTGTCGAAAGCCACACTGTGATTCGGGGTAGACTTGATCTCCTAGGACTTGAAGTCTGCGCAGAACAATTCTGGCAAATACTTTTCCAACAATACACAGAAGTGAGATACCCCTATAGTTGTTGCAGTCGCTCCGATCGCCCTTGTTCTTGTACAGTGTTATGATGCTTGAATCTTTGAAATCCTGTGGGACTTGTCCTTCTCGCCAGCATAGCTCTATTAGCTGGTGGATCTGTAGAGTGAGTGTGTCTTGCCCACTCCTGATAACCTCTATTGGAATCCCATCCTTACCTGGAGCCTTGCCAGATGCAAGTTCATTTATAGCACACTTAACTTCTGTTATGGTGGGAAGTGTGTCCAGGTGGTCAAGAGTTGGTAGAGCCTCTATGGCGTTGAGGGCATCATCCGCTAGTTTGGTCTCACTTGAGTAAAGCTCCAAATAGTGCTCTACCCATCTGTTCATCTGCTGTTTCTTATCAGTGATGATTTCTCCAGTCAAGGTTTTCAATGGTGCACTTCTTTTGAACACTGGACCACAGGATTCCTTTATTCCTTCATACATGCTTCTTATGTTTCCCTTATCACTTACGATTTGAATTGACTCACATAGCTTGATCCAATAATCATTTGCACACTGCCTGGCAGCCTTTTGCACATCCTTCCTAGTTTGCCTTAGCTCACTCGGAGTGTTATGCGTTGGTCTTTCCTTGTTTCTTAAGAGAGCTATTTTCTTCTTATCAATCAAAGGGCTGCAGAGTCTCTCTGTTTGCCGCAAACCAGTCCTGCCTCTTATGATCCACGGTGCCGTAAACCCCTACGGCAGTTTTAAAAAGAGTTTCCTTAAGTTGACCCCACTTTTCATTGACTGTACAATTTTCTGGTGTATCAGTGAAAGCGTCTTCAAGTTGCTGTTGAAACTGAAAGCACTTTTCAGGATCGTGAGTGTTAATAATATTAATCCTGTGGCTAGATTTGTGTTTAGCTGTGTAGATTCTCTTTGGTGTCAGTCTAACTCTTGCAACAACCAAAGAATGATCCTTATCACAGTCAGCACTGTGGTAACTTCGAGTCAATGATATATGGTCTGTAAGGTATGGAATGCGCCTGGCCCTGCAGCCAGCAGGGTTAGGATCGGCTAGCCTCTCCCAGGAGGGGTGAAGAGCGAAAATTAGTAGCCTGCCGATGACCCGCAGACTACACAAGTCAACCTCTACCTCCACGTGGTGCAGACCGGGGGTCATGGGCTAACGGGGCTATGGCTCGCCATAGGGGATGGACTCCCTGTGGTCAGATTAGTGTCCTAAACCTGCGACTGGCCTAGCAAGCCGGCAGGGGATCTTCATACTGCTCGTAGAAAAACTAAGAAGTATAAACGGACTGATCCCATCAGATGTCACAGGAATTCAAGAGACCTACACAGATGTCACCGAGGAACTAGAACCAGACATACTAAAAGAAGAAATTATAGAAGCCATCAGATTAGCCCCATTAAACAAATCACCAGGACAGGATGAAATACCAAATGAACTAATTAAAGCAGCAAGGGAAGTAGGAACAGCTTGGCTACATAGACTATTCAACCATGTTTGGGTAGAACAACAGACCTCACGAGACTGGGGAAACGCCATAATTATCCCAATTTGGAAAAACAAAGGCAGCAAAAGAGATTGCACACAATACAGAGGCATTTCACTGTTGAGTCATACTGGGAAAATATTTTGCAAAATTCTTGAAAAAAGATTACGAACTACTTTAGAACCCCAGCTAAGCGAAACGCAGCTTGGATTTAGGAAAAACAAAGGATGCACAGATGCCATTTTTGCTCTTAGACAACTTATAGAAAAATCAATTGAATTCAATGAAACACTCTACTTAGCCTCTGTCGACCAAGAAAAGGCATTTGATAGGGTAGGTAGAAACAAGCTGTGGGAAATCCTTAAACAATATGGAGTGAGTACACATCTAACAAACCTATGTAGAAGTGACCTATGCAACAGTGAATGCATAGTGAGAGCAACTGGAGAACACTCAGAACCCTTCACCATAAGATCTGGAGTACGACAAGGTTGTGTCCTGTCCCCTCTCTTGTTCATAACATATATAGACAACATATGTAAAGAAACCAGCCAAGCAGAGACAGCAAGAATACCGCATGACGAGAACACAGAAGAAGAACCATCTGCAAATCTAACCATTAGAGAACTCCTGTTTGCGGACGACCAAGCACTAATAGCAAAATCAGAAGCTGAATTACAAGACCACATGAATAGTCTAAACGAAATGTGTAGGGAACATAACATGAAAATTAGCACAAGCAAAACAGAGGTAATGACTATAACAAAAGAAGAACAAACAGCAACAATTCACCTAAACGAACATCCCTTGAAACAAGTAAAGAGCTTCAAGTACCTAGGAAGTATAATATCATCAAATGGCAGATCAGAAGACGAGATCGAAAATAGGTGCAATAAGGCAAATCAACTCATTGGACAAATGGCACCAATACTAAAGAACAAACATGTATCAATAACTACTAAGAAAGCACTTTACAACACAATCTTCCTACCAACTCTGTGCTACCAATGCCAAACCTGGACAATGACAGAAAAAGAGAAAAGAAAAATCACAACAACAGAAATGAGGTGTCTGAGAAGAATACTCAACGTATCAAGAAGAGATAAGATCAGAAATGAAGAAATCAGGACTAAAGTAGGGGTTAAAGCTGCTCTAGATTTTATTAGAAAGCAGCAAGTCAAATGGTTTGGCCATGCAAGTAGACTACCAGTCAACAGCATGCCACAACAAGCAATGATGTACAGACCAGATGGAAATAGAGGAAGAGGCCGACCACGTAAACGTTGGACGGAGGGAATAACAGAATCCATGGGAATGTCGATATACGAAGCCCAGAACCGGGCACTCTCACGAAGTTTATACTTCACCTCGACACCGCAAGGTACAAGAGGAACATGATGAGATGAGATGAGATATATGGTTCAGTTGTTGTCTCTGTGTGATGATGAAGTCCAGCTGGTGCCAATGGCCGGATCTTGGATGTTTCCATGTGACCTTATGCATCTCTTTTGTTTTAAAAAAAGGAGTTTGTAATACATTGGTCATTACTGGTGCAATGCTCCAGCAGCCTTTGCCCATTTTCATTCATGCGACCGATGTTGTATTTTCCAAGACACACTGGCCATGAACTCGAGTCCCTGCCCACACGAGCATTGAAATCACCGAGCATATAAATGTAGTCAGATTTTGGAACTGCCTTGATCACGGAGTCTAACTCCTCATAGAACGAATCTATCACATCATCAGAGGAATCGAGTGTCGGTGCGTATGCAGTAATAATGGTGTCTAAACCACAATAGGTTGCCAAGCGCAGGGATAACAGTCTTTCATTTTCTCCTTCTTGAATTTCAATCATTCCCAGTAGCGAATTCTTCACTGCAAAGCCCACACCGTGTTGACTTTTTTCTGCCTGCCCTCTACCCTTCCAAAAAAAAGGTGTAATTGTTTTCCCTGAGTGGCCCTTCCTCAGCGAGGCGAGTCTCCTGCAGGCCAGCAATATCAATGTTAAGACGATTGAGTTCGGCATCAATCACAGCCGTTTTTCTCACATCGTCAATATTGGTCAAGTCAGCGGAATCCTGAACACATGGTTCTCACGTTCCAGGTTGCAAGCCGTAGCTTAAGTTTTCTATTTTTATTTGTACCTGGTGCATTGGTTTTACAGCCTGCGAATCAGATTTTGTCCTAGCCCCAAGCACCCACTGAAGCAGGCAGGCTGTGGTGGATCAGCACCCAATTGGCCGGGGGATGTCCAGCTTGAGACGGGCGGTAGCTGATCAGTGACACATGTATGTGTCTCCCACCGTCAAAAGCAACGCGTGGCGCCTCATGTCTACGCCAATTGACAGGGACTTATAACCCGTAACAGTTGCCTCTCGCTTTGATTCCGAGACCAGTTAAGACCAGGGATTGAGTTATTGCCTCTCCATATCACAAAGCCTGGGCTAAAATATAGAGATCATGTGTTTCCCATGCAGCATGATCCCTCTCTCGGCCTGCCTAGTTCACTCCAGAGGAAAGGTAACACCTATACATCTGGAACAAGACAAGCTGCAGAAGCTGCCGGATCAGCAAAGCAATGCTCTAACTGTCCGCCTGTCGGAGCTTCGATGCTAGACCAGCCGCCAACCAAGGCTTAGGGCCTGGTCTGCCCTGCCATGACATTTTGTCTTTAGCTTGCATTTCCTCGCACCAGGGTAAGGCTTGTACCCTCCCAATTGCGCTCTTCCGCCTGAAGCCGTTGGCACAATGTGGGGTGTCGAGTTTGGCAAGCGCCGCCCAACGTTCCGCGCTAACAGAAAGCAGGTAGTACCGTCTACTGTTACAAGGCAGCTCAGTCATATCTGACTAAGAGTAAATGACAGTATATTGTATAAATGACAGAAAATGATCATCACTTAAATTACGTGATTTCCGTGACCAGGTGGATCCCGGACATCACTCCCAAGAGGACTCAGATCACCACCCACTGGTGAACTCAGTCCAGTAAACAAACCTGTAAATGTGAGCTCATGTAACGACAGCAATATTGAAAAAAAAAATGGGGCGAGAAAGACTAAGATAATTAATAAAAGGACATTAAATGATCAAGACAAACAAACAAGAATAATAGCGAAAATGATAAACGCCCCAGAAGTACTGTACACACCTGATGATAAAGCAGAAACAGCATGAGGGAAATTTAAAAGCATTCTTTCAAATAATTTTATAACACAATTCGGCAATAGACGCACAGGAAGAAGTGTGAAGAAGAAATAACCAAACTGGTGGAATGAAGAAGTAAAATGAAGCTGTAAAAAAAAAAAAACAACAACACCAAGAGAAGTTTTAGATCCCAATACCACATTAGAACCGCTGCTATTAGAGGACAGACAGGAACCGATCTTAACCGGCGACATTGTGCTCAAGTAAACAACATTTGTATAACTTTGAGTACTTTATAATATGACATCACTCGTAATAATTATCTTGCAACATACAATTTATCATGTTAGGATACAAATCCAGTTTTAAGAACTTTACCTCCCGTTCGTTTTTCCCAGTTTCAGAGAAGACATGTGGCCCCAGATACAAACAATCGAACTAATATAGGATGTCAAATAACATCTCCGTTTGTGGTGATCAAAGTTACAAACAATTATTATATTGCAAGCTTGAGATGTTTCTGCTTCTTCCATGTTTCTTTCTAAATATTGTTTTCACTTTGTATCACCTTCTTTATTAGGCAGATGCTGTCTTGTCTACGTATTTATTCTAGCATTTCCATTTTTGTAACGTTCATATTGAATCTTATCTGTTTCTTTCTTCAGCTCATCACACCTTTCATTATTTATGAGAGATGATACTTGTCATTCCATCCCACACAACAGCTATATATCTAATTATTTATTAACCAGCCCAGCTATAAGCCCTCATATTAGTTATTTCGTTACTGTCATACCTAACTACACTCTTGAGTTCATTATATATAGTTAAAACATAGTTACTCACCCGACTGTCTGTCTAATGATTACCTACCTCATTTCTTGTTTTACTTATTACGTACCTACGTTGTCACATGTGAGCTGTGGCGGCATATTTGGTAGAGTGCTTGTCTACCTAGACAATAGCAGTGGGGTTCAATTCCCAAAATAGGCAAGACACATTTTACGAACAGTACTTCTCTGGGATGAACCATGACTCATTACAATGAGTATCATACACTTAAGAGAGGTTTCTTCAAATGTGTCGAACATGAAAGACGACAAGGAAGTGAACTTGGCACCCTATCTCACATGCTGTGAACAAGAATATGTGAAAAACTAACATTTACAGCCATATGACAGTATCCACTTTGTTTCTACCTTTAACTGTATCAAACCATTAGCACGTTTATAAGTCTGTCTATTTGTTTGTCTGTATATCTGCTGTCCGTTATAAGTCCATATGTCTGTCTGACAACGAACCTATGTGCCTGCCTTCCAGCCTGTCATTCCGTTCTTCTGTCTGTAAGTTCGTCCGTCCATCCGAACTTCCAGCCGTCCCCCTTCTGTCTGTCACTATCCCTGCCTGTCGTTATATCTATATGTGTGTATGTGCTATCTCATTATTGTCTGTCTGTCTGTCTGTCTGTCTGTCTGTCTGTCTGTCTGTTTGTCTGTCTGTCTGTCTGTCTGACAATTTGGCTTTCTTTTTATAAGTCTATCTGTCTGTCTGATTGCCCATCTATGTGTCTGCTTTCCCGCCTGTCTTTCTGTTAGTCTTTCTGTCATTTCGTCCGTTCATCCAAACTTCAAGCCGTCCACACATCTGCCTGTCTCTATCGCTATCTGTCGCTATATCTGTCTGTGTGTCTGTGCTATCTCATTATTATCTGTCTGTCTGTTTATCGCTGTCTCTGTCTGTGTGTTTCTATTTCTGTTTGTGTGTCCGGCTGTCGAAGTCTTCTTCCCTCTGACAACTGATAATTAATTTAATTACATCAATTTAATTCACGTGTATTTGACCTTCTCTCAAAAATTGATCCTAGTGTGTACTTGGATTCACTCAGCACATGACCTATTTTCAGGCCGTTGGTTTGCCATGGATCCCACACGTAGGAGAACCCAGACAACCATTTCCTGTTGTTCCAAGGCCAGAAAGCAGATCTGGAGATGTTAGTGTAAGTCTCTGTACAAAGAATGAAAACCAATTTGAACACCATCTCAGTACTGACTGCATGTCCCCTTAAATAATAATTTTTTTCCCCCGCGTTTCCATCCTGTTTCATGATATTGCGGTCAACACCAGCATCTTTCAGCTGTATGTTGATTCCTAGGCTAGATTACGCTCATCAGCACGCCACGACTTTCTGAGTGACCGGCCCCATACTCTCATAAGTCACTTTTGCAATTCGAACCACTGCTAATTCTCGTCGCGTCACGTGACGAGAGTATTCGGGGTTAGCGGAGAAAGCTGCTAACTCCTCGGCCATGGAGCCGGCTTTAATAATAATAATAATAATAATAATAATAATAATAATAATAATAATAATAATAATCTTCTTCTTCTTCAGCATTCCGAGCCATTGAGGTTCTTTGCTGCAAATACAATCTGTCTCCATTCGTCTCTCTGGTGGACCTTCTCTTGCCAGTCGTTGATTCCAAGTGCTTGTAGGTCTGTGTGTATATTATCTCTCCACCGCCTTCTTGGTCTACCTCGGGGTCTACGGTCATTTATTTCCTGAGTGTAAGCGAGTTTTGTTTCCCTATTATCTTCCATTCTTTCTATATGCCCCAGCCATTGTAGACTATTAGCCTTCATGATACCAGTGATTAGCGGGGACTTAAACAAATCATAAATGTCTTTGTTACTTCTTCTTTTCCACTCTCCACTTTGTGTATCCCTAATGGGTCCAAAGATGCGTCTTAAAATTTTGTTCTCAAAGGTTTGTAACAAGGCTTCGTCTCCTTTCGTTGTACTCCAGGTTTCAGAGCCATACAGCACAACTGGTCTGATCAGTGTTTTGTATATTGTGATTTTGGTGTTACGAGATAGCGCCTTTGATTTTAGTAGATGTTGTAGTGCATAGTATATCTTATTTCCAGAGTTGATTCTAGTTTGTATTTCTTCCCTTATGATGTTGGAGCAGTTGAAGATTGTACCCAGGTATTTGTATGTTTCCGTTCTTTTAATGGTCATATTATCTATCTGTATGTGGCCAGAGTTTTTAGCCATTCCGTCTCTTGAAATTACCATATATTCTGTCTTATCTTGGTTGATAACCAGCCCCATCTGTTGGGCTTTTTCCTTTAAGTGAGTCAATATTTCTAATGTCTTTTGTTCACTTTGCCCTATAATATCTATATCATCTGCATAACCAAGCAGCTTGGATGTTCCTCCAATATCACATTCCTCCTTTACCTTCCTTACAACTTTCTCTAGAGCCAGATTGAAGAGTAGCGGCGATAGTGCATCACCCTGTTTCAAGCCAGATGTTATTTGGAAGGGGTCTGATTTCCTGCCTTTATATGTTACTATATTATAAGTATCTTCCATGCATAGTTTGGTCATGTTAATTAACTTCCTTGGTATTCCAAATTCCTGCATAACATTCCATAGACTATTCCTATGGACACTATCATAAGCCTTTTTAAAATCCACAAAAATGTTATGGAGATCTCTTTTATATTCCCAATGTTTCTCGGCTATTTGTCGTAAGATAAATATCTGATCTATTGTTGATCTGTTTTGTCTAAAACCCGCCTGGTAGTCACCTAATATGTCTTCTGAATATGGTTTTAGTCTATTTAGTAATACTGCGGATAGTATCTTATAGCTTGTGGACAGTAGTGATATTCCTCTATAATTTCCACATTGGAACTTGTCTCCTTTCTTAAAGATAGGTATCAATAATGACTCTTTCCAGTCATGGGGTAATTCTTCTGTCCTCCAGATTTTTATTATTAGTTCGTATAGCTTTAGATGTAATGCATGGCCACCTGCCTTTATAAATTCAGCAGCAATTCCATCAGTCCCAGTTGCCTTATTGTTTTTAAGTCGTGTGATTACATATAGGATTTCTTCAAATGTAGGTTCTTCAATTTGTGGTTCGCATGTTAGAACCTCTTCCTGTGGGAAAATGTTACTTGGAGCTTCACAATTTAGTAATTCAATAAAATATTCTTTCCATGTGTTGCACATTTCTTCATTGGTATTTATCATATTCCCATTTTTGTCTTTTAAACCATATGTGTTTTGTTGGTGCCCTCGTTTCATTGACTTCAGTACTTTAAAAAACTTTCTGGATTCATTTTTCTGGTGATTAGTTTCCATATCTTTGATTATATTACTCATATATTCTCGCTTCTGCTGTCTGACTATTTTTGTAGCCTCTTTACATTCATTTCTATAATGCTCTTCCTTTTGGATGTTATTGATGTCATTTAACCATACATGTCTGGCATTCTTCTTCTTAGTGACTGCTTCTTCACATTTTTGATTGAACCATCTGTTCTTTCTATACGTGGTTGACACACCGAGACATTCTTCTGCGGTAGATTGAATTGTATTCTTGATGTTCAACCAAGTTTGGTCAACGCTTTCCTCCAAAGGGTTTTGCAAAGTTTCAAGTTTACATTTTATTTCATCTGTAAATTTCTCTTTGACTGTAATGTCTTGTAGTTTTTCTCTGTTATATGTTGGGTATAATCTTTGTAATTTAGTATAGAAAGCTCTCTTAAGTTTTATTTTAAATTTTGCTCCAACGAGGAAATGGTCACTGTGGCACTCAGCTCCTCTATAACTTCTGACTTGCTGTATGTTTGATGCATTTCTGTTGTTAATTAAAATGTGATCTATTTGATTATAGGTTCTCTTGTCACATGATTTCCAAGTTTGTTTGTGTATATCCTTTCTTTGTAGTCTGGTACTGCTAATCTGCAGTCCTTTGGCTTCTGCCAGGTTGATGACTCTCCATCCATTATCATTTGAAGTTGTATGTAGGCTTTCCATACCGGCCACTTTTTTATTAGTTTGCTCTCTACCTATTTTTGCATTGAAGTCTCCCAGCACAATCAGGATGTCCTGTTTGGGGGTTTCTTCTATGACATCTTCCAGATCATTATAAAAGTCTTCTTTAATATCATCTTCTTTCTCTTCAGTAGGTGCATGTACATTAATCATCGTTATATTTTTCCATTTACCTTTTATTCGTAATTTACTAATCCTGTCATTAAAAGCTTTAAAGTTTAAAATGTTCCCCCATAACTCTTTTTTGATGACAAATCCTGTTCCTAATTCATGTTTATTTTGGGTGTTTCCTCCATATATTATAATCATCCCATTTTGCTCTAAAGTACCCTCTCCTGGCCACCTTATTTCTTGAATTGCTGTGATATCCATTTGATATTCAACCAGCTCCCGGGTTAGTTCTTCGGCCGCTCCAGCTCGATATAGTGTCCGTACATTCCATGTTCCAAATCTCAAAAGTCCTTTAACGTTCCAAGGTCGTTGTCCAGATAAGTCAGTCCGATATCGAGGCTCATGTATTTGTTTCGTAACAAAGAAAGGTTTTTACAAAGGTGGAGATGTTAACCCCACGCTTCAACCCCCAACCTGGAGGACCAGGGTGTTTCTCTTTGTCTCTTCTCTACCCTTTGACCTGTCCGGCTTGGGAGGCCCTGCTGGTAGCTACGCTACCGCCGGCATAGCTCTCAGGGTCATTGAGAAACTCAAGCTCCCCCACCACGACAAGGTGGAAACACCATCGGGAATAATAATAATAATAATAATAATAATAATAATAATAAGTTCAAAGTACAACTGATATAATTAACATTTGTCTAAATGTGGTATGGTACATCTACTTTAGCTAGTTAAAAGTGACATATCATAATTAGTTCAGTGTGTCATGTTTACATTATTTTACAACATTTTCCAGATTCTTATAACGAATATTGTTTCTGTCGCTGTTGTTGTTGTCTAAGATTAACTTCATAAGTGATGTATCAATGAAATATTGTATAGAATGAGAGAGATTAAAAAGCCAGAATGCCAGATGGGCCTGGGTGCATGAACTATGCACCCAGGCCCATCTGGCATTCTGGCTTTTTTTTTCGAACACTTTGAAAATATAGGTAATTAGTTCTTTAGTTCGTTCTCTCTATCCCTCTGACTGTCTGCATATATGTCTCTCTGTATGCCCCTAGGTCTGTGATATGCAACAAGACTGCACTTGTAAAGTACGATTATATTTGAGGTTCTCACAGCCAGTGATCGTCACTGACATGACGTAATTTCAGAGACCAGGTGGACCCCTGACATCACTCCCAAGAGGACCCAAATCGCCTCCCTTTGGTGAACTCAGGCCAGTAAATAGACCTTTAAATGTGAGCTAATTTATCACATCACAAATTGCCCCCCCCCCCCCCCCAAAAAAAAATGAGACAAGAAATACTAAGACTATTAATACAAGCACATTATACTGTCAAGACATAGGAACAAGAATAAAAACAAAAATGAGAAAAGCTCGCAAGGATTCTCAACACACCTGATGACAACGCAGAAACAGCATTAGGGAAATGTAAGTGCATTCTTATAAATTGTTTGACAACACATATGGTCTGTAAGGTGTGGAATGCGCCTGGCCCTGCAGCCAGCAGGGTTAGGATCGGCTAGCCTCTCCCAATAGGAGTGAAGAGCGAAAATTAGTAGGCTGCCGATGACCCGCAGACTACACAAGTCAACCCCCACCTCCAAGTGGTGCAGACCGGGCAACCATGACCGCGAGGTCATGGGCTAACGGGGCTATGGCTCGCCATAGGGGATTGACTCACTGTGGTCAGATGAGTGTCCTAAACCTGCGACTGGCCTAGCAAGTCGGCAGGGGATATTCATACTGCACGTAGAAAAACTAAGAAGTATAAACGGACTGACCCAAACGACTATCGACCCGGCAATGTTAATGGACTACGAGATAGATCAGCGATTCAAAAAATAGGCACAATGAACATCTGTAGTTTCAATAGTAAAGAAGAAGAGCTTATAGAAACAATGGAAGAGAGGAAAATTGGACTGATGGGAATAGCGGACACCAGAACAAAGGGGAAAGGATGCAAGGAGCTCCACCGCAGTTACACCTTTTTTTACTCTGGAGTAGAACAGCAAGAAAGTGCAAGACACGGTGTTGGAATAGTCATCGAACCACGGCTTGCAAGAGGAATACTAGAAATAAAATATATATAAGAAAGAATCATAACAGTGAGAATAAAAGAACAAACAATTACAACATGTGTACAGATATACGCACCATGTAATGCAAACACATCTTCATGGCACTCATCAAACATGGCATTTCCCTAGAAATATTTATGAAATGATTACATGTTCGTCACACATATTGTGTAGTTACTAATATTTTAACAAGAAGATTGTACCAAAATGCACGATAGCTCATGTTACAGATTAGCAGTTAGCAAAACGATTTCACCAACGTGAACGTATTTTCATAAGATGCGTTATCAATATTATGCTTCCGCGTGGAGAAAAAGTTCTTAAAATGTCCTTAGAGTGAATCTACACTACAGCACATATAATATTTGCAGATTTCCAGGCATTAATAGTGATAATGCATAAAAGTTAAACATGGGAATTTGAAACTGTATAGCATAGTAAGATTGACATCGAGGTAAAGTATAGCTGCTAAGTGGCGGCAATCAATCAAGCCTTTGTTTACAAGAATCATTGATTTATCATCTTAACAATTCCTAGTTAACGCAATGATATACGTACCTTATCAAAAGACATGATTAAACATTCATAATATATTTCAACATACCTAAAGCCCCAGAGATTGATATTTTAGGGCTAAAATTACCCTCCTCCGTGCGGGGAGGCTGACGCGTTCGTCCTTTGTTCTCTGACTGAATGGTTACTAATAACTTTGTTCAATCTAGAGCCCGTATTGGCCAGGGACTTGACCAATCTCGGTGCTTTGATTCAAACTAGGACCACCTAACTTTGGCTGTCCCGCGGGTCAGTCTACACTGTTTTCTTCCCTAAGGAAAGCAAGGTACTTATACAGTAACTATTAGGGATTTGTATTTTTAAAGCGTCAATACTAGGCGATTTGTAGAGACGTTTTACATACACACATACATTGGCACCTTGCCGTCTTGACAGACGATAGTTTGTGCTTTAAAAAGGCATAATAACTTTTACCTATAGGGGTAGCGAATGTGACTGATAAGGCAAATTTGCCCTGTAAATGTCCGTTCACAGAGGGTGCATGTGAACACGTGGTCATTTCCACCATCATGCACCATCTTACGTCTCACACGCTCGGTGTGTGACTTATCTGCAATAATCTTCTCCTTTGTCTTTATTCCATTTCTGATGTTTGCCCTCCATGCAACACGTTCAGCGGCGACTTGCTCCCAATGTGCATTATCAATGCCTGTATCAATCATGTCCCGCTTACACACATCCTTGTATCATAGTAGAGGCCGACCCTGAGATCTCTTACCCATCTGTAATTCACCAAAAAAGATGTCCTTTGGTATTCTACCATCATCCATCCTCCTAAGATGTCCTATCCATCTAAGTCTACGAAGACTGAGCATGGAATAAACTGTCACACAACCTGATCTTTCCAATACTTCAGTATTTGTGATTTTGTCTTGCCACTTAATACCAAGAATTCTTCGCAGACACCGCATATGAAAGCTGTTTAAACGTTTCTCTTGGTGTGAGTAAGTTGTCCAGGTTTCACTGCCATAAAGAAGAGTACTAAGGACAAAGGCTTGATATACAAGGACTTTTGTTTTGGCTAGTAAGCTTCCTGTTCTCCCAGACTCTTTTTCTTAACCTGTTCATTGTTGTTGTTGCCTTACCAAGCCGGATGTTGATTTCCTGATCTAGGGATAATTTGCTATTTACCACTGATCCTAGTTATGTAAAACTGGTATACCATCTCTAGTTCGGCGCCGTCAATAAAGATTGATATGCACCTTGTGACATAATCTGTGTCTTCTTTTTGCTAATTGTTAAACCAAATTCAGAACAAGCATTTGAGAATGCAGATAGTAGACATTGCAATTCTTCCTCAGAATGGGTCGTATCTGCAGCATCATCTGCAAAAAGCAACTCTCTGATCAGTACCCTCCTAATTTTGGTCTTGGTCTTTAATCTCTGAGCATTGTAGAGGCCGCCATCTGAGCGTGAGTGAATGTATATACCACCATCCTGATCACGAAAGGCATATTTCAGTAGAAGTATATATAACTATATATATATAGCATCGCCAAAACAGACATAAGTCACAAAATGGTGATCAAGTATCTATATTGAACGAACTGCTCCTCGCCGATAACCAGCGTCGTGTGCATAGTAATAGTGAACAACTGCATGAACATATACATGTACTCCAGAATAGTTGCACAAAACATAAAATGAAGATCAACATTATAAAAAAAAAAAAAGAAGTTATGAATATATGTAAAGACAATCATGAAATTATTGTACAGTTAAACGACCAATGGCTAAAACATGTACATGATTTCAAACATCTCAGGACGATTTTTACACCAAATGGCCAATTAGATAGAGGAATGGAGGCAAAATGTAAACACGACAAGGATGCTACATATTACATTACAACTATCCTGAAACATCCAGCTATCCCCACGGAAATTACGAAGAACATTATAAATACAATAATTATACCAATGTTGTGCTATCAATGCCAAACGTGGGCAGTAACTGATGAGAAAAAAAGAACACTCACCAATTGTGAAATAAGATGCCTGAGAAAAGCCGCGAACAACTCAAGACAGGACCACTTTAGAAACGCTGCTTTTAGAGAACAGATAGAAAACAATCTTAACCAGCGAAATAGTACTCAAGCGAACAGCATGCGTGTGCTCAGACTACTTCGTAATATGGAATTAATCGTCATAATTATCTTCTAACATACAATTTATAATGTTTTGATACAAATCTAGTAGTAGGTTCTTTAACTCCCATTCGCTTTTACCCGTTTCATAGAAGACAAGTGGCTCCACTTATAAACAATCGAACTAGTAGAGGCTGCCAAACAACATCTCTATTTGTGATGATCAAAGACACAAACAATTATTATCATGAAAGCTTGATATGTTTGTTTCCTTGTTTCTGTCTAATTATTGACCTCCATTCTCTGCACCTTCTTTATAAAGCATACACTGATCTGACCGTTTATTTATTATATCACGGCCATCTTTATAGTGTTCATATTTACTGCTATCAGTGTCTTTCTTCAACACATCATAACTTTGATTATTTATGAGAGATATTAGTGTTCATTCCATCCTAAACAACAGCTATCTATCTGTTTACACATTTATCAGCCCAGCTTTCAACCCTCATATAAATTAGTTCGCTGTTTACTTGTTTTATTCCATACATGTGTGAATTATAACTACAACATAGCCACTTACCAGCCTAACAAAAGATTACCTACTTCATGTTGTGTATTACTTATTACATACACACTTTGTCACATGTGAGCTACTGTGGCATATTTGATAGAATGCTTGGCTATTGAGACAATGATATGGGTTAAATTCCCCAAAAGGGCAAGACAATTTTTACGACCAGTACTTCTCTGGACTCAACTATGGCTCATCAAAATGAGTAACAGACACACAAGAAAGGTCTCTTTAAATTTATCGAGCATTAAAGACGACACGGAAGTGAACATGCCACCCTATCTCACATGACATGGACAAGAAATATGGGACGAAAACTAACATTTACAGCCACACGACAGTATCAACTTTATTTCTATCTTTACCCATATCTATCCTATAGCACTTTTATAAGTCTGTCTATCTGTATGTCTGTCTCTATGTCTATCGGGATGTTTATTTATAAGCCAACCTGTATGTCTGGCTGCCAGCCCATACGCATGTCCTTCTTGCCTGTCTTTCCGTTTGTCTGTCTGTTAGTTAGTCAGTCCATCCAAACTTCAAGCTGTTCACCTATCTGCCTGTCACTATCCCTGACTTTCGCTGTATAAGTCTGTGTGTTTGTGCTTGCTCGGTAATATCTGTCTGTCTGTTCATCGCTACCTCTGTATGTGTGTCCGTCTATGGCCGTCACCTTTTCTGTGACAATTGATAAGTAACTTAATTGCATATATTTAATGCACGTATACTTGATCTCCTCTCAACAATTGAAACTTGTGTGTACTTGTCTTCATTCAGCACATTACCTATTTTTAGGACCTTGGTCTGCCATGGATTCCACATGTACCAGAACCCAGACCGCCTCCCCCTGTTGTTTCAAGACCAATAAGCAGATCTGGAGATGTTAGTGTAAGTCTCTGTGCAAACAATCAAAACCAATTCGAAAAAAATATCTCAGTACAGACTGTGTGCCCCTTTACATAATAATAATAATAATCATAATAATAATAATAATAATAATCATCATCATCATCATCACCATCATACTGTTAAAGGATACTCTAATAGCATGATGAACATTCTCTTAAATGTCCTAGGTTAATTTTCCTGAGCTAGTTAGTTATAAGTGACATATCGCAAATTAATGTATATGTCATGTATTATTGATTATACCATATTTTCCATGCGTTTATAATGCATATTGTTTCCGTAGCTGTTGTTATTGTCTAAGATTAGCTTCACTACTGACGTATCAATGAAATAATTTGAACTGGAAACAATTAGGTATATTTTGCTCCTGCGAAAAGAAGAGACATACTAAACACAGACACAATACACATTCACATACCTTACAAGTTAAGAAAATCCATCGTACACAGGTGAAAAACAAAATGTGACTTATCCAAAAATCAGAAGCAATCAATAAATACATAAAATACAATAATAAAATAACAAATACGTACAATAGGACAACAGAGGACTGCCGACGTTTCGATTCTAAGAATCTTTGTCAAGGACAGGACAACACAAATAGATAAAACAACGACAAACAAAACACGAAAAATAACACAACTACTCGCAGAAATGGCGGTTTGTGCCGGTTGCGAAGGCACTCTTTGGCTACAGAGTTTAAGTATAGTTATGTTGCTAGAGGTCCAGATAGGGTTGATGTCGCCAAAAACACAATATGAATATATAGAAGTGTGTAGACAGTTAAGTATGAATATATAGAAGTGTGTAGACAGTTAAGTATGAATATATAGAGGGAGGACAGCATAGTTATAAACAGTGTAAACAGTTGGATATGTATAGACGGAGGCGTGTGAACAGTTGGAACAGTATAGGGGAAAGATGGATCAGTTATACAATGGCGTAAACAACAGTATTGATACCTGCTGGATAGACGCAGTCCTAGAGAGTTTATTAATTGGCTTTCAATTTTGAACCTAATGGAGCTGTTGGAGAAGCAAGGTTTCAATGCAGTGACACATAAATCATCGACTCCATTATGATTGGAAGAATTAAAATGGTTGGGGACAGATTTGTCAGCGCCCTGGTTAATATCCCTGACGTGTTCCCTAAAACGGTCGGCAAGGCGTCTGCCAATTTGACCAATGTATTTCATGTCACATCGTTTGCAGATGATAACATATATAAGATTGTGGGATGTGCAAGTAAAAGAATCTTTCAATGAGAAGGTGCCTAGGGGGAATGCACTGTTTACTTGTTCCACTAGGTCTTGTAACTCTTGCTGGCTTTCTGCTAGTACCACGGTATCGTCAGCATACCTAAAATTGTTTATGATTCTTCCATTGATGTTAAGTACAGGCATTTCAACTTGTTTAAAAATCCTTTTCTGTGTATAGGTGGAAGATGCTTGGGAACAGTACACATCCCTGCCATACTCCTTTTTTTATTTCTATAAGCGACGAATAGTTATTTCCTCATCTAACAGACGAAATACGAATACAAATAATGTTCCAAGTACAAGTTACTAATAAGTCTGGTGTCCTTACCGTCTACTCCTATATCTTGAATATATGGCTAACATCATTAAAACATTCACAAAAACAAAGATGATCAAGTATCCACATTGGATAAACTGTCCTTTACCAATGTCCAGTAGTTAACAACTACAGGTACACATACATTTACTCTAGAACAATTTCACAAACATAACATGAAGATCAACATGTAAAAAAAAAAAGAAGTTATCAATATAGACACATCACTGGCACCTTGCCGTCTTGACAGACGATAGTTTGTGCTTCAAAAAGGCATAATAACTATTACCCATGGCGGTAGCGAATGTGACTGATAAGGCCAATTCGCGCCGTAAATATTCGTTCACAGTGGGTGCATGTGACCACGTGGTCATTTCCACCATCATGCACCATCTTACGTCTCACATGCTCGGTGTGTGCTTTATCTGCAATAATTTTCTCATTTGTCTTTATTCCATTGCTGATGCTTGCCCTCAATGCAACACGTTCGGCGGCGACTTGCTCCCAATGTGCATTATCTATGCCTGTATCAATCATGTCCCGCTTACACACATCTTTGTATCATAGTAAAGGCCGACCCTGAAATCTCTTACCCATCTGTAATTCACCGAAAAAGATGTCCTTTGGTATTCTACCATTATCCATCCTCCTAATAGGTCCTATCTATCTAAGTCTACGAAGACTGAGCATGGAATAAACCGTCATACAACCTGATCTTTCCAATACTTCAATAGATACAAACAAGTATGAAATTATTATGCAGATAAAATACCATCGGCTAAAACAAGTATTCCAATTCAAATATTATGGGATCATGTTTGCATCAAAATACAAATTAGATGGAAATGGAGACAAGACATAAACCAGACAATATTGTTGTGAGGTGGTTAGGAAGAAAGTCAACAAGATACACACCACCAACGAAGGATGACAGATCAAGTTAATGATTTAAATAGTGTGATTTCACCACTGTAAGATGGTGTAGAAATATATGACTCTGGAAGATCTAGGGGAATCCCGAATATAGAAAAGTTTCCACTCTATACGTTCCGCCCTTCCAAGGAGAACCAAAAATGGCACTTGAACCCCCAAGTAAGTAACTAGACAGATATGATCAAGTCCTACACTAACAAATCATGAAGAAGGATTCTCTCAGATAGGCGTCAGGAGCCTGACAATTTTCAGCAGACAGTGTTATTATGGTTTGCCACGTGAGGTCTCCCAGACCCATATAGATCCCTTAATGTTTTAATAGGTGATAATTACCTTGGTAATAACACACAATTATTGAACAGACGTCACAATTAAGTGAACTTCAAGATATATATCTAATTCCAACATTTATTGAAAAATAACTGCTTGGGATAGAGGAGGAATGATGCAATTCTTAATAAACCAAAGACATGTATAAACAGAACCATGTAATGCACGAAATATGAATTTCAATACGCATCAAAGGATCCCAATTAATTAATTAATTAAGTGTTGGTCTATATGCTTTCTCCTTCCCTCCGTCTATTATGAATCTGGAATAAAGAAATTTTTTTTTCCCTCTAGACAATAAGTATCAAAGGACTATAAGCTGGCTGTGATAGTCAGCTGGATGTTCGAAATAACGAATGTCCTTCATTGATCTTTGTCGATGGGACATACTGGACATAGTTTGTTCTAGAATCATGTGTGGATGGTAAACATTTTGATATGGGTTCATATGGGAATACCTCTAAGAGCATGGACCTGCTGGATGTAATGGGGTAGGGCAGTCATTCATCGAACACGTTTACCACACTGGAAGACGTCCTCCAGACAAAACATCTCGACCATATAATATGACCCGGACTGGCCCTTTTACTCGGGTTGAGGGGTCTGAGCTTCTCATTCGCATCACAGACAAGTCGAAATGACCAAAACCATCCAGGTACGCCACACGAACACCACTCTTCTGGCTGTCAATGCAAACAAACATTCTACCTATATACTTTTTGTAAACACTAAATGTCATCGTGAAAATGAGTATGAAAGAAAGTGGGGAAAGATAAAAAGGATGAGGAGTTTGGCATCGCTTAAAATTTAGAGCATTAACCACTTCTCTCTTCGGTGCTTGAATTCAATCTGACAGGTGATGGGGCATGACAAGTATCTGAATATTGATCATCATAAATTCACCATTGGTGTTAGGATGTCTGATTCTGCCAGAGGAATCATTTGAGATTTAGACATCAATTGAAGAGAAGACGACACAAAAGATGTGACAGGGATATAAATGAGAACACGGTGGCATTAATGTTACAAAAAGACATCGATGATGATATAAGAACATCAATGATAAGATAAGAATCCCACATCAATTAAATGCACGGTAGTGTGCTGCCTTTTCCATGTCAGATTCGGTTCACAAGTGCCACTCTCACTCTTCATCATCACCAGTTCACCTGACCTTCTTTAATGGGGATTAAAAATCGAACAATTCCCCCCACAGTTATGGAAGTAGCAATGAATGAAAATCACATGTGAGATACTCAAAATATGGTACAACCAACAGTTCATGTTCATGTAACAAATAATAATCAAGATCCCATGTGTGAGACATTCACAAAAATGGAAACCATAAGGATTTCCCCCCTCCCCCCCCCCCCATAAACAATGAACATATAAAATAATTGTGAGAACCACAAGACATATATTTGTCTCTCTCTCTTACATTCTCACTTCTATTCATAAGCCTGAACGTAAAAGCTTTCCTTTCCTGTTGTCATGCAACAGTGGGTTTAGACATGGGTTGAAAACCTCTGCATTATGTCCTTTCCTCAGAAAGCATTTGCAAATCACTGAACGTAATATTTAACCTACAGCAATGGGTACCATGCTGGGCTTAGGTGCAAAGGTCTGCAAAACATTTAGCAAACATTTAATCTTTCCCTTTTCACATATAAACATATTTACAAGAAAAAGAACATTGCAACCCCCTCTCTCTCTCTCTCTCTCTCTCTCTCTCTCTCTCTCTCTCTCTCTCTCTCTCTCTCTCTCTCTCTCTCTCTCTCTCTCTCTCTCATAGTATTTTCAAGAGATAATGTACAGCTGGAGAGTCACATTGATTAAGTGCACAAGAACGGTAAAAGCCTAACTCCTAGGACAATCTTCATATCATAAGAAGAGTTCAAAAAAGGTACATTTCGGAGAATGCATGGATCGTGCAATTATCAAGAATATTTTCCACAGCCTACATATGAAAGAACATGACATGCGTTCATAGAAATTGCATTAGAATAGCATAATGGTGCTTTCATATAAATAGCATTATAATAGCATAAAGAATTTGCATTCAGAAGAAATTGAGGCATTGCATGATTGTCAGTGGAGTACGGTTCTGTTCTGTGGTACATCTCCCAGAATTTGCAAGAAATCTTATCAGTGCATTAAATTCACAACATCATATTTGGTACATTGGACAAAGATGTGTTACCTTAGCTCAGCCAATCCTCACGGATCGTCATACATATCACAAAGGGGCAAGCTTACCAGATCACGAGGAAAACACAGGGTTCCTCACACACAAAAATACGACCGTTCATCAGTCCTTCATGTCAAGACGTGTGCGGGTCTATAGTTCGCGTCGGACCCGTTAAAGTGGTTTGAACAGTTGTAACTCGCTAACCAATCCGCTGTCTTTCCTGGGACGCTTTCTCGTTCTAGATACAGTGGAGTCTGGATAAGTAGAAGTCGCAGGGGCCAAAGGAATATGTTCTACTTATCAGAAATTCTACTTATCCAGACTGCACACATATTTACACTAATTTACACTAATACCATGCAGTAGCATTGAGTAAAATGATTGTACCACTTAGGAAACACAGGCAGCGAACAAATAAATTAAATTATTAAATGTTTGCATATCCTTTACAGGACTTCGTTGTCAACATCAGCATCTTTCAGCTGATTGTTGATTTCTTGGCAAGATCACGCTTAGTAGTTTGCCATTGCTTTCTGAGCGGCCGGCTCACATACCCCGTAAGTTACCGACGCAATTTGAACCACTGCTGATTCTCACCGTCGTCACGTTACTTACGAGAGTATACGAGATTTCGGAGAAAAGTTGCTAACCTCTACGCCAGGAAGCGTCGAATAAATAAATAGCAATACAATATTAGAAATGTTGAAATGTTTAATTTTGAAAATTTCCAAATTAATTAAAGAAAAAGTATGTGATTTATCTTCCCATTACCTGTTTAAAGGCACAAAATGGTGAGACTGCATCATCTGAACATCCATTCTTCATCATGTAAATGTCAATTTTGTCAATTTATGCCAAAATATCTGACTGTGATACAGGTTGTGCTTGCAGCCCACAGTCATTTTCATCATCAGAGTCAGGGCTGGAAGGGTCTGTTGATTGAATGACTGGCATACATAGCCCTATAATATCAGTGCTTGAAAGAGTTGCACTAGTAGAAACATCATTGTCAATGTTCACAAACTCCTCTGGATCAACCTTCAGCTCTTTATACAATCTAGCAAGTAATGGCCTCACTGAAATATCAGTAACATTGCTCTCACTGCTAGCAGAATTATATTTAGCTAAAGCAGGTCTGAGCACGTCTTCTATCCATGAGTGAGTCGTTGCTTCGTCGACTGACTGTTTCTCTCCACACACATTCTTGTAAGTGATGCAATGTCGTTTTTGGAAACGATCTAACCAGCCAGCACTACAATTCCAGTCTGTCTGACCTCCAAGACGTGCATATTCGTCTGCTTTCGCAATAAGTAAAGGCCCATTTACTGGTACACTTGCCAATCTAATCACAGTGAACCATTTTAAAAAGGCAGCATCAACAAAATCGCACGCAGCAGTTCTTCTAGAGCTCTGCCTATCACTGTCGATTTGACATTCGAAAAACAATTGTTTGTAGCGGTCTTTATGCTTTAAAATGCCGGAAAGTGTCAATGTTGGAATACCAAATTCTCTAGCTATATCTATTTTATTCTTCCAACTATGTTCAATCTATTACAACAGCTCAATCTTCTTTATAAAGTCAAAGTTTTAAACTTTCGTCCACTAGCAGCCATTGTTGACATGTAGCAACATATCGAATATTCGAGATTGTTCTCCGGGTTGACTAAAAATACACATTCTTTCGCGAAACAATTTTTGGGGGGTTGGGGGGGGGGGGGGGTGAAACGTTCGACTTAAACGTGGACATTTATATAGTCGGCGAAAAGTGGAGAGACTAGGTTTCAACTATGTAAGAGTGGGATACTAGAATTGTCGCAATGCCAGACAGAGAGGTCCTGTATTGGAGAGACTAATATATGATTTTGATGTCCTCATGGTCCAGGAGCTAAATACAGACAAATACCATTGCCCTGGGTACGCCAGTTATATAAACCCTACTGGGCAGAAGAGACACGGACAAGGTCTGCTGGTGAAGGAAGGAGTGAAGCATGTGGTACTTGACTTGAGCCAGTGGAATCACAGTGCAAGAAAGGTCCAGGGTATACAAATGGAGATTGGTGGCTTAAGTTGGAACATCATAAATGTATATGCAACAGTGGACTGTTTTGTCAGAAAGGAACATTGGGACTCGCTTAAGGAACTGGAGGAATTACCAGGTGATAGGCTATTCATATGTGGAGACTTCAATGCAAGGAACAGAGATTGGGACAGTAGTGGAGAAAGCCGACAGGGAATTGCCCTTGCAGATGCCATGGTGGACTCCGATGTGGTCTGCATAAATGATGGTAGGCCGACAAGAATGGCAATGAGGCCTGGCGATGCAGACACAGCTATTGACTTGGCACTTGTCTCCCAGTCATCAGTCCTTGATGTAAAGTGGAATGTTTTGAATGACCATGGGAGTGATCACATGCCATGCTCAGTCCTGATCTCTAAACCCAGGAAAGTTAAAGCTGGGAGAGCGCGCAAGACCTTCCGGTATGAGTGGACCGATTGCCTTCTTGGACGCCTCAGACAAGGGGCATGCAACAGGACTGTTAAAACTCCCTTTTTGCAGCCCCCATGGTGGACCCCAGAAGTAGACCATGCTTGGAAAGCAAAGAGAGCTGCAGTGAAGCAGCTAAAGAAAGTGCGACAGACACCCCGAAGCTCACGAGAGGAAGTGGACACAGCGGAAAATGTCAAGAAAGACAAGGTGGAGGTTTTCAAGCGCTGTGCTGCAGAGGCCAAAAAGGCAAAATGGGAATGTTTCATGAAGGAGATTGGAGGGGATAAAACACTGCAAAAATTCTGGAAACTGCACAGGCAAATGCAGAGAAAAGATCGGCCGATGACAGTGGGAACAATCTATAGAGATGATGGTGTGCGCGTGACAACAGACAAAGAGAAAGGGGAGGCGTTTCTCCAGAGATTTTTAGAGCAGACCAATCATAATGATGCGGACACCAGGGATGCAGTTAGAGAGGAGCTGCCTGGCACCACGAAGAATATGCAGTATGAAGAAATCATACGGGTGGAAGATGTTAAACACATTTTGAAAAAGGCAAAAGACACGGCACCAGGGCCCGATGGGGTCAGGTATGGCCACATGAAGAGTTTGAGCGAAGCAGACCTGGAGGAGATGACCGACTGCTTTAACCAGAGCATTAGAACAGCATCAGTACCGCAGGATTGGGTGCACAGCTATCTCATCCCTCTCCCAAAACCATTCAAGGATCAGTCAAAGCTTAGCGGCTTTAGGATCATCACCCTTCAAAATACATTTGGGAAGGTTTAGTTAGTTAGTTAGTCGACAGATCATCCTCGTTGCACATCGAACCATTCAGTCCATGAGTGCTCGGATCCCCTCCTCAGCAAATCCCGCAGCGTGTAGCGGCTAACGACGCCAGTTCTGTGTTGGTTTATCAATCTTCTTTGGCTTCCTGCGTAGTGTTCTTGTTTGGCCACCCCTCTTTTAATTTGCTGCTCCCGCAGTCTGGCCATTGTTGTAGATTCACAGTCATCACTTGGTTCTCGCAAAAGTCTCACTTCTCGTAGAGCATTCAGAATGTCAGCCTGGTCCATGGCGCGTCCGCCCTCCACAGTAGCCTCACCTGCGAGCTTGTCAGCCCGCTCATTTCCTTGTACTCCCGCATGACCTGGCACGAAGATGAAACTAATCTTTGGGAAGGTTTTAGAGAAGATAGTCGCTGTTAAGCTGCAGGATTTTTTGGAAAGTGGGAAGCTTCTTCCAAGAGGCCTGGTGAGCTACAGGCCAGGAAAAGATACCTGGTCTAATGCAGCCACTTTTGCCTTTGATGTTTATGAGGGGTTCCAGAGTAGACAGGAAACGATGGCGGTAGCGCTTGATCTAGAGGATGCGTACAATAGTGTTCGATATGATATTTTGATGACCGCACTGATGGAGAAGGGGGTCAATCCTTGGTTGGTGAACTGGATAGCAGCCGTCCTGCACTCTCGTCGGGTTGCTCTCCGTCTGGGCGCATGGACCTCAGAGCCACATATGTTAACCCCGGGACTGCCACAGGGATCTGCAGTCTCACCGGTGTTCTTTAATGTGTATACGAGCAAGATTGCAAACCTAGAAGCACCAGGGGTTGGAAGAATACTAACATTTGCAGATGATATTCTTGCATATAGGCAGGGGAGAGATAGGGAGCAAACAGCCCTGGCGTTACAGGCGACAGTAGATGAGGTGATTGACTGTTGCACAGAAATGAGTTCTGTCATCCACCCGGAAAAGGCGGCTGTTTTGTGGTGCTCTCTGGACAACAGGATTGTGAGAGCTGATATCTCAAGCCACGCGATAGATGGTAGAAATATCAGCAGAGAGAACAAACTGAAGTATCTGGGGATCACATTTGACAGGAGCCTATCCTTCAAGGACCATGTGGAGGCGGTCGTGACAAGAACTCAAAATTGACTCAATGCACTTAAAACTATGGCTGCAATGGACATAGAGCAGAGGATGCTTTTCACCCTATACCAGCACTTGATCCTCTTAGTAATTGATTATGGATTAGGTCTGCTCACTGTCTCAGAGAGTCAGCTGGTGAAGTTAGAGCGCATACAGAACGAAGCTATGTGGGTCATTCTGGGATGCACTAGAGACACCCCAGTAGTGTGTATGCGTTACATCCTTGGTCTGCCGACTGTTGCTGGTAGGCTCAAGGTGATGCAGGCGAAGGCATACCTCAGAGTAGCTGCAGACACAGACCACCCACTGCATGAGGCGCTGGATACAGTTAAGGGTCAGCGATGAAAAGAGGGAAATCGTGGATGGCTCAGGCGGAGGATACGATCAGACAGGTGTGCCCCCTGGAGAACATTAGGCGTGGAGAGGAGTGGGTCAGAGTACCAACGGAGCAGTCAGACTTGTGCAGAGTTATAATCACATTAAGCCGGGAGTGCAGGGAGTGGCCAGCAGGGGCCACGGAAGTGGAAATCCAGCAACTAATTCAGGATAATGCTCGCTCAGGTGATGTGATTATCTACACAGATGGTTCGGTGTCAAGAGGTGATAGAAGTGGCTGGGGTTTCATAGCCAAAGCTAATGGTCGGCGTTTGGGACAGGAGAGCCTGGCATATGATACCACAACATCCAGCTTAAGAATGGAAGTGGAGGCAGTCAGTGCGGCTCTCCGCTGGATGGAGAATACGACACACACACATATCGTGATTGTAACTGACTCAGAAAGCATGCTGACGAGGGTGAGGACGGGCAGACTTCGTGCGGAGTGGCTTGCTTCGCTTCGGAGGTCACGGGTGACAAGCATCGCCTGGATCTTTTCTCCGGGGCATGCCGGTGTGCTGGGAAATGAACAGGCGGACAGATTGGCTGGCTCTGCAGAACTTGGTGGAGTATTGATACATGACAAGGCAGACATGGTTGCGGCCCTTGTGGGAGCACGTGCACACCTCGGAGGAGCAAATGGATTACCATGGTCTGGCAAGAATGAGACAACGAGGAGTGACGAAAGGATCTGGCCGACGCTCAACGCTCAAAGGAAAGGCGAGACGGACTTATAATCAGATTGCTACTGGTACTATTAGTGTTGGAACTCTTCGCTGGCTGCTGAGGATGGGGATGGAGCACTTATGGGAATGCCCCGAATGCCGTGATGTCGATTCCTAAATCAATCAATCAATCAATCAATCCTTTTTATGTTCGACAAATTCGAAATTCGAGTTGACCGAATTCGACTTATCAGGAATTTTTATACAAAGATAAAGAAGGATCTTGGCCGGGACCAAGCCAATAACGTCTACTTAAGCGAAATTCTAGTTATCCGAGTTCGACTTAACTAGACTCGACTGTACCTTGTTTTGACATCTCTTTTATATAAATCTAATATAACCGTGCCGTAAGGCTGTCTGTTAGTTCAGTAATGTACACTAGAATTCCCGATCTTGTTGACAACTGGGATGAGTGATTTTGATATGTCACAATTGTTACATATAAAAAGTACACTATCCTGAAACATCAAACTATTCCCGTGGAAATTATAAAGACCATTATCAAGGAAATAATTTTTATACCAACGTTGTGCTATCAATGCCAAACATGGGAATTAACTAATGAGAAAGAAAGAGAACTCACTACTTGCGAAATGAGATGCCAGAGAAATGCAGCGAACAAAACAATAAAGAAACATTAGAAACGCTGCTGTTAGAGGACATACATAGTCAGTGTGAACTAGCGACATAGTTCTCAAGTAAACAGCATGTGTGATACTCAAAGTACTTAATACTATGAAATTAATCGTGATACTTTTCTTGTAACATAAATTTACATATACATGCACCTACTGAAGAGAAAGAAGATGATATTAAAGAAGACTTTATAATGATATGGAAGATGTCATAGAAGAAACCCCCAAACAGGACATCCCGAGTGTGCTGGGAGACTTTAATGCAAAAATAGGTAGAGAGCAAACGTATAAAAAAGTGGCCGGTATGGAAAGCCTTCATACAACTTCAAATGACAATGGATGGAGAGTCATCAACCTATCAACCTAGCAGAAGCCAAAGGACTGCAGATCAGCAGTACCAGACTGCAAAAGAAAGGATATACATAAACAAACTTGCAAATCGTGTGACAAGAGAACTTATAATCAAATAGATCACATTTTAATTAACAACCAAAATGCATCAAACATACAAGTTAAAAGTTATAGAAGAACTGAGTGCCACAGCGACCACTTCCTCGTTGGAGCAAAATTTAAAATAAACCTTAAGAGAGCTTTCTATGCTAAACTACAAAGATTACACCCAACATATAACAGAGAAAAACTACAAGAAAGTACAGTCAAAGAGAAATGTCAGATGAAATAAAATGTAAACTTGAAATTCTACACAACCCATTGGAGGAAAGCGTTGATCAAACTTGGTTGAACATCAAGAATACAATTCAAACTACCGCAGAAGAATGTCTCGGTGTGTTAACCACGCATAGAAAGAACAGATAGTTCAATCAAAAAATGTGAAGAAGCAGTCATCAGGAAAAAAGAATGCAAGACAGTTGTGGTTAAATGACATCAACAACATCCAAAATGAAGAGCAATATAGAACTGAATGTAAAGAGGCAACAAAAATAGTTCGGCAGCAGAAGCGTAAATATATGAGCAATATACTCAAAGATATGGAAAGTAATCACCAGAAAAAACGAATATAGAAAGTTTTTTAAAGAACTGAAGTCAATGAAACGAGGCCACCAACACAACACATATTTGTTTAAAAGACAATGGGAATATGATACATACCAATGAGGAAATGTGTAACACATGGAAAGAATACTTTGTTGAATTACTAAATTGTGAAGCTCCAAGTAACACTTTCCCACAGGAAGCGGTTCTAACGTGTGAACCACAACAATAAGAACATGATTTTGAAGAAATCCTGTATGTAATAACACGACTTAAAAACAATAAGGCAACTGGGGCTGATGGAATTGCTGTTGAATTTATAAAGGCAGGCGGCCATGCATTACATCTAAAGTTATACGAACTAATAATAAAAATCTGGAGGACAGAAGAATTACCCCAAGACAGGAAAGAGTCACTATTGATACCTATCTTTAAGAAAGGAGACAAGTTCCAATGTGAAAATTAAATTATAGAAGAATATCACTCCTGTCCATAAGCTATAAGATACTATCCGCGGTATTATTAAATAGACTAAAACCATATTCAGAAGACATATTAGGTGACTACCAGACGGGTTTCAGACAAAACAGATCAACAATAGATCAGATATTTATCTTACGACAAATAGCCGAGAAATGTTGGGAATATAAAAGAGATCTCCATAACAATGTTGTGGATTTTAAAAATGCTTATGATAGTGTCTATAGGAATAGTCTATAGAATGCTACGCGGGAATTTGGAATGCCACGGAAGTTAATAAACATGACCAGGCTATGCATGGAAGATACTTATAGTAACATATAAAGGCAGGAAATCAGACCCTTTCCAAATAACATCTGGCTTGAATCAGGGTGATGCACTATCGCCGCTCCTTTTCAATCTGGCTCTATAGAAAGTTGTAAGGATGGTAAAGGAGGAATGTGCTATTGGAGGAACATCCAAACTGCTTGGTTATGCAGATGATATCGATATTATAGGGGAAATGAACAAAAGACATTGGAGATGTTGACTCAGTTATAGGAAAAAGCTCAACAAATGGGGCTGGTTATCAACCAAGATAAGACAGAATATATTGTAATTTCAAGAGAAGGAACGGCTAAAAACTCTGGCCACATATAAATAAATAATATGACAATTAAAAGAACGGAAACATACAAATACCTGGGTACAATCTTCAACTGCTCCAACATAATAAGGGAAAAAATACAAGCTAGAATCAACTCTGGAAATAAGATATACTATGCACTACAACATCTGCTAAAATCAAATGCGCTGTCTCGTAACACCAAGATCACAATATACAAAACACTGATTATACCAGTTGTGCTGTATGGCTCTGAAACCTCGAGAACAACTAAAGGAGACGAAGTCTTGTTACAAACCTTTGTGATCAGAGTCTTAAGACGCATCTTTGGGTCCATTAGGGATACACAAAGTGGAGAGTGGAAAAGAAGAAGCAACAAAGACATTTATGATCTGTTTAAGTCCACGCTAATCACTGGTATCATGAAGGCTAATAGACTGCAATGGCTGAGGCATATAGAAAGAATGGAAGATAATAGGGAAACAAAACTCGCTTACACTCAGGAAATAAATGACTGTAGACGCCGAGGTAGACCAAGAAGACTGTGGAGAGATAATATACATACAGACATACAAGCACTTGGAATCAACGACTGGCAAGGGAAGGTCCACCAGAGAGACGAATGGAGACGGCTTGTATCTGCAGCAAAGAACCTCAATGGCTTGTAATGCTGAAAAAGAAGAAGAAGATAAATGTATCATTTCTTGATGCAAAACCAGTATTATGTACTTTAACGCCCTTTCGTTTTCCCTGTTTCAGAGAAGACATGTGGCCCAGATATAACCCAATCAAACTAATATAGGCTGTTAATTAATAGCTCTGTTTGTGGTGATCAAAGTCACAAACAATTATTGTCATGAAAGCAAGATATGTTTCTGTTTCCTTGTTTCTTTCTAACCATTGTTCTGCAATCTCTTTAGCTTCTTTATTAGGCAGATACTTCTTTGTCCCTTTATTTATTTTAGCATTTTCATCTATATAACGTATATATTTACTGTTATCAGTTTCTTTCTTCCACTCATCACACCTTCCAATCTTTATGAGAGATGTTATCTTTTATTCCATTCCAAACAAAAGCTATGTACCCATTTTATGACAGCTTGTTGTTTCCAATGTATGTTTTTTTTTTTTGGTTTGTTTTACAAGTCTCTCAAACAGCGTAATTGACCTGTTCATATTGCACTGTTGCAGAGCATTGGATGTATACTCGAGAGTGGAGCCTGTACTTTCGATGATGAGTGCTGCGATAATTATCTCAAAATGTGCCACAATGGGAAGTGTACACCGCCATTCATATTTTAGTTGAAAGTACCCACCTGATCACTTTGAGTGGCAGATTCTATTAATACCAAGTCGCCTCTAGGCTTAACTATACATTGAAAACATAAATTATTTTAACAATTTGTAGTTTTAACACACTTACATATATAAACCTTACCTTTGTTATAACCACATATTCAAATCTTTAAATATGTTACTGAAATACACTTTTAGAAAACAACTGTGAATAGAACTTATTCTCACATACAGAAACTACTGTAACCACATGTTCAAAGGCAGACAGTGGGATCAATATCGTGTGCTACTGATATTGTAGAAGATTGAATAGTCCGTTCATCTCATTAGAATGCAATACTCTCAGTTACCTGCACTGACGCTAAACCAGAGAAGATCTGATATGAGATCAAGAGGACTCTAGAGAAGAAAATACATTGATGTTATCAATAACATTGTTCAGTCACACGGAATGACAGTTTTCTGTGTCACTTATCGGATGCCGAGGAATGCCAACCATCTCTCCCCCCGACGCTTGCTGGTAAAAAGTGAAAGTTGATGATGCTGATACATATATCTCATTATTTTAACTAAATCAGTGTACAGTAAATGGGTCATATTCTCATATGCGTAAAAATGATGGGAAACGAGAAGAGATGGAAAGACAAATGAGAAACTAATAACGAGCTTATTGATAACACCAATAACTGATTTATTAGAGCACCAAACATTTAAATATTCGGACGTTTAACTGGAATGGAATAAGATCAACCAGCGACTGGAACGTACTACACGAGGACACCGCGACACAAGGCGAGAGGACGACCCGGGACGATTTAGCTAAATGGAGGTAAAGAGACATTGAAACAAAAATCAAATGCGACATTTGTACAACTAACACGACAAAGAAAATACAGAAAATTGCATCTGCTACCTCTCTTTCGCTTCATGGCAACAAAAGGACAGAATAATAGGAAGAAGAAAATATTCTCATACATAAAGAATATCCTTATTTTAACCACATACTCAATTATGTAATTACAGATTGGCGTTCTTCAGTCACAAGACGCTCTGAGATGAAAACATTATACTAAGTGTATTTATTAGGGCTTTTATTTATAGTCAAACTTAAAAAGTCAGATACAGGGTCTATTCTGCCACTGAAATACAGATCTCTTGTTTGCACGTGAGAGATGTAAGCGTTTTTTTTTTAGCTGCTAGTACTTGTTCCTATTTTATTTTTGTTTGGCTGTGCGTTAGCTGTTGCTGTTGTTGTTGCAGAGACGGTTGCTAGCTTGTACAGTTGTTATTGTTCTGGTTGTAACGACTACGGTTGTTTTAGCGTGTACATTTGTATTGTTACTGTTGTTGGTGTGGTTTATGGTGTTTCTGCAATTCAGTGGAATTTACACATTTTTTATAGACATACCATTATATATATATATATATATATACACACAACACACACCACACACACAACACACACCACACACCCCGCACACACACACACCACACACACACACCACACACACACACACCATACACACCACATACACACCACACACACACCACACCACACACACAAACACCACACACACACACACCACACACACCACACACACACACACACACCACACACACAGTTCGAAAAGATTGGGGAATGACGTTCTGAACATATGGTAAATTGGAGCATTTGCCAAAAAAGGTTGAGAACCATTAGTCTAGTGTATCCCTTAATTTCAGCTTCCACCATCAATTTCTATGAATGCTGATGTCTGTTAATTTATTGTCCATGTTATTTAACTGGCATTGAAGTTCCCAAATAAGTTACGTTTATGTGCATTACGTTTAACATAATGGAACACATCGATAGCGTCTCTTCTTTATATTTTCATAATATAAAAGACCCGGCATTACAAACAGGTTTGGGACGCAGAGGTGTTTCCAAGGCACCAGGGCCGGGTTATATACTGGCCAAGACCTATTGACGCGTCCTCGTCGAGCGTCCTGGGCAACAGGTCCCTTCGGGGTCCTGGCTAAAGTCAGTAGGATAGCCGATTCCTCCGAAGTCGGAGAGTGTCTGCCTGCACGGCGAGGAACCACCAGTCTGCACACCAATAAGCCAGACATGGGACAACGGATACTCACGCAAACCTCAGGTCCTGTATGACATCACACTGATGTTGGACAACAGGATGCCTTCATCCGACATACAGGACTTCATGCTGGAGTTCACAGCCAGCAAACACAAGCAAGCAACAAACAGGTTTGTTTACGTGGCCTATGATTGATTAATGTGCATTTGTGAAACCTATGACGTTATTGAACAGTGGATACATACCTGGCGACGCGTTAAATCTGTTGTAGAAATCTGGTGCAACATATTGTGGAGAACATCGCACAGTTATCTCAATGCGTTATGCGACTAAAGCATTAATGAGTTTTAAAATTAGAAGAATAAGAGATAAAATAAAGCTATTGATTGGAGATGAGCAATCCGAATTTGTGAAAGGTAAAATCCATTTACAACTTGAGAACATTAACAGAGCAAATGATTGAAATGAACATAGAACTTTATGTGTGATTTTTTGACGACACTAAGGTATAGGGTAAGTTGAAACACGAAGACATATTACGATGGTTCAAATGTTAAATATTGATGGTATTAATATGAGAATAACAAAGTGCATTGGCAACACAAACTAGTTTACAACCATTATCAACTTTTCAAAACGTTAAACAAAGTTTGAGGTATTGTTGTGTAATATCACCCGATCTCTTACATTATTAGAGCGAAATACTAATGAAATCCCTTCAAGACAAAGACAGGAATATCGATTGATGGGCATAATGTAAACAACCTGAATTATGCTGATGACCTGGTGTAGGTCTGAAAGTGAAATGCATACTTTAAGTATTGTGCAAATAAATATTTACTCATACTTAACTACAGCACACTTCACAATCACTTTCATGGCGCTGTCTCTAAACTGAAGTATGTATCAAGAAATATGGACGGCAATCGCTTTCAGGAAATTGCAGTACAATCAGAACCACGTTACTGCTGCTCAAATGATGCAGTGTTCTGACAATGAATTGTCTGACTAACAGACATGGACAAGCTCATAGACTAAATTGAAAGCCTGAGTGTTGTGTCAATAACATGATTGTTTTATTTCACATTAATTGTTTGAACGTAAATTCCAGCGGTGAACGAATCAACACACACGGACATGAGAAATGAGACATGTAGTGAAAGCATTGTTTGTACGCTGGGTGATCTCGTTCATACACGCGTGGTTAGATGAGAAGATACCCTGTGATATGTTGGTCTTACATAAACAGCTAAACAGCAGAAAGTTAGTGAATGTGTACACGCAGTTAAGTGCTTTTATTGGAGATTTGGTATATTGTCCTCAGCCGAACGGCACACCAAGAGCACGTTGATTGGCAGCCTTTCATTACCATTGAGTACGTTAGCCCGTGTGCTGGCCGTATCGGGAAGCGCAACTTTCTGTGGTGGTCAAATACGCCAACCACTGTAGGCAAGGACATGGTGATCCAGGAAATCAGAGAAACGACAGAAGACAAGAATGTACAAAAGTCATGTGACAGCCCATGAGAAAGGGTGTGAAACGGAAGGGACTTTGCCAGGTTCCAGACCTGGAGAGATATATGTCACCTGACTGACTAATTTTAGTTGTCTGACCGCCTTACGGTGTTCAAGTATCAGCAGCTGCCAACCTTGCCAATGGGGACAGTTCGACAACGGATCATGTCATCTATATGAAGAGAAGGAGACTCGTGAGAATATTGCCCTGCATGTAAGATAATCCTCGGACAAGGCGGGTTCTCACGGCCACACATCAAAGTGCTCGTCTAGTCACCAGCCATTGCTGATGTAGCAAGGACACTGACATACAAGAAAGTCCATGCTAGGGACGACTGTATTAGCTTGTCAGCTAATACGCATCGATCTTAGTGTGTAGTATCCATTGCATATTCCTTTAGGTCCTATACCAGGTCAACACATATCTCAGTTGTAGTATGAATTACATACTCCCTCACTTCCCATGCCAGGTTGAAATATATCTGAAAATGACTTGTGATATCATAACAATAAGCTCTGTTCATTTTAAACAACACCATTCATTACGGAATGAAATCTGATGCCGTTAATGATGGTCGCGAAGACATAGTTAGATATCGTGTAAGACAATGTTGATATACATGTCATCATTAATAGTGGGATATAATATACAGAAAATACCCACAAATATATACAGTTGGTGTTTGAAGAATTACTACACTTTGTATGTAGAAGACATTTTTGAAAACGTGAAGTTCATGACGTCATCAGAAAGTGTGCTAAAAATTCATTAAATTAGTTACAATAGTCACTACTATAGGCTAACGCTGTTTATGGTAAGCTGGAAAGTACCAATGAAATATTCCTTATAAAAGGTGTTGGAAATGCCCACCACGGGCTTCATGACATGACTGTACACCTCTCTTCTGCAACGATCCTTATTGTTATTTCTTGAATGGTAATTCTGATTGCTTTGTATAGGTCCTCAATTGTGTACATTATGTTTGTAAACATTTCCTTTGAAGAAACCCCATAGATAGTCATCTTTCACATTTCCTGCAGTAAGAAACCTATTCAACAAATTTCTAATCGTAATCCGATGTGCAGATTGCTTGTCAGGAAATCTTGCTATAAATCTTTGAAAAATCATCCTTGTGTATCGACCGCTTTTTCGAAACACTCGTTCAAAAAAAAAAAAAAAAGAAACATCTTTCTTCTGTTGATAAGACAATTCTGTTTGGAGTGCAACGAATTACTCTAGCAGACAACAGCTATCACTGCATATTGCTTCACGATAGACTGTGGATCACATTTTTAATGACGTCATGAACTTCATTTTTCAAATTTGCTCTACACACGAAGTGTAGTGACTCTTTACAAACACCCGGTACAAGTCTGGACTTTTTATAGAATTGTTTCTATTGACTGTAAAATACGACGTCATATATTAAACAAAAAAGACAAGAATTATCATTAGTCAAGATTTAACTGTGCCTTATCCAGTCATTGATATATATCTATAAAATATACTAAACTTTTCATTTTGTTTTGTCCCTGTTGCTAATTTTAAATACACTCTTAATTACCACTTGGAATTTTAATACACAAGAAATTGACTAAAATATTGACATTATTAACCGTTATTCCTTATCCTTAAATGGGAATTAATATAGATGAATCAACACTAGATACTAATGCTGTTTAAGAGATATGTTAATTTAGTGACTTAAGCACTTTGTCTTGATTTCCAAAACACGAGTAAACATTCTGTACACCGCTTCTTGACACCGACTCGAAAGTCTGTGTTCATGTGGAAATAAATACAAAAATTCAACACCGAATGGAGATTGAGAGCAAACATAATTATTATGAAGACAAAGATTAACATATCATACGACACATTTACGAAAATAATAGGGCAAATATAACAGAGAAAATAAGTCCCACACAAGGAGACGAAAAACTTCACACTTTTGATTGCAGCGACCACATTGCTACTAACAGCACTGACATCGAGGGATCCATCTTGCTGCTGTCTTCGAGCGATTTTAGCTTTCTTGCGTGTAAATGCTACAAGAGCAATTCTAAAGTAGCACACACAGACAATTATACATACTAAACAATTAATTGCTAACGATAAAGCGCTGTACTCAACTGGAGGGTGTTGTGAAATGCAGTTGATTTGGAATGTGTCACTTCTGTAAATTATTACTGGCATAATTAAATATAGGAAATTTAGCAACCAAACCAGCCAGAGCAATTTATAGACTCGGGATCTTGTCATATGTGTGATGTAATAAAACGGTTTTAGTATATACATGTAGCTGGCGACAGCGATAACAGCTAAATGGACGGCTATTGATAAAGGTGCCGAGAATAACATTCCGAGTATGACGAAATTCACGATTTTATCATTTTGCATACTCCGGCTTATCTGTGTGTTGTAGACTAGGATATACAGCAGAAAGGTTACAGCTGCAAGCATGTTGGATACAGTGATTGAAGCCATATAACTGTTTGTGTTGTTGTGCAGCGATGGAGTCCTGCAAATTGTCACAATAAGTAACACACTGAGAACTATAACACAACAGCTGAACGCCGCCCCAGTAAAATTTACGTACATGTTGTTGTACATCGGCTGGCCACAGTGTGCTGTTGTGTTGATCATGCTGTACAATTTTCAATTCTTTAAATGTTTATTCAATACTAGTCCCAGCATAACTAATCTGTGTGTTTGTATGATTATTATTTGCCTACGCTTGTCATGGGTGCCTAGTTGTGTGATTCGGTTGTATTTCGTAATATACTACTTCCTTCAGCGAAAATGTTGTCGCCATTTGGAAGCAGCAGTTTTGAATATCAGTATTTTATATTTATAATGTCGAGATAAAATGCCAGTCGGACATATATCCTATTGCAACTGGTAATATTAGCATTGGGTCTCTTTGTTGAAGATGAGCGCCGAACGCGTATATAATTTTCTCCAGTGTTATGATGTCTTGTTTTGACCTAAATCAACTATGTTATCTAATGTGCCATCACAACTGTATTTCTTTGCTCTCCTTTGTGTGCCCATCGACAACTGCACATTGATTCTTCTTTCGATTGTCAAATGAAGCGTCTTCATACGTAGATTAAGGTTGTGCCTGGTCTTGACCAGCAGGAATCAGTGATACCTGTCATCAAACTAATGAAGACGTACGTCCGCCACCTGGAAAAGATAATGACAGCCGTGATTATTGTTGCTGGATGACAGCCTTGCTTGTATGCAGATATAAAACTAGATAACAGGGTCAGAATTATGAGCTCACAGACAAATAACACCCTAGACTAGATCTGTTTACACCATTATCTATGCGGATATCATTGGCAGATTGAGAGCACGTATGTGGAAAGAATGAGATTGCGGGTGATAGGCAGGGGTGTTGGAAGAGTTTCAAAACAGAGAGGGAAAGCCAGGAGAGCTTTCAGTCAAATAGCGGTGGGTACGATCAGTAGTATGACTCTTCGCTGGCTGTTAAACGAGGGGATGCTTCGCGCATTGAATGCCCTGAGTGCAGTGATATCGGTTCTTTGCTAAATTCCACTCAATATATTATTGACGGCGTCTGTGAATTGATTGATTGATTGATTGATTGATTGAGTGATTGATTGATTGATTTAGGAACCGATATCACAGCATTCGGAGCATTCCCATAAGCACTCCGTCTCCATCCTCAGAAGCAAGCGAAGAGTTCCAACCCCAATAGTACCAGTAGCAATCTGATTATATGTGCGTCTCGCCTTTTCTCTAAACGTTGAGCATCGGCCAGATCCCCTCGTCACTCCTCGCTATTGCATTCATGCCAGACCATGTTGATCCATTTGCTCCTCCGAGGTGTACACGTGCTCCCACAAGGCCGCAACCACGTCTGCCTTATCATGCATCAATAGTCCACCAAGTTTTACTGAGCCAGCCAATCTGTCTGCCTGTTCATTCCCCAGCACACCAGCATGCCTCGGAGAAAAGATCCAGACGATGCTCGCCACCCGTGACTTCCGAAGCGAAACAAGCTACTCTGCACGAAGCTTGCCTGTCCTCACCCTATTCAGCTATGCTTTCTGAGTCAGTTACAATCACAACACCAAAGTATCAACAACAATATCTAAATTGAAAGGCGTTATGGACAGGATATATGATATTACAGCAACATCAGGAAACAAGGGCACTGTCTGGATTGCGAGGAACGATCGTGGATGAACGCATGGCGCAGAAGAAATAAAGAGAATAGTTGCATCACAACTTGCCGATCGATCAACAGTTAGAGGTCATAGCGTCAGCACAGACATAGATCAATGTAAGTCAGACGGTAGAATGATGAACGTAATGTAAGTACAGCGCGTTGGACCACATGCAATTTAGTTATAATTTAATTAGGAAATAAGATGGAATCGGAATCGGCAGCTGACATTGTATATTTATTAATAATTATTTGGTATATTTTAACCGGCCCTCCCAAAAATATGGGAACGGTCATATATTAGCCCGTGCGACCGATTACCATTAATAAACTTTGATTTGACGTGGAATGCCATCGTTGCTGCCATCATTGTCGTTGACATTAATATTTGGTTCCCGTTGATCTGCTACAGTGTTTGTTTGGACAGCAAGCGTAATTATATAAGACACATTACAAGAGAGAAGCATTATAGCAGACATGTCTCTGAATTAGGGGTTGTGAACGCAGTTTAACCACCCTGACATAACGGGTTCGTTATCAGCCCAGCCAATGTGGGAGTAATCAGCATTGCGTGGATTTTCACAATGGTATGAGCATCAATCTATCAGAAAGCAATGGCAAGTTAAGAAACGTAACACTGACTAGAAAAGCGCAAACAGCCAATATATGCTGGCGCCAATGTCCTATAACTGGACACGCACCTAACTTCATATCATAATTATCATCAGCATCATCATAATGATTGTGATCATCATCATCATCATCATCATCATCATCATCAACATCATCATCATCATCATCATCATCATCATCAAATGTTTCATTTCTTTGGCATTCCTCAGTTGTCTGTCGTGGGCCATTGTCTTTAATGTCATGCATGTCAGTATGGATACATGTATACGCCTCTACTGTATAAATGTCGTCGTTAGTCTGTCAGTTGCCCTTCTCCCAAAGATTGTGGAAGACTGTTGAACACTTCAGTTGGATATATGGAGTCCAGAGATATCCTGGCACGGGTGCAGCGAATACCTTGGGTTGCCAGAACAACAAACAACGACTGCCTGAAGGAGACTAATGAAAGTAGAGTCTTATGTCCAAATAGAAGGCAGACACAAGCATCGTTCTTTGGTCATGTCATGAAAAGGAAGGTATTAGATATTACAGAAAATGTTGGCCCCTCACAAACAATCACCATGTTAGCTTATGTGTTCTAATTACGCCAATGCCAATATGTATATCATCACCATCATCATCAGCATTATCATCACAAATTATTTCAATCCTTGGACCGGTCATGAATCTTCCTATTAATTCCATTGATAGAGCCGTGCAGGCTGGGTGTATAAACGTTGCCTTTAGTCTGGCCCTACCTCAAACAGCGAGTATTGTGGGAGACTGGGCTTTAACTTCTGAATCCGATGAATTGGTGTGTAAGTCGTCTGATCCTCGTCAAGGACCTGCATCTATCAGAGTGAGGCCAGTGTATAGATGATTCCCCCAACCTGTCAGAATGAGGTCAGTGTAGACATTGTTCCCCCAATCTGTCAGAATGAGGTCAGTGTAGAGATGGTTCCCCCTACGAGTCAAATTGAGGTCAGTGAAGAGATTGTTCCCCCAACCTGTCAGAATGAGTGTCGCAGAATAAACTTGTTAGTTCGATCAATGACAGACTAGACCCGACCTTAGTCTGCAAAAACAGCAACCCTTTGATGTTGTAGGGAATGAGATCAAAGTGAGTCACGTCGCGATGTCTGCACACGGTCGACATTTTGTTGGCAGTTTGTTGTTCGAGAGACGTGCACTGGCGTCATCTGTCTGCAGGGCGGGAATCAGCCGTTGAAAGTGATGGACAGAATGTCTGCCAGAGGTCGGAAGGATTCTGTGATATGGGGGGGGGGGGGGGGGGGGGGAGGTCTCTGGCTCACAGACAGCCAGGATCTTTGTTGTATGAGACAAAGAATTTTCCCAGATGAAAGTGAACTTGACAGCGAATTGACTCCGGTTAGTCTAGAAACAGGGGGACAAAGCCAGATTCTGGACTGATTGGCGTCTGGACTTTTTGGTGACGTCACTCAGGCACCCATATAAAACCCAGTTGCGGTGGACAGGTGGAGGGAGTCGAGAAAAACATTCTGAAGTGTTAGGATCGGTGCATTATTCCGAGTTGCGTTACATAAGAGAGACTATAATGTCTAAGTGGTGATAGTTATCCGCGGACATAGATCCAGTCTGATTGCATAGTTTCTCGAGTAGCAACCGAAATAGGCATATGGTAGGCTATTAATAATATCTCATTCAAGAGTATGATTAGGAATAGAGTACAGTGCTGTGCGGTGATCTAATGTATTATTATAGGTGCAGTGATATAATGTATTATGATTAGTGATAGAATGTTCTATTAGTGCGGTGCTAGAAAGTATCATAGGAGCGTCGGCACTGGTATCCTATTGTGTGGCTTCAACTAGCTTGTGTGATATATCATTTTACTCAGGGAGTTGAGGACAATGTAGTGGAATAATAATTAGAGAGATTAAATATGGTAGAGAGGGGGAAGAGGTATGTGAAATGGTAGGATCTTCCAGTAGGGCATCTGGTGGGTTTCTACCCGTTCCTTATTCTTTCCTGGTGTTGCCATGTCTCAGATCATATGATTGAGTTATTTGACCGTATGACAGAGATCGGATCTCTGTTATAGATGAGTGCTGCTATTGGCCTACACTTACCTAATTCCGGCTAGGACTGAGTTGCCCTCACCATAGTGTTCTCTATTCTACAGGTTCCAGTTACAGGTCCACGTATGTGTGCTATGATTTTCAACAGGGGAGCTAACACAATTTTAGAAGATGATGGCTCAGAATTTGAAGACAGAAGTTGCTGAGAGGCCGCTACATTGAGCTTATGCCCAAGTTGGTTTGCGGGAACCTGGCTTCTGCTGAGCAGGACTTGCTGATGGGATTTATGATTAGCAAGTGACAATTGTATCACTGAACAGTCAGATCATTGTAGAGATACACTATTGAAACCAGGAACATTCACACCAAAGTTATACTGATACAGAGAACATTTACATTGTGGTGTTAATATGGGGAATCTTTACAACCAGTGACACTAGATCCATTGAGATTTTCCCAATAACAGTGACAATAGGGTTAGAATTTTATGATTAACAATGAGTTAAATAACCGAGGAAATTCATAGTGTGAATCAGATTGAAGACTCTCATTGGACAGTATTTGTCATGGGTATCCAAGCCTCCTAGTAGTTCAAGAGACAACGGAGGAAGTCTTCACGTGACCGGAGAAGAATCACCTGGGTGAGGTTGCGTGTCTGGAATATGGTGCTGGTGTGTTTCAGCACAGTGATGAGAATGACTATACTCCTGAACACTGATCTGAGTCTATAGACACTTTAGAGTACACGTCACACATTCTACACCTTATATATACACACACACTTCTCCTACATATACTCTATGCTTTAATAAATTTCTTGTTTTTGTTTGTTGAGGCTAGAGTTGTCAAGTATGTTATGTTGGGGAAGAATGAGAGGGGGCATGATCCAGGGGTGAGTAAGAGTGAGAGGAAGGGTTCTTCAGATTGAGGGAGTGTGTGGACGGAGTCTGCTGGATATCTCCAGGATAGAGATATTGAATTAAACAAATGTGGGTGTTGATTCCCCTCACTCCAGGGACGACACTAAAGTGGTAAAGAAGAATAAATAACTACTACGACATTCATTCTTTACACACACGACAA
>JACEFZ010027870.1:0-257500 GCA_014155875.1 Cepaea nemoralis
TTTTGGTTTAGTTACATATTTCAGCAAATACAGATATAAAATAAGGAAAGAATAGATTACTCCCACTTTCCTAACCTGATTCTGGTATAGTGTATCCAGTATCTATCATTCCCAAACAAGGAAGAAAGACTGGGAGAACTCATGTTCTTGCTAAAAGATCGCTGGCAGTTGGAAATTGAAAAAGACAGGCTGAATAGACCACTGTCCAGGTTATATTATTTCAAAAATTAGAAATACCTACCCACAAAGGAATATTTATAGAATGTGTGATACTGGTACATACACACATTTAGACCTTCACCTGAAGCTATGTAGCTTGTGTACTGTGCTGAGATTCTCAATATGTGATTTCTGAGAGGAGACTGGGGCATTTATGGAGGTATCTGTGTGCAATGAACGTGATGCTCAACAACCCAAACCAAACCGCATATACATATATATGAACCTGAAATGAATATTTCTGATTTCCATGTTAAGAAAATTTCTGAGACAAAATGTCTCATGGTACTTTCAAAAGTTACAACTGTGCAGTCAAGCTTAGCATAGTGAAATTGGTCCACATATGGCAAACATAATATTACACTATATTATTAAGATAATAATGCCCATTACTTATTTTTGTATGTTTTAAAGATTATAAAAGTTGGCGCTGCTTCTTCTTCTTCCTTTTATCTCCCATAGGATCTCAACCAATCTATTCTTTGCTATCTCCTACACCTTCCTCTGTTGTTGTTGTTGTCTTCCACTTATGTCGTTAGGCATCATGGGAAGGAGTTATTGAAGTTACAGTGCCTATGACTAGCATCTTTCTTCCAATTTCCTCTGTGATTCATGAGTATGTTTCTAGAATCATGTAAATTCCCTACCAGTTTGCTAGACCTGTCACATGTTCCTTACCTACTTGACCGTAGCTTTCCTCCCTTTCCTCCTCATATTATAATCTCTGTCTCTAATTCTCTTCATGTTTCTACGTCTTTTCTAGTATACTTGTAACAAGTTTCCTCAATGTGTGCCTTATTTTGCTAATAGTGTGCTAATAACTACCATGATAGCAGCAAATCTTTGTTTAAGGTCTTTTCATCCTCACATAACTGCAGCATTATATCATGAAGGGATACAAACTGAATGGACAAACAGAAATTGTGATTAAGTGAGATGGACTGTAACAATTAACTAATTTACAGTGTGTTTACAATTTACCTGATAAATATAGTGTTTTAGGCATGAATGTGTGTTGTCTCCATTGATTAACTAGAGGAATAATCTCATGATAACAATGTACTAAGCCTATGAAGACACGGTTTGCATATGTGCAATTGCACCCAATCACAAATTAGAGTAAGCAACAAGAATTCTTGATTTTAGCGTGGTGTCTACATATCATAAAAATTGAATGAAAATATTTTAGTAGCAATGAACAGTGAATAATACCAATATATGGTTATATTATAACAATACAACAATGCAACACTGCCTATTTTGTGAAATAGGTTCACAGAATCTGCTTGCAGTATCACATTTCAACTAAACATTAATTTATCCATGCCATCGGAGATCACATTTTGTAGAGAAGCATGATCGCCCATACCATCCGGTAAGGCGCTGGATGATAACGATGATGATGGATTTAAACTATCTGCACACTAGTCATTTTCCACTATTACATTTATTCAAGCAATAACAAACAAGACAGGAGACATTAAGCTAACTGCTGTGTTCTCACATGAGTGAGGGTGAGTATTTGCAACTGTATGTAAGTACTGAACATGAGAATATGCAGAAATGTAAATGTAGTAAGACTACACATTTAAAAGAGAATTCTATGAATATATTATGTTCTATCAATGATCTCATGATTAAATACTGAACAGTGTTTACAACTGTATATAAGTATTCAGCTGTTTGTATGTATGCAATTAAATATACAAGTATGGAACTGTCTGTAAGTATGGAACTGTCTGTAAGTATGGAACTGTCTGTAAGTATGGAACTGTGCATGTAAGTATGGAACTGTGCATGTAAGTATGGAACTGTGCATGTAAGTAAGCAATTGTGTATATAAGTGTGAAACTGTTAGTATGCTACTGCTTGTTAATATACAGCTGTTTCAATGTATGCAATTGTGTATATAAATATGCAACCGCTTTTAAGTATGGAACTGTCTGTAAGTATGGAACTGTCTGTAAGCATGGAACTGTGTGTAAATAGGGAACTGTGTGTAAGTATGGAACTATTTGTAAGTATGGAACTGTCTGTAAGTATGGAACTGTCTGTAAGTATGGAACTGTCTGTAAGTATGGAACTATTTGTAAGTATGGAACTGTCTGTAAGTATGGAACTGTGTGTAAGTATGGAACTGTCTGTAAGTATGGAACTGTGCATGTAAGTATGGAACTGCATGTAAGTATGGAACTGTCTGTAAGTATGGAACTGTGCATGTAAGTAAGCAATTGTGTATATAAGTGTGAAACTGTTAGTATGCTACTGTTTGTTAATATACAGCTGCTTGACTGTATGCAATTGTGTATATAAATATGCAACCGCTTTTAAGTATGGAACTGTCTGTAAGTATGGAACTGTGTATGTAAGCATGGTACTGTGTATGAAAGCATGGAACTGTGTATGTAAGCATGGAACTGTGTATGTAAGCATGGAACTGTGTATGTAAGCATGGAACTGTGTATGAAAGCATGGAACTGTGTATGAAAGCATGGAACTGTGTATGTAAGCATGGAACTGTGTATGTAAGTATGGAACTGTGTATTAAAGCATGGAACTGTGTATGTAAGCATGGAACTGTGTATGTAAGTATGGAACTGTGTATGAAAGCATGGAACTGTGTATGTAAGTATGGAACTGTGTATGTAAGTATGGAACTGTCTGTAAGTATGGAACTGTCTGTAAGTATGGAACTGTGTATGTAAGTATGGAACTGTGTATGTAGATATGGAACTGTGTATGTAAGTATGGAACTGTGTATGAAAGCATGGAACTGTGTATGTAAGTATGGAACTGTGTATGTAAGTATGGAACTGTGTATGTAAGTATGGAACTGTGTATGTAAGTATGGAACTGTGTATGTAGGTATGGAACTGTGTATGTAAGTATGGAACTGTGTATGTAAGTATGGAACTGTGTATGTAAGTATGGAACTGTGTATGAAAGCATGGAACTGTGTATGTAAGTATGCAACTGTGTATGAAAGCATGGAACTGTGTATGTAAGTATGGAACTGTGTATGTAAGTATGGAACTGTGTATGAAAGCATGGAACTGTGTATGTAAGTATGGAACTGTCTGTAAGTATGGAACTATTTGTAAGTATGGAACTGCATGTAAGTATGGAACTGTCTGTAAGTATGGAACTGTGCATGTAAGTAAGCAATTGTGTATATAAGTGTGAAACTGTTAGTATGCTACTGTTTGTTAATATACAGCTGTTTGAATGTATGCAATTGTGTATATAAATATGCAACCGCTTTTAAGTATGGAACTGTCTGTGTATGGAACTGTGAGTAAGTATGGAACTGTCTGTAAGTATGGAACTGTGTATGTAAGTATGGAACTGTGTATGTAAGCATGGAACTGTGTATGTAAGCATGGAACTGTGTATGTAAGCATGGAACTGTGTATGTAAGCATGGAACTGTGTATGTAAGCATGGAACTGTGTATGTAAGCATGGAACTGTGTAAGTATGGAACTGTGTATGTAAGCATGGAACTGTGTATGTAAGCATGGAACTGTGTATGTAAGCATGGAAATGTGTATGTAAGCATGGAACTGTGTATGTAAGCATGGAAATGTGTATGTAAGTATAGAACTGTGTATGAAAGCATGGAACTGTGTATGTAAGTATGGAACTGTGTATGTAAGTATGGAACTGTGTATGTAAGTATGGAACTGTGTATGTAAGTATGGAACTGTGTATGTAAGTATGGAACTGTGTATGTAAGTATGGAACTGTGTATGTAAGTATGGAACTGTGTATGTAAGTATGGAACTGTGTATGTAAGTATGGAACTGTGTATGTAAGTATGGAACTGTGTATGTAAGTATGGAACTGTGTATGTAAGTATGGAACTGTGTATGTAAGTATGGAACTGTGTATGTAAGTATGGAACTGTGTATGTAAGTATGGAACTGTGTATGTAAGTATGGAACTGTGTATGTAAGTATGGAACTGTGTATGTAAGCATGGCACTGTGTATGTAAGTATGGAACTGTGTATGTAAGTATGGAACTGTGTATGAAAGCATGGAACTGTGTATGAAAGCATGGAACTGTGTATGTAAGTATGGAACTGTGTATGAAAGCATGGAACTGTGTATGTAAGTATGGAACTGTGTATGAAAGTATGGAACTGTGTATGAAAGCATGGAACTGTGTATGTAAGTATGGAACTGTGTATGAAAGCATGGAACTGTGTATGTAAGTATGGCACTGTGTATGTAAGTATGGAACTGTGTATGTAAGCATGGCACTGTGTATGTAAGTATGGAACTGTGTATGAAAGCATGGAACTGTGTATGAAAGCATGGAACTGTGTATGTAAGTATGGAACTGTGTATGAAAGCATGGAACTGTGTATGTAAATATGGAACTGTGTATGAAAGTATGGAACTGTGTATGAAAGCATGGAACTGTGTATGTAAGTATGGAACTGTGTATGTAAGAATGGAACTGTGTATGAAAGTATGGAACTGTGTATGAAAGTATGGAACTGTGTATGTAAGTATGGAACTGTGTATGTAAGTATGGAATTGTGTATGAAAGCATGGAACAGTAAGGAACTGTATACAAGTAGAAACAGTGTATGTAAGTATGGAACTGTGTATGAAAGCATGGAACTGTGTATGTAAGAATGGAACTGTGTATGTAAGTATGGAACTGTGTATGTAAGAATGGAACTGTGTATGAAAGTATGGAACTGTGTATGAAAGTATGGAACTGTGTATGTAAGTATGGAACTGTGTATGTAAGTATGGAATTGTGTATGAAAGCATGGAACAGTAAGGAACTGTATACAAGTAGAAACAGTGTATGTAAGTATGGAACTGTGTATGAAAGCATGGAACAGTAAGGAACTATATACAAGTAGAAATAGTGTATGGAAAAGAATGTAAATATGGAACACAAGAATGGCTAGAAGTATAACATAAAGAAATGTGAATGTAGTAAGGTTACATTTCACAATGAATTTCCTGAATATGCCACTTCTTACCAATGACCAAACCAAAAACTACTCACTTGAGAAGTTGGTTCCAGTTTTATATTGTGACTTGGTAAAAGGCTGTATGAATCCATGCTTCCTAGAGTCACAATAAACAGTCATCACTTGCTATGTTGGGGATATTATTTTTGTTGGGCGTTTGCTCACTCTGAGCTCAAGTGTAGTCCATAACACTACTTTCTATAGCACTGGGCTCAATGTTGCGTCTGGATTAGCTCTCCCTATTACCAGTGTCCCTCGCCATCAGGCAAACCCACTCCGACTCCTGAGGTACTTGTAATTTACATCCCCAAGTCAAGGATGAGAAGTCAACATTGTAGTCCAACTGCTCACTGTAGGGGTTGTACCTCTTACATCGGCATATTCGTCAATCTTACATCAGCACAATCGTCAATCTTACATCCTTACATCAGCACATTCGTCAATCTTACATCAAACTGTGGAGCTGTCAGTGATGAGCATGGTTGTACCTCTTACATCAGCACATTCGTCAATCTTACATCATGACATCAGCACATTCGTCAATCTTACATCATTACATCAGCACATTCATCAATCTTACATCATTACATCAGCACATTTGTCAATCTTACAGCATTACATCAGCACATTCGTCAATCTTACATCATTACATTCATCAATCTTACATCAGCACATTCATCAATCTTACATCATTACATCAGCACATTCGTCAATCTTACATCATTACATCAGCACATTCATCAATCTTACATCATTACATCAGCACATTCATCAATCTTACATCAGCACATTGTCAATCTTACATCAGCACATTTGTCAATCTTACATCAGCACATTCATCAATCTTACATCAGCACATTTGTCAATCTTACATCATTACATCAGTACATTCGTCAATCTTACATCATTACATTCATCAATCTTACATCATTACATCAGCACATTCGTCAATCTTACATCAAACTATGGAGCTGTCAGTGATGAGCATGGTGAATGATTTCAACAAGACATTGCTGCTATGGAGACACGCTATCAAGGCAACTGGAGCCCTACAGTCCTTCCTGATTACTGTTGTGCTGCAACAAGAGCCAACTCATCGGCTGACTACAAGAAGCAGGCAAAGATAGCTTGAACAGTGACTGAATGTTTTAAAACATTATAAGTGAACTTTAAATAATGTTTTTATGTTTACAATCATTTTATATTGAAATATCAGTTAACTGAGTATTTAACCACAATGTTTATAATGCTAAAGTAGAAAGACTAACTGTTCACCCCAGATAATTAACTAATTCACTGCCATGGTACAGTACATCGTTTTAATTGAAATACCCTAAACTACCATTATATCATTAATCATCTGAATGTTGACAGTGCATTATTTGTTTCATTTCTCCTATCTTCCGCAACTGTTGTGTCCGGTAAATTAAATTTACACTGGAAGAAGATCTTTCTTTCCATATTATCGGAAACGAAGAGTTAAGTCTCTCAAAACTGTACAGAAATCTTTGTTAAAATGTGGTTAATTTGTGCCCTCTAGTTACTCGACCACGTCGATTTACATTAGATTGTGATTTTAAAAATGTCAGATGATACTTTATCTGATTTAAAAGACTGTAAAAGATTCTGTAACTGATAGCGTGTGCAGTAATGTGGTTATTTAGTTAAATTATTTAGAAGATGGCCAAATGGAAAACAAAACTAACAGTGAAAGTTCGTTATCATATGATGGCACATGTCGAATTATGCTTGCTGTAATGGGCCACACTTTTGCCCCTAAGTTTGTTTTGCCTATGAGCTGTGTAGTTGCTTGCTTGCTTGTGTTCGTTGGCTTGAGCTCCAATGCGAAGTCCTGTATGTCGGATAAAGGCATCCTGTTGTCCAATATCAGTGTGATGTCATATAGGACCTGAGGTTTGCGTGAGTATCCGTTGTCCCATGTCTGGCTTATTGGTGTGCAGACTGGTGGTTCCTCGCCGTACAGACAGACACTCTCCGACTTCGGAGGAAGCTGTGCAGTAATTAAATAAGTATAACTAAAAAGAAAATAGTGTATATAAAATATATTAGTTCTCATTCTAATAAACGAGTACACATCTGCCTTATGTTTTCCTGTACATTTTCAATTTTGTTTGAAAACGATGTTCTTCAAAATACGATGTTATAATTGTGTTTTGATGATGTTACTGAGCAGTTCTTGTGATATTGGTGAATAAATGTGGTGTCTTTATCATTATTCAGTGAATTGAATTATCATCAAATAGAAAGAAGTAGTGCCTTGGTAAGTGAAAATTTTTAATAACTGTCACCCCTTTCTTTTAAATATATGTTACAAAATACAATAACATTATTATTTTGATATTTTTAACTTCTTCCAAAAGTATCAATACAGAAATGTTCCTTGTGCAATCTTCTTTAATTTGGTATATAATACACCTGCTACTATTTTAAACATTTTAACATCATTACCGTGATACACCCTTGCTTCCCATTTTCTGCCATCAATTTTTGTTTGCTCTAAAACTCACCTTTTGTTTGGCAGTGAATCAGTTAATTATTAGTAGCCGCATGGACTGATCATGGTCACACAAACATTAGGCATTTTACTTAACCAATGCAATTAGATGAAAACTTGAACTAGTATTCCATGCCTGCGCAGAAGGATCCATTGTGTCCCTAAAGAAAAGCTTTGAAAAGACTGCGCGTTTCTGACAGCAACCATTCATTCAAATATCATGTGACAATAACAAATGCCATTTTAGCTTTCGTAAAATAGGTCAGTCTAAACTCTTGTGCCTAGCCATTGGTTGATATGATTTTGTCCTTGAAGTAAATTCAATTATTGGGAATATGATAAGTAATTTTGTTTTTTTTTTTATTTTTCTGACACTGTTCAAGTTAGTCCACCGATATTTTGAGATGGATTTTCATATTCTGCATCCATTTTTACATAGATGTGGAAAGTGTCATCGATGATCGTCAATGATATGTGGTAGAAAAAAATATTTTTGTCGAAATGTTTCATGTTTGCGGTTGGAAATCCAAAATGTTGGTACCATGCATATCAGTCGGACTAGCATGTGTACTTTGTACACTTAAGACATGCAATTTGAACTACTAAAGTTAAAGAGAATACAATTTTAAAGATTATTAATAATCTGTATAATTTTACTATTTTATGCTATTTTTATTATTACTATATTTTTATACTATTAAAATTACTATTTTAAGTCTTTTGCAAGAACCAAGGATGACTAGTTAGTTAATTGGGGTTCCAACTTCACGGCAGCGGGTGGTGCCCATTATGCTCCGTTCCTGTGCCAGTGAATATCTTTCAAAATACTCCTTGTTGCCCTATGTGAACAATGAATAGACAGGAGTCTCAGCAAGCCAACAGCCCACACAGGTACACTGCATAATTCCGCCGGCAGAATGCCAACACAAAAGTCATCTATGAAAAATACAGTTCATCGTCGATGGAATTTGCAGTCACCAGAAGACTTCACTGACCCAGGTTTTATCCCACATGGCTCGGTCTCTTTCCACAGGGTGACCCGCTGAAAGTGCCGCACAAAGCAAAAACTCTGTAGCTCCAGCAACAACTCCCAGGAGTCTGCTGAAAAATGCACTTGTGAACCGAAAAGGCAAAACAGTCAATTCAGCAACAGCCGGCCACCATCGTTCTGAACATGCAGTTCATACTACAAACAACTGCGCATAGATTAAAAGCATTCCACATGAAATTCACAGCACACAGTGTCGCGCTACGCACTCACTCAGTAGCAGGACGATGGAACAATGCACTACCAGTCCAACATGAGGAAAATGTGAATGCAAACCGTAGCCACAAGCGTAAACTCCAGAGGCCTTAATGGTCTAAATACCTATCCGCCATGTTGGGACCGGAAGTCCCACTAGACTGTAGACTAAGTCTCAGCCCAAAGCCTCCTTAGTCGCCTCCTACGACATGCATGGAAGTCAGCAGTGTTACTATTCTGGGCTTCCCCTGTGGGTCCCGGAAACACATGGGCATGATGACTGAGTGATGACTGCGAATCTACAACCATGGTTAGACTGTGAAAACAGCAAATTAAAAGAGGTGTGGCAAAACAAGAACACTACACGGGAAGTCAAAGAAGATTAATAAAGCAACACAGAACTGGTGTCGTCAGTCGCTACATGCTGCGGGATTTACTGAGATGGGGATCCGATCACTTTTATGGACTGAATGGTTCAATGTGCAATGAGGATGATCTGTCGACTAACTAACTTTAAAAAAAAATAATTTCACATGACTGAACATATGTAATTTATGTTTGAAGTCAGTTTTCATATCCACCTATGACCCGTTTGAGTCAATCTCACATGGATGGCAGTACAATTTATTTTAAAATTAACTGTAAAAGAGAAAATACTGTTAGATGAGTATCCTTAAAATCTGCAGCATTTGCATTGTATTTTTTCATCTCTCATTATTGTTCATCAATGATAATTGTCTTTTGGAGACATTTAATGAATAATACAAAAAATTGGTGGTCATTTCTAATTGTTAATTAGGTCACGGCACATGCTATTGAAAAATAAATATTATTATTAATATGTCAAGTTAGGCCTCGCCGCCCCGGACGCAATGATATATGGTACTATGTTTTAAAATTAAACGAGCCACAGTAATAGAATGCAGAATTTCTCAGCTTCCAATTTACGGGCCGCGAAAAGAACTAACACTACTATTACTAACAGTAACACATTGGTGTAGATTCCTTCACAATTAACGTACAATCTTCGTTGAGATACCGTTGGATTCGTCTTATCAAACTGTATCCAACTGTGAATGTTTCATAAGTAAAAATCCAATTTTTTAATATTGACTATATATGCTATTATTATATTACTTACCGTACAAAAGAAAGAGAAAATCCTAACCTGCACCCTGCACAGTTCGCAGCGACTGGACTGACTAGCCAGGCGGCCTTAATTCCTCAGACTCAAAGACCTCCCTGCCATACACCGCAAGGTACTATATTGGCAGTAAATGACGGCTGACAGTTTTATGGCCGTAAGCCGAAATTTTATTTATTTATTTAATTATTTTGTTCAAAACAACCAGACTCGCGCTTGTAATCAAATCGAGAGACACCCGCGGAAGAGAGACGGTATAACTGTCGTTCGCAATTTTCGAGTGATTTTTTCGCAATTATCAAATTCCAAGCACACATTATTATTATTATAGTAATGTAAATTCCGCATCAACTCTTCCATTCAGTTTCCATTGCTTGAGTGGTTGTCAAATGATGCTAAAATATAGAAAAGCTCAAAGTTATTGATAATTTCATTGTTGGTATTATCTGTTGTGAGCTAACTACATGTTGTGTATTTCTATTATCATTATTAATTTTGTTATTGTGTCAGGTCTTAGTCAGATTTGACTGAGCTACCGTATAACAGTAGACGGTACTACCTGCTTTCTGTTAGCGCCGAACGTTGGGCGGCGCTTACCAAACCCGACACCCCACATTGTGCCAACGGCTTCGGGCGGAAGAGCGCAATTGAGAGGGTACAAGCCTTACCCTGGTGCGAGGAAATGCACGCTAAAGACAAAGTGTCATGGCAGGGCAGACCAGACCCTAAGCCTTGGTTGGCGGCTGGTCTAGGATCGAAGCTCCGACAGGCGGACAATTAGAGCATTGCTTTGCTGATCCGGCAGCTTCTGCGGCTTGTCTTGTTCCAGATGTAGAGGTGTTACCTTTCCTCTGGAGTGAACTAGGCAGGCCGAGAGAGGGATCATGCTGCATGGGCAACACATGATCTCTATATTTTAGCCCAGGCTTTGTGCTACTGAGAGGCAATAACTCCATCCCTTACAAACTATCGTCTGTCAAGACGGCAAGGTGCTAATGAATGTAAATTCATCATTTAAAAACACAAATCAGGGCTAATTTTTGAATTTTATATTTATATTAAAATCAGCATGTCAAAATGAATAAGAAATAGTCGTTTACATTCGGATATAAATAACTTGAAAATGTTTGCCTATTTTGTTTTTTTATTTACAAATGATAATATAACATTTATTGCATGGTGCATCAAGAATGATGATGACCATTCATTTCATCCAGTAGGGGTTGAAAGTATGGAGCCGTGGGTTCTAAGATGGCTGATAAGGCCTATTTTGGCTCGAAATGTTCTTTGACAATGTGGACAAAGAATGCTTGACGTTTCTGGAGGAGGATTTCCTGCAGTGGTCTTTCTGTCCTGCCTTTTCTTTACAGCTCTTGCAGTCCTGGTTGCCTCACACATGACTGTACCCTTGTGTAATGATGCACGCCACGGATTTTGGTCTCTGGCTGAAGTCTCCTAGGTGTCATGATGAATTCTAAAAGCATTCAGAAAGATTTTCAGTGTCTTTAAAGCGTTTCCTCTGGTCGCCTTGGGAGCGTTTACCACAACGCTCGTTTAGGGAGCCTGTGATCTGGCATGCGAGTCAAGTGACCAGCCCAGCGAATCTGACTCTTTATCAGAATAGTGTGGATACTGGGCATGGACGCTCTTTCTATGACTTCAGTGTCTGGGATCTTGTCTTGCCATTTAATCTTCAGTAGCTTCCTTAGGCAGACTGTGTGGAAGTGGTTTAATTTCCTAGCGTGTCGCTGATAAACAGTCCAGGTTTCACAAGCATATAGCAGTGTGGATAATACAACTGCTTTGTAGACTTTCAGCTTTGTTTGCAGGCTTATTCCAGTTCTGTCCCATACATTCTTGTACAGTCTGCTAAGGGCCACACTGGCCTTGGAGATTTTTGCATTCACTTCGTCATCAGTGCTGCCAAGATAGGTGAATTTGTCCACAACACTTAGTCTATGACCATTCACTTTGATATTCGGCACAGTGTGATAACTCCATGCAGCTGGCTGGTACATAACTACAGTCTTCTCCAAGTTGATATTGAGCCCAAAGTTGGCACAGGCATGTGAGAAAGCTGTAACATTATGTTGCATGTCCGCCTCTGAGTTGGCGTATAGAGCGCAATCATCAGCAAACAGGAGCTCTCTGACGGTGTCGCTGTTAATTTTGGTTTTAGCTTTCAGCCTTCTGAGATTGAATAACTTTCTGAATAGTTCTGTTCCTGACATTTCTCTTGCAGCGAAAATCATGTCAACAATTCCACGTTCTTTTCTGAAGCCACATTGACTCTCAGGAAGAAGACCTTGATCGAGATGGGCTGTGAGGCGATTGAGAACAATTCTGGCGAGTATCTTCCCTGCAATTGAAAGCAAGGAGATGCCTCGGTGGTTGTCATAGGATTGGCGGTTTCCTTTACGTTTGTAAAGGTGGACTATTGACGCGTCCTTGAAATCTTGTGGCATGGTCTCGTTCACCCATATGTTTGTAAAGACTTGGTGAAGCTGCTCTGTTAGGACCGGCCCACATGTCTTGTATATCTCTGCTGGGATGGAGTCAGGACCAGGTGCCTTGCCGCTGGAGAGTTGCTGGATGGCTTTGTTTACTTCCACTATGGTTGGCAGGTCATCAAGTGTCTCATTGGTGGGAACTTGAGGAAGGCAGTTGATGGTTTCATCATTGAAGAAGGAAGTTGCATTTAAGATGTTGCTGAAATGCTCTGCCCAGCGTTGAAGGATTTCTTTCTTATCGGTGACCAATGTTTCCCCATCTGCACTGAGGAGGGGAGCTATGCCTGGTGATGTAGGACCATAGACCACTTTCAGCGAGTCGTAGACGTTTTTCATATCATGTCTGTCAGCAAAGCCTTGAATTTCATCAGCTTTGCTGCTCAGCCAGGAGTCCCACATGTGGCGAAGTTTCTGCTGCACTACTCTCTGAATGTTCTTGAAGGCATCTTTTTTTTTTTTATGTTGACTTCGGGGCATTCAAATTTGCCTTGAGGAGAGGATGTTTCTCGGCCAGCAATTGGTTGATGTCTTCGGAATTTTCATCAAACCAATCTTTATGCTTTCGGGGGGGGGGGGGGGGCTGGACCCAGGATTTCCATAGCAGTGTTGTAAATTATGTCCTTTAGGGCTCTCCACTCTGTTTCTGTATCCTGTTTAGCAGCAGCATTGGGCTTGAGGCGGTCTTCCAGCAAATTTTCAAACGACTGCTGCATTTTCTTGATGTTTAGACGGGTGACATTTAGTTTCTTTTTTGCATTTTTACCCCTTGAGGACGCTGTGGTGGCCTGATGTGAATGTTTATTTTCGAGACAATGAGACGATGGTCTGTCCAACATTCAGCACCACACATGGATTTTGTTACCCGAACGTCTTGTCTGTCACTCCTCCTGACGATGACATAGTCAATGAGGTGCCAGTGTTTCGATGTCCTATTCCTCATGGGGAGTCGGAAAATTGTGTTGGTAATCAGGAGATTGTGTTCGGCACATGTCTGAAGGAGGAGGAGTCCATTGCTGTTACAATTTCCGACTCCGTGCTTTCCAATAATGCCACTCCAAGAGGTGGTGTCCGTGCCTACTCTGGCATTGAAATCCCCAAGGAGTATAAGTTGTCTCCTTTGGGAACAGATGTTAATACATTGTGCAGGTCCTCATAGAACTTGTTCTTGACATCATCTTCGCTGGTCATAGTTGGTGCGTAGACACTCACAATGATTGCATGCTTCCTTCCATTCAGCAGGGGCAACTTAATGGTCATGAGCCTGTCGTTTATAGCCTTTGCAAATCCAGCTAATGACTTAATGGCAAATCCCACACCGGATTGGCGTCTTTCCTAGCTTTTCCTTCCACTCCAGAAAAATGTGTAGCCGGCACCTATTTCACAGATTTGACCTTCTTCTGCAAGTCGTGTCTCGCTCAAGGCTGCAATTTCTATGTTGTGCCTGCCCAGCTCTCTCCCAATCAGTGCTGTTAGTCTCTCTGGACCCGACGCGCCGTCTCTGTCAAGTAGGGTGCATACATTTCAAGTTCCAGTTGTTAAGGGAATATGGTTTCCTCTTTAAGCTTTGCTTGTTTTCTTTGTTTGTATGTCGACCGCAGTTAGGGTACCCACCAACCGCGGCTAGCTGGTTAGGTAGTGATGGAGCAGACAACGTTTAGGGCACCTTTTCTAGCCCCTTCCTCATACTATGGAGTTGAACAGTGTGTTCCTATAGAGGGCTGCTCAGTCGCTCACGGGGCTGTCGAATCCCACTGCTGCTCCGGTCAGTAGAAGACGACCATATGGCCTGAGCCACCTGTGTGCAGGTCTGCGACTACGGCTGCCAGCGTACCCACGCCTGCCGCTTCGCCGCTCGTCCATCGCCACAGGGCTTGAAGGTGATATATGTCGTCGGATGAAGAATGACTTGCGCGATGACTTGGATTAAAGTGAGGAAAAGTTGCGCAATTCGTCGGCCTCACTCTCTCGCCTGAGTTCATCTGAATCCAGTGGCAAGACAAGTCGAGACGACTGGAGACGAATACAGGTGCAGTGGATGACCAGGGCGCTCCACGTGCCTTGCCGTGCTCATTACGTTCCACAACGCTTTGCAGGTAAACGCCGTCTTGCCTGTTGAATCAGGAATGATTTCTTCCGCGTAGTCTGCCGAATCCTGTCTTCACATGCTGGGTAGGCATACCCTTGTTTACCTCTTGGTTTGACACCAAATCGGATACCCATGCCTGGTTTAGCCAGCCTCTCACAGCTGTTGCCCGGGGGGTGGCCGCTGTCGCATGCTGACAGCTACTAGGAGCCACAGGCGCGAGCTGGGTGTCAGGCTTGGACCAGTGGGGGATGGGTCCTGAAAAGGACATGAGAGTCCATCCTTACCAAAGGTGCTACCAATGCCTGACACCCCGTACCCTCCATGGTGCATGTACACACGCATTCTTTGCATAAGAAAAGAAGGAGGCTCATCCATTTTTTTCTTCTTCTTTTTAACTTTCATGTTGAAGAAAACTGTGTATTTACGAAGAGTGTGTGTGTGTGTGTGTGTGTGTGTGTGTGTGTGTGTGTGTGTGTGTGTGTGTGTGTGTGTGTGCGTGCGTGTTTACATTTGCGAATACAACATTTGCATTCATATACGCATGATATTGATAATATCGCATTCATGGCATGGTATAATTACATACACATTACTTGGTGTTGATGATGGTGGAGTAATCAGTTACTCTCAATCAATCAATCAATCATGTGTCATGCCGGAAAGTGTGGGTGGTCATGACTCGCCATTTTACTCGATCACCAGAGTCGTGGATCAGCTCAGTGTTCCTGTCTCGTCCATGCCATTTGGCCAAGCCATCCAGGTATCTACGTCTCTTCCTTCCCCTTGTTCTCTTCCTCTCGATCTTACCAGTTGTCATCAAGTTCTCCACTTTATTTCTTCTTATAAAATGACCAAAATAATTTGTCTGCTTCTAATTTCTCTAATCAGTTTACGATTTTCATTTGTTTCTTGTAGAACTTTGTCATTAGTTTTCTGTATGTCCGTAGCATTCTTTGCATTTTCTTCAGAAACCACATTTCCACAGCCAACATATGTTTTTCAGCTTGTCTTTTCATTGTCCACACTTCACATTTATACAAAACTAGAGGACCCGGCCCGGCTTCTCCCAGCTCCTTGCGGGGATCTATCTATCTATCCATCCATCCATCCATCCATCCATCCATCCATCTATCTATCTATCAGTTATCAGTTATCAGTTGGGGTATCTTCATTGCACTCCGGACATGTCCATATGTGCTCAGATCCTCCTCCCCCCCCCCCCCAGCATATGCATCAGCGTCATGTGGCTAATAGTGCCAGTTCTGTGTTGGTTGACGAGGCGCCTTGTTTTCCCGATGTATCTCTCGCGTCTGGCCGTGCCGATTCTTACTCCCAAGTCTTTCATCCTGGACAGCGATGTGGATTCACTGCACTGGTGTCAAAGTCCTCTGTTCTCGCCATATCTTTGAGGACGTTAATAACATCGGCACGATCCATGGGCTGGCCATCTACAGGGGGTGCAGAGCCAGCCAGTTTGTCAGCTCGTTCATTTCCCTCGACTCCCGCGTGTCCCGGGACGAAGATGAAGGTGACTTTACGGACAACAGACTTCCGCAGCGACTCAGTCCACCGTCTACGTACAGATCCGGCTTCGACCTTCTGAATCATGCTCATTGAATCACTTAGTACACACACGTCTGTTTAATGCTGTGATTCCAGCCATATGAAAGCCTGTGTAACTGCCATCACCTCCATCGTCATGCTGCTCGTGGTCATAGAGTGGGCACCACTGGATTCTTGAACGGTTCGGCCCGCTGAACGGGCTGTAAATGCCGGCGCACTTCTCCGCTGCTTTACAACAGATCCATCTGTATAGATGAGCACGTCGGGGCTATCTGAGTGTTCATAGATGAGCGCGTTGACCTCTGCATTGACAGCGGCAGGGTTCTGCTCTCTGCACCGTCTGTCGAGTGTGATAATGCAGGAGAAAGTGCATCTACCTACCTACCTACCTACCTGCCTATCCATCCATCCATCCATCCATCCATCCGTCCGTCCGTCCGTCCGTCCGTCCATCTATCTATCTATCTATCTATCTATCTATCTACCTACCTACCTACCTATCTATCTATCTATCTATCTATCTATCTATCTATCTATCTATCTATCTATCTATCTATCTATCTATCAGTTCACGTCTGTTCCCGTGCTCGCCTGTTTCTGATGATCCTGTTCTATTTCAGTTTTATCCGCGGGAGTTAGTTAGTTAGTCGACAGATCATCCTCATTGCACATCGAACCATTCAGTCCATAAGTGCTCGGATCCCCTCCTCAGCAAATCCCGCAACGTGTAGCGGCTAACGACGCCAGTTCTGTGTTGGTTTATCAATCTTCTTTGGCTTCCTGCGTAGTGTTCTTGTTTGGCCACCCCTCTTTTAATTTGCTGCTCTCGCAGTCTGGCCATTGTTGTAGATTCACAGTCATCACTTGGTTCTCGCAAAAGTCTTACTTCTCTGTAGAGCATTCAGAATGTCGGCCTGGTACCATGTCGCGTCCGCCCTCCACAGTAGCCTCACCTGCGAGCTTGTCAGCCCGCTCATTTCCTTGTACTCCCGCATGCCCTGGCACGAAGATGAAACTAATCTTTGCCAGCCGAGACCGCTCCAGAGGCAGCAACCATTCTCTTCGGATCGACCCCTCCTCTATCCTCTTGATCATGTTCATTGAGTCGCTAAGGAAACAAGCCCTAGTAAATGTCTGTGTCTCGAGCCATGTTATTGCTTTACTTACTGCCATGACTTCCATGGTCAGGCTACTTGTGGTTTCAATGAAAGCACCAGAGTCCTCCTTCACAATTCTCCCTCCGGCCCGAGCTGTAAAGGCCCATGAGCTTCTCACATGTCGGACGACCGACCCATCTGTGTAGATGACCGCGTCACCTTCTAGCGAATTCTCGAAAATCAACGCTTGTACTTCAGCCTCAACAGCAGCCGGATTTTCTTGTCTGCATTTTCTGTCTAGTTGGATGCAAACTGAAAAGGATGTGCAGAAGTCTGTTGGCACTTGCACCCACTCCTCGCCAGGTTCTAAGTCCTCAAGTGAACACACCTGTTGAAGAATGTCTTCGGCTTGACCCATCCACGACCGTCCTCTTTTTAACCTGCTGCCCTTCACCTTCCTAATTTCACTATGCAGTGGATGTTGTGTGTTTGCGTTAATTCTGAGGTAGGCACGTGCCCTGCAGCCTTGTATTCTCTCTTCAATGGTTGGAAAATTAAGAAGGTAGCGCATCGCCCTGCATGCTGCATTTCTTGTACATCCAAGAATAATGCGCATAGCTTCATTCTGTATCCTTTCCATCCTTTCTATCTGCTTATGGCTGAGAGTCAGGATTGCCATTGCATACTCCAAAACAGACATGACCAGCCCCTCGTACAGAAGTCATAGATGGCGCTGCTCACAGTTTGCTGCCGCCATCACCCGCATCGCTGCCAAACCCCGCTTGGCCTTTGTTATCACCTGGTCTATGTGCACATTATAAGCAAGGCTTCGATCAAACCGTATCCCCAGGTAATTCATTGCCTGCGTTCTTTCCACCGTCTCTGAACACAGCATTACAGTTGGTGTTGGAGCGTTGACAATATGATTATTCAACGAGAACCAAGTCACTGTTGCCTTTGTTGGGTTGACCATTGCCCCAGCTTCATCACACCAAGTACTTATGCGATTGAGTTCGGTTTGTAGTTCCACAGCATTTTCCTCTCTATCCTTACCCTGACGATACACTAAAACATCATCCGCGGGAGTGAAGAACAACAACTGTTCCTAACAAATTTCTGGTTTAATCAGAGAGTGAGATCCCTTGTAGCAAGATGGCGGGACATTTATTGGTCTGTTTCTGAAGCTGGTGCCATTTTCTTTCATGCTGAAGGAAAAATTGATTTAGTATGTTAAAGTAAATAACTATGCCAGTTGGCTCCGTGGGAGTGAAACTGAGCTATATAGGATCATACCGGGGGGGGGGGGGGAGGGGCTGAGTGGTCTCGAGGTATGGTGTCCGCCTCGAGTGCTGGAGGTCCCGGGTTCTTCTTCTTCTTCTGCGTTCATCCGGAGTTTTTTTCCGGATGTGATTGCGTTGTGCCTGTTTACAGCAGAGCTACGTTCTTGCGCCGTTAGGCCGACACATCCGACTTCTGCGGGAATTTGTTGACCGGGTTAACCTTCCCGGGGGTTTCTTAGGACGTTTGACTCTCACTGTTGTGGTGTTATCCCCCATCTCAGCTGGCCCATATAGAACAGCCAAAGATCCTGGTCAGCCCTCAAGGGAAGGCATGGGCAGTCCATGGGCATTCCCCGCCATCCAAGGAGGCTTCCATACTTGCAGAGCCGATACATAGCGCTCTGGTACTGGGCTCACCCAAGGAATCGTCACGTCCTGCACATGGCTGCTTAGCCTCACTTCCGTATATTGAGCCATCCGTTCACCATAGGCTGTTCTTCCGGAAACCAGAAGTATGCAGTCTGCAGATGACATCCACACAGTGAGCTTTCGATTAGGACTTTCCATGTAATGGATTTGTTATCCAAGCAATATTCCATTTCGTGCCACTAGGACACTTTTCCACCTTTTATGAAGCCCACACAGTGGGCTTTTGATTCGGACTTTCCACGTAATGGATTTGCTATCCAAGCAATATTCCATTTCATGCCACTAGGACACTTTTCCACCTTTTATGAAGCCCACACAATGGGCTTTTGATTCGGACTTTCCACGTAATGGATTTGCTATCCAAGCAATATTCCATTTCGTGCCACTAGGACACTTTGCCACCTTTTATGAAGCCCACACAGCGAGCTTTCGATTTGGACTTTCCACATAATGGATTTGCTATCCAAGCAATATTCCATTTCATGCCTCTGGGTCTTCATGCACCTTTAAATGTCAACCTGTATGCTAGTTAAAGTAAGCTGCGGTCAACTTGAGCTTGTTGATATCTCCATAGAGCTTGTCCTCAAATGAAGCAGGTGTGGGCCAAAATATCTTTCTCTGTTCTGCATACGTTGGGCAATCCTGCAGCAAATGTTTTGCTGTCATTTTTCCAGTTCTACAATTACATTCATCGGTATCTCCTATCTTTAGTTTATTGAACAAGTGGTATTTCAGCCTGTTATGTCCTGTGCGGAGTCTGAAGATTGCTACTTGTTCTCTTCGGTCGAGTTTGTAATATGCATCATCCTTCTGATGGCCTGGATGCTCGATTCCCATTTGGTTCTATAAGTGCTTTTTATAAACCTCTTTGCCTCATTATAGGTTATGTCTATGTCAGGCTGTGGTAGTCGTCCGCCCTCTTTTGCCAGTCTGTCAGCCTCTTCGTTTCCAGGTATACTGCAATGTGATGGGATCCACTGTATTACAACTTTTTTGGATTTCTGGCATAGACCATGGAGTGCTGCTCTTAGGTCAGCTAGTTCTGTGCTGTTATTGCTCTTCAGTATTGAGACAGCTGACATTGCATCTGTGAAGATAGCTATTTGCTTCTCTTTATTTTCCTACATCAGGAGCATTTCTGCTGCAGTTTTCAGAGCCTCTACCTCCGCTTTGAAGTTACTTGAAAATTTTCCAGTTGCCATTGAATGTGTTTTTTTCACTCCATTTTTTAAATTTAGGAGAATTCCTCCTCCTCCATTCTCTATTGAATTTTTGGCTGATCCATCTGTATATGCATGGGTCCAATTCCTGCTTGGGTAATGTTCTTTTATGTAGTTTAGGGTTATTTCTCTTCTTTCGGTTTCATTCTGAGTGTTCTTTTTCTCAATACCAGGAATGTTTTCTATCATCTCAGGCAGTTGCTGCTGTCTCCAAGCTGGGAACTTGTGTGCATTGTAAATGGGCTTGACTGTTGATATGTTAAGTATAGGATCTGCCCTAATCCTTCGTTTTGCAGTTTCTACACAGTTGCTACGCTTCAGTCTTCCCTTTCCAAAACCATTAAATCTGTTGTACATAGGGTGGTCTGTCAATCTTCTAAATTTTTCTGCTTGTTGCTGGGCTCTGCTATCTCTTCTATCCTGCATTGGTTGTAAACAAGCGATATTTTCTAGTTCATTAATAGGCGTTGTCTTCAGGCTTCCAGTTATGATTCGCATTCCTTGGTTTTGGACTCTACTTATTTTGTTAAAGTTTGACTTAGCTGCTGTTGCCCAAGCTGCAATGCCATATTCCAGTACTGGCCTCACCCGTCCAGTATATAACTTTTTGAGAACTTTCTCATCTGCTCCCCACGTTGTACCAGCAAGCTTTTTCATGATTGCCATTCTCTGCCTTGCTCTTGTTCGATTTTTCTCAACCTGTGGCCTGGGCAGCAGTGGAAAGTGTGATTTTCCACGAAGTGAAAAAAGCAGCCGTGTCGGGGCTGAGAAGTTGGGTGGAAAGTGTTTTTTTTTTATGACGGAAAAGTGCCCGGGCATTTTACAGACAGTCAGTGTGGATTATTGTGACAAAGAAGACTGAGGTACTGACTTGAGGTGTCCGGCAAGGTCAAGGTTGGGGACAGTGGAAAGTTACTGAGGTTTTCCATAGTGGAACCTGTGTTTACTGAGGATTGTTCACTGAAGGTGATAAAGAGAAATTGAGGTGACATTGTGAGTTGGGGGTGGAAGGAGGACAGGTACTCAGGAAAATTTCCACGGCCTAGTTGGTCAAGATGACTCATTGTGAATGAACAAAACAAGGTGTTTTGAAAGAAAGCCAGATTTTATGTTTCGCCTTTGTTGAACTGTTCTACTATTGTCATCATTATTCTGTTATGAGCAAACAGTTTTAACGGATCATCATCGCAACCATGGTTGTATTTCTTTGCCAATAAGGATTTATATATCAAAATTTAAAGCGCTGACTATTGGCTGCCATTCTCCTTTTCTTTTTGGTGAATCTTGTCGGATAACGGCATTCCATAACATTTACGATACAGCAAAGCGCCATCTAAAGAACACTTTGGATAATTATTATTACCGTCAACGTTTCCGACAGTTGGAACTTTTGATCACCACGTGAATTCAGGAACCACTCAACAAAACAACAAGTCGCTTTGAAATCTAGCGTCGTAAACATTTCGAAGAATTTAACACAGACATTTCCAGCATATTGTGAAAAACTATTAAGAGCAAAATAAGAACTTTTGGCGACGGATTAATAGGCACATATTTGTCGGCCAACCAGTTACACATTTTTTTTAATTTTTTTTGCTCCCATCGTCATATTTATTGTTGTTGGGTGTTACGCAATTATTTGTATGTGGTCCAGTGTTTATCAAGAGTAGGGGATTTTTGTGTTGCTTCTCGAAGGCCGAGAGGCGGGGCGAAAATTTATTTTCTTACTGTGCACCATGTGTTTTCTGGGAAGTAAATCGTAAGGTCGGTTTGTTTGATTCTGCAGTGAAGCAGGGTGGTCCTGGATTATATACCGTGCCTTTTGGGTCTAACGTCAGATCTGTGTATATTTTCAGTATATATTCCTTTTCTTTCTCTCTTTCTTTTCGTTATATTTACATATGATATTTGTTGTGTTCGGATATATGTTTTTATTGTGATCTTTCATCATTTCTGCTGTCTAGTGGTCTTTGTCAATTTATATTTATATATTACGCGCACTGTGGGTGTCCCTACACAAGCTTGTGGTGTTACTGTAGTTTATTTCTGTGTGATCATCGTCTACGTGTACTCAGCTTGTGAAGTCTAGCGTTGGATAGTCATCACTTACTGTTATCATCCATTTGTTTGTATATGTATTTATATGTATGTTTAACAATATTTCCAGGGACTTTATGAACTTGTGGTCATAGATATATAGATATAAGGGAGCATAGGTGATATTCCACCTCACTACCTAGTGCTTATAGAGTGACTGGGTGAGTACAGAGTGATATTTTAGCACTACGAAGTTACGTGCACAAGGAGTGGTAGTGTACGTATTGAAGGCACACAAAGGACTAGTAGAAGAGTCTTTACATTTATAGTTGGCTGACAGACAGCAACGTGTCCGCAAGCACAAGATGCCTACGTTAATGGACTTTATTGAAGCAGGTGAACGAATAGGCCTGAAAGGTAAAGAGTTACAGGAGTATGCCGAAGCAAAAGAACAAAAGCAGACGGAAAGAGAGGAGAGGCATAATGAACGTGAGGCAAAACGTCTACAGGAAGTGAAGTTAGCTGAAATAGAAAACAAGCGTTTACAGGAAGAGAAAGAGACGCAAATAAAGTTAGCTGAAATGGAAATTGAGAAAGAGAAGATCAAGTGTCAGATGCAAACTGAAATCGAGTTAAGAAAACTAGAACTATCTTCGAAAGGTCAAAGTGGGGAAAGCAGAAGACCATCGCAGTCGTCACAGAGATTAAAACTGCCATATTTTACGGACCGGGATTGCCTTGAATCCTATCTTGGGAGATTCGAATCATCTGTAAAAACATTAGGCATTCCAGAAGCAGAGTATGCGATGCGACTTGGCGAATTTCTGACGGGTAAGGCACTAGACACCATGTTCAATTTACCTGTAGAAGAAAGGAACAACTACACTATCTTACGTCAACGTTTGCTGACAAAGTTCCAACTCACTGAGCATGGATATAGGACAAAGTTTAGACAGTTAGTGCCAGAGACAAATCAAGATTTCACAGACTTTGTTAACACTGTAAAGAATACATTTAACAAATGGATGGAGCTCGCAGAAGTAGGGAAAGATTTTAATAAATTAGTAGATTTAATGTTAAGAGACAAGGTAGTATCTGCATGCAATTCTAATTTAGTGGCGTTCTTTGAGGAGCGTAAGCCAAAGGACATAGACACAATGTCTCAGTTAGGGCAAAACTACATGACTGCACATCCTAACGTACCTATTGGGAAACTAATGAGTGAGGAAATAGTCTGTGCAGCGTACACTAAACAGGACCAGAATCCAGTCGTCAGACCAAGGGCGAAAAGTGTGGATTCAGCACAGAAAGGTGAGCAGATAACTTCAAGATAATGGTTTCCGAGGAAACAATGTTGGTAGAGTAGGACGGTACCCATATAGAAGAGGGAACTTCCAGAGACGTCCAAATTATGCCGGATGTTGGAATTGTGGGAGCTGGAGACACAAGGCAGCAGAGTGTGATGCACAACCATCAGATGGACCAACGAACAACAGTAAAAGGGAGATCACTTGTTTCAAATGTGGAAGGAAGGGGCATTTCAGCCATCAATGTAGGATGAGAGAAACAGAGCACTCAAATGCAGCGCAAGTAATTGAGACGCTGAACAATGAAGATTGTAGTGGGTGCAAACCTCTTTTTGAAAAAGACAGTCAGCCAGTCTTAATATGTGGTCATACAGTGAAAGCAGGATCAGCAGTCCATGAAGGAGGAAGTCTGAAGATGCATCATGGGTTTGTTAATGATAGGCCAGCGTTAACAATTAGGGATTCCGGATGTACATCCATCGGAGTTAGAAAGAGTTTAGTGCATACCTCGGATTATACAGGGAAAAAGATTAGATCCATAACATTTAATGGGACAGTAGAGTTCTACCCATTAGCCGTGATAGCAGTAAAAACACCATATATCACAGGAAGAGTGACAGCGTGTGTTTTGGACTCACCAGTGGCTGATTTAATCATAGGAAATGTTATAGGAGTTAAAGATTGTACAGAAGAGGAAGTAGTGTATTGGGACCAAAAATATAGTGTAAGCAGTAATGAGGTAGTTACCACAGGAGAACCTAAATTAGAGAGTATAGCTGAGGTATAAGAGGCACTTGAAGTAGACACAGGAACTCAGGACAAGGATAGTACAGCTGAGCAGATGAGAATGGATCCCAACTATAGTGCTAGTGAATCCCAGAGACAAGATACTACTCTGAACAAATGTTTCCAAGGGTGTAGGAGAGTAGAACATAGGCAGTCAAAGAAAGGTAGATGGTGCTTCGAGAGGAAGAACAATGTTCTCACTCGCAGGTTTTCAGATAGCAGAACTGCACGTGGGCAAGTAGCAGTACCTTTAGCACACAGAGAACCGATATACTAGAACAGCTCAGGATAGTGCATGTGCAGGGCACATAGGCATAAGGCGTCTGCAGCAGAAAGCAAGGTGCCAGGTATATGGGCCAAGATGGAATAAAGAGTTCAGACTAAACAGAGACTCAAGTGTAACGGTGCAATATGCAGATAGGAAAGTTGAGTCACGTCAAAAGAGTTTTCGCGACATTACTGACCCAGGGCTAGGGATATCAAACAGATGTTGTAATTGTAGAGGTACCATGAGTCATGGGTACATGAAAGGGAGACACAGCATCGACAAAAATCAGAGGTGGGTTAATGCAAGAACAGAACCACCTGATATTGGGTCGGTACACAAATAGTATTGTGTGGTCGTGAAGTAGTAAGAGACCTGTGGTTACATAAGTATAATGCTTTCCTATGATGTATTATTATTATATGATGTATTATTATTATGTGATGTATTAGTTCATGCATTGATACACAAGATAGAAAGATAGTTGTATTTATGTGTGATGAATATAGGAGTGTACTATGAGCATTTGATGTATTATGTAGTGTGGTAGCTAGAGTAAGGTGCAGCCATACTTAGGGCTACCCAGGCAATATGTCTGGGTCACATGTTTAGTAAGTTTTAGTCTCCCAATATTTGAAAACGAAGTTTTCTTTTAAGAGGGGGGTGATGACATAAGCCTGGGTCATTGACAATGAGTTTAGTGACCGGGCATGAGAGAGAAGGGATGAGAGTGGGAGACAGTAAAGTGACTGACCTGGCTATGAGAAAACAGCCAGTCCTGAGAAATAAAATAATGGGAAGAGTGAGCGTGGATCCCAGGGGATGGGGGAAGGACAGTTTAGTTTTGTGTGAAGTCAAGGGACTTCAGGACAGTTGATGTGGAGATGCCGAACTGGTCGGTATGCTAAGGAGAAGCGGAGTTAAAGATCTCCGTGTTGTGTTGTTCTCCTAGGTGTGAAGACAGGCCTGAACCAGAGTGGGTTGCATAATTGAGCAGTGGCTCCAACCCAATGTGTGGGTTGTATTGTGGGATTTCCAGCCGTGGATAGTAGCTGGATTACCTGTCTTGTGAATTTGATAAGAAGCAGGCCGTGAGAAGGCATTCATGTGTGCTGGTTAAATTGTGAGGAGGATATTTATAGTCTATGGATTACATTAGTTTCTGGATATATAACATGTTCCTGAGTCTGTCGTCTTATTTCTGTAATAAAGGATTATGTGCGCCAACTGAATCTTGTTTAATGACTGGTGAATATGCACTGCGGGGGTGAGTTAGATTGCAAGACAGTTAGATATCTCCATTGACACACCATGAGTATCGTTACCTAGACAACGACCATCACACGAGAATATCATGAACATATCATCGTAAGAACTTCGTGATATTATCATCTAGAACGACGTGTGACACATTCATTATCACATGCCTCATCAAAATGTTTACTAAGGAATTTGCAATTCCTTATTGCTGAAACACATAACTGGTTCTCCAAATCATCTGTCAGACAACAGCAATAACAATTTATATAAAGCATTAAATGATAGCTCCCCACCACTGAAAATTCTGTCATATTGCAAAACTAGATGGTTATCAATTCAACCAGCTGTTGGAGTAACTGTGAACCAATGGTTGGAGTTGAAGACGCACTTCGAAATAACAAGACAAAGTGAAAATGCTACACAGCTGAAATACTATATGGAATGTACAGTGATGAAAAAGATGTGGCATTCCTTCTCTTTTTACAACCCATTTTAAGTGAAGTGCAAAAAGTTAATAAACTATTTGAATCTCAAAATGTTGATAAAGTTAAATTACTTGACGACCTCATTTTGCTATTTCACTCAATTGGTAAAAGACTTATTTTGCCAACTTGTAAAGCTGACTTGTTCACTTGCACTATAGAGAGCTATTTGGCTCCTAAGCCATACCTAGGATACCTAATCGAATCAAAAATTGATGGTTTAAAAACAAAAGGACTGTTAACAGAAAATGAAGATTTTCTTGTCTCATTATTCAATCAACTGAAGCAGAGACTTCTTGAAAATGTAGATGTATTGAAAAATATTTCATTCTTTTCTATTAACAACATATCTCAGCCAGTAAAGGACATACCTAAATATTGTCAAGTTATTAAATTTTAAGGGCCACTGATAATAGTGTGGCGGAAGCAGAATATTAGTTAACCAACATAAATTTGGTTGACTGGACAAACAAAACAGAAACTGAAGCTTTTTGGAGTGAAGTAAGACAATTTAAAGATGCCTCAGGAAACAGTCCATTCTGTAAGCTTTTGAATATGCGATGTCTGCCATGATACTACCCTATTCAAATGCTGATGCGGAAAGAGTTTTCAGTACTGTGAATTATACAAAATGTAAACTAAGAAACAGGATGAAACTTGACCTCTTAAATGCTATCTTGACAATAAGATTTGGCCTGATGAGAGCAGGAAAATGCTGTTCAACTTATCAGCTCCCTGATCGTGTATTAAAGAAATTGGAACAGCTAAGCATACCAAGTCATTTTGAATCTGAAGCTTCAACTTCATCATCCAAACTAAGTGCATCTTGTGAGAGTGCATCATAAGTGAAGATGAGGACATGATTCTATAGGTAAGTCACATCAATGTTTTTTTTTTAATGTTGCATATCCGTATGAAGGGAAAATCCCAACTGCACCTCCCCGCGGTAGAGGATGGAAACACACTACGGTGTGGCTAACACAGCTCTGGGGACCGAGTATCCACCGGAATAAGTGGACAACTCTGCAGCTGAGCAGAGCAGGGCACTCACTTGTCCTGACAGTCGGAAATGGCTGTCAAAGGCAGAGGTAAAAAAGACCACCATGTGAATGTGGAAGGCAAGGGGAAACCACCACATTATCTTCCCAAGACTTCATGGCAAAACATATATCAAAGTTAGTGAAGGACGTTAATGGCTGTCTTAGGGCATCCTCGTCCGGTAGGGACAGTCATGAGCCACAGGTGACACCAGACCGTCATCCAGCTACTGATGGCAAAATCTTAACTAAAATAAATAAATTTAGAGTAGGAACATGGAATGTTAGGACATTAAATGAGCTAGGAAAGTTGACCAATGTTCTAAGAGAGATGGATAGCATGAAAATGAATATACTAGGCGTTAGTGAGATGAGATGGAAGGGATCGGGCAAAATTATAGCTGACAATCACACAATAATTTATTCTGGAGGGGATACACATGAGAAAGGTGTAGGAATAATATTAGACGAAAAAACAGCCAAGTCAATTAATGGATACTGGTGTATTTCAGATAGAGTACTCGAGGCGCTCCTCTCTGGGAAATTGCCAGTACTAAGGACACTACTTTCTGAACTTAGCAGTCAGCATAAAGTCACCATACAGTGGATACCATCCCACTGTGGAGTACCCGGAAACGACAGAGCTGATCAATTGGCTAAGGAAGGAGCTAAAGAGGAACAGCCTGATGTGCCCGTTACATACCACCAAAAGAAAAGAATGATCAAATCAGTCAGAAAGCCACCAAAACCTGCTCAAGATGACTACCACATTATGGACAGACCAGAACAAGTCATTATTCTGCGCCTCAGAACAGGACACAATAGATTACGCAACCACATGTATACAAAATTCAAGATTGGTGAAACAGCCATGTGCACATGTGGATTGGCGTCGCAGACAGCAGAGCACATACTCCAAGACTGCCCAAAATATAACATATCTAGGCAAACCTTCTGGCCTAGAGAGACGACAGTGGAAGATAATCTCTATGGACCACTGTGTGAACTGGAAAAAAAACAGTTCAATTCATGCAAGAGACGACATTGCAGATATAGACATATTTCAAGCGAACGAAAGAAGAAGAAGAAGAAGAAGAAGAAGGAGGATGTAGTGGGGAATTATGGTTTAGGTACAAGAAATGAAAGAGGGGAAAAGCTAATATGGTTGGGGAAAAATCTATGATATGATTTTTGGAAACACATTTTTAAACCCATAAAAGACGACTTGTACACATGGTAACCCCTGATAAGAAAATACGCAACCAAATTGACTAATACTAATTTAAAAAAGATTAGAAATGCTTTAATTATGTAAAGACAATGCCTGGTGCTGACTGTAATAGTGATCATGTACCACTATGTGGACAAATAAAAGTAAGATTAAAGAGAGGGGAAAAATGGTTAAGAACATGAGACTTAATAAAGAGGTTCTGAAAATAGATAAAGAAATGCAAGAACAATACAGAGTGACTGTGAAAAATAGGTACAATGCAATAACTAAAATACAGAGTATAGATGAACAATGGGAAATGTTAAGGGACTCCATTCATCAAACTAGCAAAGAAGTATTACCGGAGAGAGGCAAAATAGCTAAGAAAAAATGGATGAATGAAGATATCTTAAAACTGATGGACAAAAGAAAACAGAGTAAAAATGACAAACAAGAATAACGCCTAAGATAAATAAGAAATAAAAGATAAATGTGGGAAGGCTAAAGAAAGTTGGTTAGACGAGCGATGCAACAAAATTGAATTAAATTCCATTAAAGATACAAAAAATATGCACAGACAAATCAGTGAGCTTACAGGAAGAAAAATAAGAATAAATACAGGGTGTTTGAAATCAAAAACAGGAAAGATAATATTAGAGGAAGATGCTATAATGAAGAGGTGGAATGAGTATATAAGAGAGTTATATGAAGGAGAAAGGGAAGAATTAACAGAAGATAGTAACTTAGAAGGTCCACCTATTCTGAAAGAAGAAGTCGCTCACGCTATGAAACGTATGAAGAAAGGAAAAACAGCTGGGCCGAGATGAAATCACAATAGAAGAATTAGAAGTATAGGGAGAATTTGGAGTAGATATATTAACCAAAATGTTGAATGATATTTACAGCAGTGGATATTTACCCAGTGATATGCTGAAATCTGTATTTATAGCTATACCAAAAAGACCAGGAGCAATTGATTGTGAAGATTTTCGTACAATTAACCTTATAAACCATATCACTAAGCTTCTACTTAGAATCATAATGAGAAGAACCAAAAAGAAAATAAAAATGGAAATTAGTGAAGAACAGTATGGATTTGTGGAAGGAAAGGGCACAAACAATGCAATTTATACATTACGGACACTAATAGAATGATGATGATGATAGAAAGGTCAATAGAGAAACAGAGAGACATATATTTGTGCTTCATAGATTATACTAAGGCATTTGATAAAGTAAAACATGATGAACTGATTAAAATGTTGGAAGATATCAACACTGATGGAAAAGATTTAAGAATAATAAAGAATATTTACTGGAACCAAGTAGCAGCAATTAAAATGGCAAATAAAGAGGGTAGTTACGAACAGATAAAGCTAGGAGTACGACAAGGGTGTGTCTTGTCACCAGATCTTTTCTCCCTGTATAGCGAAGTAATAATGAGAGAGATCAAAGAGATGCCAGGAATACTAGTTGGAGGTTATAATATAAATAATATACGCTATGCAGATGACACAGTATTGGTGGCGGATAATTCAACAGACCTACAACAATTATTAGACGTTGTAGTAACAGAGAGTGCAAGGAAAGGACTCTCCTTGAATATCAAGAAAACAGTAACAATGGTAATATCAAAGAAAATGGTGACACCAAAATGTGACATAGAAATAGAAGGGAAAATCCTTAACCAAGTTGATAATTTTAGATACCTAGGGGCATTTATAACATCAGATGGAAGATGTACAACAGAGATTAGGAGCAGAATAGGGCAGGCAAAAGCCGCATTTCAGAAAATGAAGAGTATCTTATGCAATAAGTCACTATCACTGAATGTAAGAAAGAGAGTGCTGAAATGCTATGTAGAACCAGTTTTGCTGTATGGCAGTGAATCTTGGAATGTAAATGAACAAATTAAGAAGAAATTAGAAGCAACAGAGATGTGGTTCCTGAGACGAATGTTGCGAATTCCTTGGACTGCCAGAGTAACTAACGACGATTGCCTGAAACAGGCTAACTGAAACTAGAACATTATATACAACAATAAGACAGAGACAAACAGCTTTCCTCGGTCATGTGATGAGAAGAGAGGCATTGGAGAACATCGTAACAACTGGAAAGATCGAGGGGAAAATAGGCAGAGGTAGACCAAGAGAAGTGATGCTGGATGGATTGAGACGGTGGCATGGAGGAATATCAGCAGCAGAGTTGATCCAGAAAACCAAAGACCGAGATCTATGGAGAGCCATGAACGCCTACACCAGTCGGCACGGCACTTGATGATGATGATATCCGTTACAGGACGTTGCAGTCAACATCAGAATTTTTCAGCTGCTGTTGATGTACTAGGAAAGATTATGTTCAGTAGTTTGCGATTGCTTTCTGAGTGAACGGTTCACATACCCCTTAAATTACCAGCGCGGCTCGAACCACTGCCGGTTCGGGTGCAGCTGCGTTACTCACGAGAATATACGGGATTACGGCGACAGCCGTAAATTCTTCGCCAGGGAGACCGGCAGTCGCATCAATACATATGTAATTTCTTACTTTCTCAATCTGGATATTTTTCCTAGATACTTTCCAACGAAATCTAGATATTTATGGATGTTGTTTGTGCCATTTCTAGATACTTTTGGTCAAAAAAAAGTGGCAATCCTGGTAAGAAGACCGGATGTAGATCACGCAGATAATGGCGGCGGCCCAACATGGCGTGCGACGGCAGTTGAACATACTCAACACCGCGTGATGAAAGGAAAGGCACCCGGTCCAGATAACACAACGTTGGAGAAAATTGAGAGCCTTGATTTTAGAATCGAAATATTGACTCAATTTCCAGACAACGTATGATCTACAGTAGAAAGTGAGTACATTCCTAGTGGCATGTTCAGATCCATTTCTTTTCCCCGTTCATTTTTATGACAGCTCTGCCAAAGAAACCGTTCGCTTTAGAAAGAGAATATCATCACCAAACAATATGAACAATTTGTGTTTATATTGACTTTGTTTTTGTCAATTAATAATAATCCTGCTCAAACTTCATGATATATGATTGGGATAATTATATTAATATACTTTATAGGTTGTTGATTGTTTACCCATTATTATTTTTAAAAATAATTTTTCATAGACATTAGACATCATATCCGGGATGGTTAACCCGGTCAACAAATGCCCGCAGAAGTCGGATGTGTCGGCCTAACGGCGCAAGAACACAGCTTTGCTGTAAACAGGCACAACGCAATCACATCCGGAAAAAAAAAACAACTGGATGAACGCAGAAGAAGAAGAAGAAGAAGACATCATATGAGCATCGGATTTCATTTTTGAAAAATTAATTTTAATTCATAGTTTTAATTTGTATCTGTAATGTACGATTGTATGTATAATGAGATTCCGTCCATCATATAGTTATGAACAGAATACTAATGATCCTATATTAATTATATATAAAGTATTAATGGGTATTTTGAAATGTTTTTCTAATTGGGTATTCACTAACACTAATGAGACGAGCTCAGATAGACAGGCATTGTTAAACCAAATCCAACAATACCTCAATGATGCCTGTATGTCAATTCTAAGTAGAGATATTCATATTTGAGTGTCTGGATCTTGAACAAACAAATACTCAAAAATCTGCTCCCAGGGCGGTTTGCTTTGTGTCCCAGCTCAATGTCCTCCATCGTTATGTTGTCTTGACCTGGTGCCTTTCCTTTCTTCACGCAGTGTTGATATGATCAAAATTTGGCTTCTTACTACTAAAACTTCTTTGTTTTTAAATGGACATCTTAGCAACCATACATCATTTTGATCGGGGTAGCGAGGCCTAACTGCTCATATCATCTATTTTATGAATGAAGAAGAAGAAGAAGATATCATCTAATTTTAGATATTATCTATTGCGACTTAATTAGCACTTAAAAAATGGAGGCTAATTACATAATAATAAATAAATTACCTTATGCATTATTAATGTTAGCTTAAAAACCTGTCATGATGTTTATTTTATTATGCAGAATGGTGCTACAGATCCAGTGGTTACTTCCCTTTTTTGATAGGATGTGCAGTGACCTAATTAGCAATTAAAAATGGGTGCCAGTTAATTATTATTCATTAATTACTAATTATAGATGACGAACAGTGATATATGGCTGCTAAGATTATTATTTAAAAACAATCAAGTTATAGTAGCAAGAAGCTCATTGAGTGGATTCCAGAGTATTTCTTTGTTTAAGATCACAACACTCAATATCTCCGCTTAGAATTGATAATCAGGCTTCATTTAAGTACCGTTGGTACGTATAGGTACAAGTACCTATTGTTTTGCAAGGTCTCTGTGGCTGTGATGGTACACATTAGTAAATACCCAATTTCAAAAACATGATCAAAGTAATGCGACACTAACATTTACAAATGGGAGAGTTTATACGGACTTGAGTCCGAATAGACAGAGTAGTTTATACGGACTTGAGTCCGTTAGACAGAGTATTATACGGAGCGGAGTCCGTATAGACAAGTAGTTTATACGGAGCTGGGTATAGCTAAAGGGATGAAGCTGTTTAAATATCAAAGAAATAATTTTCCAGATTGGTTTTATCCCCAATAACAAAAATTTTGGTCCCCATGCGAGTTAAAGAATTGTTAACTTGCGTTTCTGTACACTTACTGTTTACAGGTTTCCCTCTTTGTTGCATTACCGCCCTACTATTTCCTGCTATTGATGTCCTCATAATTCCGCCCAAACTGACAGTAATATGGGCCTCAGAAAGACATGATTAGGCAATTCAAACACCGCTTCCGACTTACTGGCCTGATGAATTCAATAAACAAGGAAATGCTACGCACATAAAGTGCAGAAAACCTGGTATATGTGAAGCAGGTTTGAAAAAAAAGAGAGGGGGAGGATAATGAAGATAGTGTGAGAGACGAGATACAAGAAAGATGGTTAAAAGACATAACAAAGTGATAAAGACAAGTGAGAGAAGAGGGAGGGATATATATATATATAAGAGAGAGAGAGAGAGAGAGAGAACTCGTGTTCGGTTGGCTAAGCCCCTTTTCCCCAAGACAACAAGTAGAGGACAGATAAAAAACTGAAAACAGTGTGCAGGTTCTTGTCGCAAGATAAAGACACATGTAACCAACACAAAATACAAAAACCCTAGGAAACACTGTTTGCTGCCAAAAGAAGATCTCAGCCCAGCACGGGTTGATACCAACTTATTTGTTCTTCATTTACCAGATCTGTTATGTGGTTACTTCAATTAGCGAGTGGACAGGTCGGGAGAGAACATACCGGCACTGCTCTTGCGAGGCCTCGCTTGATACGGATGTTGTCTGTCTAAATGATGGGACAAAAAACTAGCAGGCAATGAGACTGGGGGACCCTGACACGGCCATCGACCTGGCGCTTGTATCACAAAGGCGGATCCACAAAATGGAGTGTCCTTGGGATTGTAGAAGCGACCACCTGCCCCTCTCTGTACTGGTACCTAAGCCCAGTACAGTCAGGGCTATAGACCCCGCCATGTGAGAAAACCCGGGTCAAGGGGGTCTTTCTGGTGACTGCCGATCCATCAATGATGAATGGTGGTATTTACTATTTGTGGATGCATTTGTAAAGAAAAGAACAAATGCATCCATACTTCAGAGTTGAATATTGAAGAAGGTTGGCTATTAAGATGATAAAACAAAGAAAATTGAAATATTTTGGTCACTTGAAACGTCACGAAAGTCTGGAGAGAACAATAATGGAGGGTATATGCCTGGGAAGAGAGGAAGAGGAAGGCCAAAGAGAAGATGGTGCAGGATGTGGCAGATGATCTCCAGATGGGTGTATCGGGACGCGGGGCATCTTGCTTGTGATCGAGAGGTTTTCCGGAGGGTTGTTATGGGAGCGAGGTTCTGCCAAGGACATGCTACTGAATGAATGAATGGATGAATTTTGTGTTGACATTCTGACGGCGGCATTAGTGCACAGTGTACCCGTGCGGGCTGATTGCCGAGACTCCTGTCTGTTCCACTTTTCACATTGGACAGTGGGGAGCATTTTGTGTGATATTCGCTGACACCGGAATGGAGCAAAAATGGGATGACGCGTTGGAAATGGGGATGACGCGATGAAGTTGGAACCTAACTAACTACGGTAACTAACTAACAGTCAGGGCTATAGGAGCCCGCGAAGCATTCAGTTATGATTACTCTTCGCTCTTGAGGCGCCGTAGATCACAGAGACGGTCTAAACCAGCAGGAAAACCACACATTTCCTAGTGCCAAGACAGCACTTCTTGTTTGTTATATTTTGATTGTAATATCGCCACCCACCTCCCCACCTGCTTCCTAAATGGGTGTATGATTCCATGCTTGATTAAGTTGCATTATTTTGTTTCCAAACAAATTTTTATCCATAATTGTTGTGACTTAACAATTTTAATTCAATTATATAACCCATGCTGCTCTGTGAAGAGTCCATGTTCCATGTCTAGCGTTAGCTGTTGGTTTCAGTCTACAGCAACAATAAAGATGACAAAGCATGTCGGCCCCACCCCTGTTATTTAAAACAATGTTCTCCCTCACGGAGAACTCATTTCATTCCTTTATATGTGATGCCTTTAGAAATTAACGATCGATGGATTCCCATAATGACATCCTATTTCCAAGCGATTTTCTATCAATGTCATTTTTAAAAAAATTGCTCGCTGGTGAGGAATCGAACCTCAGTCTCCCGCGTGACAGGCGGAAATGCTTACCACTAAGCTACTGAAAACACAATGAAAACTTTACAAAATGTGTAATATAGTCAAACACATGTCCCGATGACGCAGTTTCACGTGACCAGCCGGGGTTTCCGGAAAAAACGGACCGGAAGAAAAACGAAGTGAGTCCGAATAGACAGAGTAGTTTTATACGGACTTGAGTCCATATAGACACTTTCTTTACAAATTTAATCTTCATAAAATGATCAGGCCATGAAAATTCATTTTATAAGTATGATGGGGTCCATATAGAAAAATGTCTCCAACAGACAGTACTGCTTAATTTTAAAATAAACTAAATTGTACTGCCATTCCATGTGAGATTAACAAACGGGTCATGGACAGATATGAAAACTTGTAGTCAAGTTAAATAATAAAAATTAGTAAAAGTATACAGATAAATTATTAACAATCTTTAAACTTGTATTCTCTTTAAGGAGATCTCATCATCTCATCTTGTTCCTCTTGTACCTTGCGGTGTCGAGGTGAAGTATAAACATCGTGAGAGTGCCCGATTATGGGCTTTATATATAGATATTCCCATGGATTCTGCTATTCCCTCCGTTCAACGTTTACGTGGTAGGCCTCTTCCTCTGTTTCCATCTGGTCTGTCCATCATTGCTTGTTGTGGTATGCTGTTGACTGGTAACCTACTTGCATGGCCACACCATTTGACTTGCTGCTTTCTAATAAAATCTAGTGCTGCTTTAACCCCCCTCCCCCCACTTTAGTCCTTATTTCCTCATTTCTGATCTTATCTCTTGATACGTTGAGTATTCTTCTCAGGAATCTCATTTCTGTTGTTGTGATTTTTATTTTCTCCTTTTCTGTCATTGTCCATGTTTGGCATTGGTAGCATAGAGTTGGTAGGAAGATTGTGTTGTAAAGTGCTTTCTTAGTAGTTATTGATACATGTTTGTTCTTTAGTATTGGTGCCATTTGTCCAGTGAGTTGGTTTGACTCTATTGCTTCTATTTTCGATCTCGTCTTCTGAACTGCCATTTGATAATATTATACTTCCTAGGTACTTGAAACTCTTTACTTGTTTCAAGGGATGTTCGTTTAGGTGAATTGTTGTTGTTTGTTACTCTTTATTTATAGTCATTACCTCTGTTTTGCTTGTGCTAATTTTCATGTTATGTTCCCTACACATTTCGTTTAGGCTATTCATGTGGTCTTGTAATTCAGCTTCTGATTTTGCTATTAGTGCTTGGTCATCGGCAAACGAGTTCTTTAATGGTTAGATTTGCAGATGCTTCTTCTTCTGTGTTCTTGTCATGCAGTATTCTTGTTGTCTCTGTTTGGCTGGTTTCTTTACATATCTTGTCTATATATGTTATGAACAAGAGAGGGGACAGGACAGAACCTTGTCATACTCCAGATCTTATAGTGAAGGGTTCTGAGTGTCCTCCAGTTCCTCTCACTATGCATTCACTGTTGTTGTATAAACTTCTACATAGGTTTGTTAGGTGTGTACTCACTCCATATTGTTTAAGGATTTCCCACATCTTGTTTCTATTTACTCTATCGAATGCCTTTTCTTGGTCGACAAAGGCTAAGTAGAGTGTTTCATTGAATTCGATTGATTTTTCTTTAAGTTGTCTAAGAGCAAAAATGGCATCTGTGCATCCTTTGTGTTTCCTAAATCCAAGTTGTGTTCTAAAGAAGTTCGTAGTCTTTATTCAAGAATTTTTCAAAATAATTTCCCAGTATGACTCAACAGTAAGATGCCTCTGTATTGAGTGCAGTCTCTTTTGCTGCCTTTGTTTTTCCGAATTGGGATAACTATGGTGTTTCCCCAGTCTCGTGGTGTCTGTTGTTCTACCCAAACATGGTTGAATAGTCTATGTAGCCAAGCTGTTCCTACTTCCCTTGCTGCTTTAATTAGTTCATTTGGTATTTCACCCTGTCCTGGTGATTTGTTCAATGGGGCTAATCTGATGGCTTCTATAATTTCTTCTTTTAGTATGTCTGGTTCTAGTTCTTCGGTGACATCTGTGTAGGTCTCTTGAATTCCTGTGACATCTGATGGGATGTTGAGAAGTTGTTCGAAATACTGCTTCCATCTTATTAGGGTTTGTTTTTGTTCACTTATTGATTCTCCATATTCGCTGTTAATTATTTCAGTTGGGTCAAAGGGTTCTCCTCTGGTTTGCATTGCACTTATCTTTTTGTAAAAGGTTCTAGTTGCCTCCTTGTAGTTTTTATTTAGGGTTTCTCCATACTCTTCCCAGTCTTTTTGTTTTTCCCTCTTTACTATTCTACTCACATGTCTTCTCGCTATTCTATATTCTATGTAATCACATTCCTGTTTGCTCTTCAACCACTTTTTATATTTTTCCTTTTTGTCTTTTACCGCTTTCTTTACTTCTGCGCTCCACCAACTTGTTATTTTCTTTATCCGTGATTTGCATTTTTTCGTGGTTCCACATATTATTTTTGCAGTATTTACAATGCTTGAAATGTGGCAGTAAAAATTAACAAATTTAGGTCATTTTGGCTATTTTTGGAATAGTTCATTTTTACACACATTAGCATGTCTTCTATCAGATCCGATACTTGCTTTTGTTATAAAAATATTATTTTATTGCAATATTTATATTTTACTTAACTACCTGGTTGTTTATTTATTGAAAATTGTTGCTAAATTTATATTTTTCAAACCATAGTAACAGTATTTGCTCAAAGAGATAACTATGTATCATATACCCTTGTAATTGTTATTATCTGCCCCAAAATGTTCGGGAATCTTCGTGATCATGGCATGCCAACTTTCTGATAAAAAGCTCCTTCATTCATGCCAGCAATCTTCTGGAATCTTCCATATATGAACCTTACTCATTAGGATTAACAATGCACAATTTCCGTTGGCTGAAACTGATCACTTGGGCATCTATTTTTTTCCAAGATGCCCATTTTGTTATGTTTACACTTCACGGACCGATTGACACAGAGAATTGAAAATGCCTCATTCCAAGAAATTTACCATTCAGTCAGCTGCTCAACATTAAAAAAAAAACTAGTAGTCTACAACTGGCATATGCTCGTAATCCCCGAAAAGTCTACCAGAATGTCGTAAACATTACAGAAGATTCTGAATTTGATCCAGCTAAACATCTCTGACACTTGCCATGCCTCACTGGGCTTTTGCCTTTTGACGGTGAATGATTCTGTACCATTGTGTTCTCAAAGTTGTGGAAGTAACTCTTTTATTGCAGACAAAACACAAAGCCAGTTATAAAAACAAAATGTATTCAAAGTTAGAAGATCTGGAGGGCACTGTTCTCTTTCAAACTGTAAAGTATGTTCGACAGGTTCATGTTCAACAGTCAAGCATCGCTCTACATAACAATGATGTGCTAGATATTAGTGTCAGCACTTGGCTAGCTAGAGGCCACACATCCCACATTAGAAGTTGGCTGTGCAGTGGATGTTCTTACAGGACTTTGCATATATGTGCATGTTATGTCCACATATTGCCAGGTGTGTTAAGCTACCGATAAGACACTTTCCAGAGACAAACCAGATGAATTTGACGCATGGAAGGCAGAACATCTTCCTAAACTGTGATAACAATTTCACAGGATGTGCTGGAATGAAGGAGGTGGAGGCTGTAAGAGTGTAGTGGTGATGGTCTGTAGGCTGTCATAAGCTTGACTGTACATCAATACTCTGATTTTCTGATTCTAAAGGTTATGACAGGCTACAGACCATCACCACTGAACTCTTGCAGCCGCTACCTCCATCATTCCTGGCTCTGATCTTTGAGAATTCTTTAGAGGATGATGCTGTCATTTACACGGATGGGTCAGTCGTTTGTGGATTGAGAAGTTCATGGGACTTTACGGCTCAGGCCAGAGGGTAAATTGTGAAGGACGAGTCTGGCGTGTTTGCTTTGACCACAAGTAGCCTGACTCTATGAGTAGCCTCTACGAGAAGTAAGTCATTTACGAGAACCAAGAGATGACTGTGAGACTACAACCATGGTCAGGCTACGAGAACAACAAGTTAACCCTTTACAGGGCACAGGTTTTTCCTATTTCTAACTCTAAACAGGCAAGATTTTTGAGGGTTTTAGTCAGATTTTAGGTAATGTTAGTAAAAAGATCATAACTAAGTTGTTAGTGAATGGATTTTAGTGAAATAAAGAGCAAAATGAAAAGAAATGCATGCAGATTAATAATTGTACTCACATGTCATATGAATAATCCAGTCTTGTTGGTATAATCCACATATGAACACAAATATTTACAAAATATTACACATTATTTGTGTGTGTCAGTCATACATACACCATGTACAAACACTGCCAACTGCTCACTGGCCTCCAAGATGCTGGGGAAAACAAGTGTCCTTGCAGTAGTTCACTTGGCACACATCACAGCCATATGAACTTTCAATGGTTCGTCCTGCAGGGGTACGATGTTTGGCGTGACTGCACGCCACACAGGCTTTCTTCCTGCCCTCAAACCTCATGAGCTTGTGGTTGTGGACACTTTCTGGAGCTACTGCTTGGCCTGTCCTCTTTGCTGCAGCCTCTCTTCCTGCTGGAGAATCCTGCGATTAGTTGCTTACATAAATCCAGACGGAAGTCCAGAAGGGCGTAGCGTTTGCTGGGCTTTGCTGCGGACTGCTCGAACAGGATGAACGCATTGTTTATGCATGAATCTAAAACAAAACTGAAGAGGTAGCGCCAGTATTTTCTGCACTTCTTCAGTGTAGAGTAATACCCCCTCATTTGATCTGGCTTGTCCACCCCTCTCATGCATTGGTTGTAGAGGTTGATGACAGCAGGGCAGGACACAGGCTTTCTGGTGCAAGTGTGCCGGTCCCATCGTTCAACAGTGTCCAATGTGTGTGAGGTATTGTTGGAGAGCATGAAGACATCCCTTTTATCATGCCACACAGTAGCAAGCAGATCCTCTTTCTGGAAGACTTGATGGTCCCCTTGCATTTTTCTCTTTTCTCTTAATGCCAGAGGCAGATCTTTCCGGTTCTTTCTTACAGTTGCTGCCGCATAAGTTTTCTCTTGGAGAAGGTTAGTAAAAAGCCCAACTGACGAAAAAAAGTTATCAAAATAGAGGTGATGATACTTTCCCAAAAAGGGGGCAGCAAGCTGCATCACTACATCATGGCCCAGTCCATGCTGAATGGCACCATCTATTTTGCCATGGTAAACAGAAAACTGGAGGAGGTAGCCAGTTGCTGACTCGCAAGCACACCAAACTTTCATTCCCCATTTTGTTGGCTTGGCTGGTAGATATTGTTTTAGTGCATTCCTGCCTTTGAATGGCACCATTGCCTCATCAATGGAAATTTCCTTCTTAGGTTTGTAATGTTGTAAGAACGTCCTATTAGCCATGTCGATAAGAGGCCGAATTTTGTGGAGGCGGTCACTGCCGTCAGCTGTGTTGTTATCAGCCACATGTATATACTGCTCCAGCTTCTTGAATCTCTTGAGCGGCATCACATTCTTCACACCTGGTACTCCCAACATAACATATCTGTAGACCAGTACAATTCCAAACGAGGAAGATTGTGGATCCCCAATGATATGAGCAGACCAAAATAGACCTGCATTTCGGTTGCGTTTGTTGGAACCCAGCCTCGATCATCTACTTGTCCGATCTTTTGCCTAGCATACACATTTGTTTGATCGGCAATCATTTGAAACGTTTGCTCCTCAAAGAGTTGAAGAAAGAATGCACGCTGAGAACGATCGTCAGTTGTTAAGTTGACGCCAGTTTCTTCACTAAATTCTTCGATATTCAATGTTGTTGTTGTGTTGCTCCAACCGTTTGCGTCGCGAGACTGCCCCGCCCGACTTTCTTCAGCGACATATTCTGAATCAGATTCACTTTCTTCAAAGTCCGAAAGATCTGAAGTGTGCACGCTGCACACGCTAATATCACTGAGATCCAGTTCCGATTCGTTGTCATTTTCGTGTGTTTCAATGTCACTTAAATTGAACCCATCAAAATCGCCGCTATCGCTTGAAGAATTGAGGAAATCCATTTTGAATAGCAACGCACAAAAACCCCGAAAACTAATGAACAATCTGATCAAATTTAACAAAAACACTTGCAAACGTTACCCACTCTTTCACTCTATCAGCAAGACTGGTAGAAAGGAACAGGAAGTCTCGGAAATTCGCGAGATCGCATTTTTAAAATAACTAGTCGTCAAAGATGCAATTGGGCGTTCTGCTCATTTAGGGCATCGGACGGAAATGGCCGTCCTGCCCATTAAAGGGTTAACCCTTTACAGGGTGGACCGTCCATTTCCGTCCGATACGTTAAACGGGCAAAACGTCTCAAACCGGCCGATACTATTATGCATTGTAAAAACGCGATCTCTCGGCTTTCTGATACTTCCGACGGCTGCTTTCGCCGATAGCTTGACAACGTGGCCGCCATTTGTAAAGCGCGTACTAAGAAGTTGAACGGACTTTTACGAACTTTTTTTGATAGTTTTCGGGGTTTTTACGCTGTTTTTCAAAACGGATTTCAGCGATTCTTCAAGCGATAGCCGAGATTTCGCTCTGTTCAATTTAAGTGACATCAAAGGGCACGAAGTTGACTATTAATCGGAGCTAGATATCAGTGCAAAGCGTTACTTTGCATTAGCAGTCTGAGTCGGACTTTAAAGAAAGTGATTATGATTCTGAAAATGTGTTTGTAAATTGCCGTATAGATGACGGAAAATCACAAACAACATGCCGTATTTCATAAATATTTGTGTTCATATATGGATTACCGACAACAATCATGTGAGTAACATATTCTGCATGCTTTTCCCTTCATTGTGTTGTTTATTTAACTAAAATCGGTTGACTAACACCTTATTTGTGATGTTTTTACTAACGCAACCCGAAATTTTACCGAACCTGAAAAAATCTTGCCCGTTCAGGGCTACAAAACGGACAAGCGTCTGCCCTGTAAAGGGTTAAAAGAGGTGTGGCCAAACAGGAACACTACGCAGGAAGTCAAAGAAGATTAATAAACCAACACAGAACTGGTGTTGTAAGCCATTACATGCTGCGGGATTTGCTGAGGAGGGGATCCAAACACTTATGGACTGAATGGTTCGATGTGCAATGAGGATGATCTGTCGACTAACTAATACATCAATACTTTCTCATGACAAGATGTTACACACATGGCTCAACTATGACAAGCTAGAGAAATATCTTTTGCCAATTTATGACAGGCTGTCTGACACTAAACTACTTAGTAGATATGGACCAAAAGAAAAAGCAGCGGCTGCAGCAGATATAACAATGTGAATTGGAAACAAATAGGTATATTTAGCTCCTGCGAGAAGAAACATACTAAACACAGACATGTTGCACATACCTTACTAAGGAAATCCATCGTAGATAGGTGAAAACAAAGTCAGTGGCTTATCCAAAACATCCCTCACCCACAAACACACCCCCACCCACCCACACACCTCCTTTCATCCACACACCCCCAGGAACAAATACATCCCCCCACAACCCACCCACCCCACTTATCCATCCCCCACACACACACATACCTCCAAGAGATTCTAAAGAAATTGCGACAGACACCTCGAAGCTCATGAGAGGAAGTGGACACAGCGGAAAATGTCAAGAAAGACAAGGTGGAGGTTTTCAAGTGCTGTGCTGCAGAGGCCAAAAAGGCAACATTGGAATATTTCATGAAGGAGATTGGAGGTGATAAAACACTGCGAAAATTCTGGAAACTGCACAGACAAATACAAAAGGATCGACCTATGTCAGTGGGAACAATTTATAGAGATGATGGTGTGCGCGTGACAACAGACAAAGAGAAAGGGGCGGCGTTTCTCCAGAGAGTTTTAGAGCAGACCAATCATGATGATGTGGACACCAGGGATACAGTTAGAGAGGAGTTATCTGGCACCATAAAGAATATTCATTATGAAGAAATCATACGGGTTGAAGATGTTAAACATATTTTTAAAAGGCAAAAGACACGGCACCAGGGCCTGATGGGGTCAGGTATGGCCACATGAAGGCTTTGAGCGATGTAGACCTGAAGGAGATGACCGACTGCTTTAACCAGAGCATTAGGACAGCATCAGTACCGCAGGATTGGGTACACAGCTATCTCATCCCTCTCCCAAAACCATTCAAGGATCATTCAAAGCTTAGCGGCTTTAGGATCATCACCCTTCAAAATACATTTGGGAAGGATTTTAGAGAAGATAGTAGTTGTGAAGCTGCAAGAGTTTTTGGAAAGGGGGAAGCTTCTTCCAAGAGGTCTGGGGAGCTACAGGCCAGGAAAAGATACCTGGTCAAATGCAGCCACTTTTGCCTTTGACGTTTATGAGGGGTTCCAGAGTAGACAGGAAACTATGGCGGCAACGCTGGATCTCGAGGATGCGTACAATAGAGTTCGATATGATATTTTGATGACCGCACTTATGGAGAAGGGGGTCAATCCCTGGTTGGTGAACTGGATAGCGGCCGTCCTGCATTCTCGTCGGGTTGCTCTCCATCTGGGTGTATGGACCTCAGAGCCACATATTTTAACCCCAGGACTGCCACAGGTATCTGAAGTCTCACCGGTGCTCTTTAATATGTATATGAGCAAGATTGCAAACCTAGAAGCACCAGGGGTTGGAAGTATACTAACATTTGCAGATGATATTCTTGCATATAGGCAGGGGAGAGATAGGGAGCAAATCAGCCCAGGAGCTACAGGCGACAGTAGACAAAGTGATTGACTGGTGCACTGAAATGAGTGCTGTCATCCACCCGGAAAAGGCGGCTGTTTTGTGGTGCTCTTTGGACAACAGGATTGTGAGAGCAGATGTCCCAAGCCTCACGATAGATGGTAGAAATGTCAGCAGAGAGAACAAACTGAAGTATCTGGGGATCACATTTGACAGGAGCCTATCCTTCAAGGACCATGTGGAGACGGTTGTAAACTATGGCTGCAATGGACACAGAGCAGAGAATATTTTTCACACTTTACCAGCACTTGATCCTCTCAGTGATTGATTATGGACTAGGACTGCTGACTGTCTCAAAGAGTCAGTTGGTGAAATTAGAGCGCATACAGAATGAAGCTATGCGGGTCATTCTGGGATGCACCAGAGACACCCCAGTAGTGTGTATGCGTTACATCCTTGGTCTGCTGAATGTTGCTGGTAGGCTCAAGGTGATGCAGACGAAAAGCATATCTCAGAGTAGCTGCAGACACAGATCACCCGTTGCATGAGGCGCTGGACACCGTTAAGGGTCAGCGACTGATAAGAGGGAAATCATGGATGGCTCAGGCAGAAGATACGATCAGACATGTGTGCCCCTTGGAGAACATTAGGCGAGGAGAGGAGTGGGTCAGATTGCCAGCGAAGCAGTGAGACTTGTGCAGTTATAATCACAGTTGAGCCGGGAGTGCAGGGAGTGGCCAGCAGGGGCCACGGAAGTGGAAATCCAGCAACTAATTCAGGATAATGCTCACCCGGGTGATGTGATTATATACACAGATGATTCGATTTTGAGAGGTAGGAGAAGTGCCTGGGGATTCTTAGCAAAAGCGAATGGTCGATGTTTGGTGCAGGAGAGCCTGGCATATGATACTACAACATCTAACATACATACAACAACATACTATAGTACTTCAACAGCAGCTGAAAGATGCTGGTGTTGACTGCAATGTCCTGTAAGGGATATGCAGCATAAAACAAAAAAAACAAACAAAAAATGGGTACATCAGGTTGTTCTTCTTTTGTTCCTTATCTGGCAGTATCGGCACCCATTGTGCCCCAACCACCTCAGAGGGGCTCATGATGGCCACATGATCATAAGTGAAGCAGTACTCCTATAGTATGTCCCAATTTGAATGCCTTCATTCACGATCAATTATTTTGAAAACTGTTTGTTGCATGGTTATGAAATTTTTCCAGCCGTCTTATATTTACCCCCCACCCAAGGAATATGTCTTTGATAGGTCCAAAAACAACTTAAATCATCGAAAGCGGCGACATTCCTTTGATGTTTTGCTGAACAACTAGTGATTTCTTGCTAACAAAGTTATGTTTACAGATGATTCAGATGACACACAAAGGCGTATCCGGATTCATATGGAAGTGGGTGCAATGAAAGAAGTAGCTTACAATCGACAGGGTCGGCTGCATTGCACTGGGTTTTTATCCCATATGGCTCAGTTTCTTTCCGCAGCACGGAAAGCGTCGCACAAAGCACAAACTCCGTAGCTCGAGCGATGACCCTCGGGAGTCTCCGAAAAAATGCACTCGTGAAATGGACGCGGCCCAGAATCGAACATACAACCTTCAGAGCCTGAGTCAGACAGCTTGACCACTTCACCACGGAGAATCCCGAGAGGGGTGCAATGTGTAATATTAGTAAAGACAGAGAATTTACAGAGGCACGAGGTAAATAATTTGTAAATTAACAGGAAAGTAGAAGGAATATATTTCTTACCTTATTTTTCATTTCCTTCTTGTTTCTTCAGCTGCTGGTTAATAAAGTGTACACAAGTATTAATGTTAGCTTTTTATATTGAGTTTGTGAAAGCTTCAAAATAGTTGTGCGTTAATGTGCGTATGGAGTGACCAGAAATGATACCGCAATTTAGTCATCATGTTTCCATTTTTAAGGATCTGTTCAGCTGTCTGTGTAGTTTGTTCACACGTACACATGGGTGACAGACCCGCTTTGAGTCTTCGTGAAAGACTGTATACTCTGCTGTTTACCGTTCAGAGACGGAACATGATTACTTGTTTTGCACTATGAAAATAGTTGTCAGTGTCTCTTTTATATTGAGGCAAAAAAAAAACACACTGGGTAAGTAGGTATGTATGTAGGAGGTAGATAGGTATGTAGTCAGCTGGTTGGTCGGTCGATCCCCGCCAGGAGCTGGGCGAAGCCGGGCCGAGCCAGCTAGTTTATTTATATAATCACGTTTCATGAAAGAACCCAGTTTGACGACACCTCTGAACTATCCCATATAAATTCCCTCAGTCTGCCGAAACGAAAACCGCCAGACAAATTCAAAAATTGCGGGGGTGTGTCTTGTTGAAGCTGTAATACTCTTAAAATGATGGCATGAATCCGGGAGCCGTAAATTATATACCGCATATATACAAACATTGAAATCTGCTGTACAATCTCCAGAACAAAATTTTTTTTGTTGGGTGGACATAATGATAAGGTTATATGCTAAATCTCATTTTCCCTCAGTTGGTTACTGAGATATTGAATTTTATATTGAGGCAACAAAAAAAAACACACTATAGCGACCGTTAATTCTTGCCTAGTGTCAGGCAGCATTCATCGTTATGCATTTGATGATATCACTGGTGTGGTTTGTAGAACATTCAACACAAATTCATAACGTTTATAACTTTCAGAAAAGTAAGCACAAATGAAAGACTTCATCCTTCTTCAGGTTTATCTGGTTCTTTATTCCATATCTTCAGGGAGCAGTTATACTTGAGTTGTCATAAAAAAAGGCATTGATCGCTCAAGACGTTTCTTGTTACAATATAAAAACTATTCTTGACAGATTTTCTTTGACATTTTCTCTTCTAAATGTTTAAGGACCTTTCTCATATTCTTTTGGAGAAAACATTATTTTATCCTCATTTTCTGTTGACAAACATAAAGCTATGCTTTCTTCGAACAAGATGAAATCACAACTCATATCACGAACATGTCTGTTCTACTTGACGGCTTGATGGCTTCTCTCTAAATCCCCGTTGTTGTTATGCTACATTTTTGATGTCTCGTCATCAGTAGACCTTGCTTTATTGCTTCTTAGTGAAAATCTCTTCACTGTTTTGCACCGCACAGCAAGTATTGCAATCTCCGACCACCTGCCATGTATTTGCTATAACAGTCATTCTGTTATACTTTCTTAGCTAATCAATCAGCTCTCTTATTTCTGGGTACTCCACAATGAGGTGGTATGGTGACCTTACGCTGGCTGCAAAGTTAAGAAAAGTAATGTCCTTAGTACTGACAATTTCGCAGACAGGAGCATCTCAAGTGCTGATTTCATATATAATAGAAATAATAAGGCATGTAAATATTTGTGACATGCAATAATTGTTCATGTATTAGACCATACTTACTGTAATTGTTCACCTGATCCTTAAAGACAATACTTCGCAAGTACTTCAATTTACTCTCTCTACTGAGAGGATGTTCATTCAATGTAATACATGGGGCATCTACCTTCATAATTTGGTTATCCAGGGAATACCACACAACTGATGCCTTGTCTGGATTTAATACAAGAAAGAGAGAACCAAAAAAAAAAAAAAACAAGAATACTTAACTAGGGATCTGAATTTGTAAATTTATCGGAACTAGTTGAGTATTGTTTTTCTTTGTCTTTTCTTTTCTAAAGTATATGTTTTTGTTGATTTTTATTATTTATTCGTTGATGAAGAATGTGGTAAAAACATTTGCCAGTATCTCTGTGTTGTTTTCCTGTCACCGACCTTCTTAGTCATATTTTGTGTTTATTTTTTTAATAGACTTGGCACAAAAGGTTTGAAAGAGAAGGCAGCATTTAGCAGATGCTATTATATTGTATATATAAATTAAAAACTGTATTGAGGAGGAAACAAATGTTAGAAAGCAAATGAGTTCCATGATGGGTCACAATAAAGTGGTGGTGTTTGTTTGATACATACATGCACATGCTGTATTTCACACTATCACATATCCCTCCACAATAAAAAATATTCATGTGTCATTTACAGCCACAGATATCTGTACTTATGAAACTTGAGAGAAACTTCATGAGAGAGGAATTGATACTGAATGAGGGAGGAGTTTACCACTTGCCTTAACACCTACAGGTCATTCAGCAAGATTAACATTGCCTCAAGTGTGTACATGGTATTGGGTGAGTATCTGTTTATTTTGGGCATCTGTTTTCTGTGTCCCAACCTAAACTTGTCATAATTTAGCCTGGCTGATGCCTATCCTTGCTTACCATCTCAACAGTGGACAGAGATGAGGTGCCTGGTATTGTGTCACTTATTTGCATATAAATTTTGGATCGACCTGCAGGTGGGTATTGCCATGGGATGTAAGATTTTGCAGATACTATTCGGCATGGCCATGCAGGTTATCCTGGATGCAACATCCGGCTATGCACACAGTCCGAAACTAAGCGAGGAACAGAACATTCAGCCGCTGAAGGCCTTCATGGACGATACAACGATCCTGACACCGAGGGAGAGTGATGCCCACAGCATCCTCCACTGACGGGACAATCTGATTCGCTGGTGCAGGATGAGCTTCAAGTCCAAGACATCGAGACGCCTATCGATCGTGAAGGATAGAGTGGTGGAAAGGAGGTTCATGGTTGCTGGTCAAGCAATTCCCACGATGATGGAGGAACCGGTAAAGAGGCTCGGTCATGTGTACGTTTCAACCCTGACGGACAGGAATGCGGTGGTAGAGATACAAGACGTGTTGGCGAAAGGTCGGCGCAATATCGATCGAAGCAGGTTGATAGGCAAATTCAAGATCTGGTGTCTCCAGTTTATGCAGATTCTGAAACTCCTGTGGCCACTGTTGATATATCATATAGTAGGCTCAACCACGGTGAATACAATGGAAATGAAAAGTGGCTTGGAGCACCACCGTGCCTTACGATGGTCACTATATTGTAAGCAGAGTAAGCTCGTCCTTCTGTTCCGGTCCCTCATGGAAGGATTCAAAGTCGGAAAAGTCAACTCATGATGATGCTGCATGAGAGTCTCCAGATGAAGCAGTCAGTGCCTCACAGCTTGCCCTGAGAAGGGGAAGGAAGTGGAAAGTTGCTAGCACAGTTGAAGGAGGTCATAGGGCACACGCAGTCAGACAGAAGGGGGTTCTGGCACCATGATAGAGCTCCGATGTGGTCTACGGCGATGTACACAGAGACATGGTGGTTCAGGAGATATGCGAGGGAGAGGATGAAGAGAGAGTTCAAATGGCTTGGGGACAGGTGCAACAGAGCCAGTGGATGTCATGGGAAGGGATAGTACAGAGGTCCCTTACCGGGAATGAAATATGGCATATGGCACCACTGAGCTTAAGATGTGTCGCCCAATCCCTCTACGATGTCTTGCCATCAGCTGCCAACCTGGTCAAGTGATGTAAAGCCACCGACCCGTCCTGTCCCCTCTATAAAATGGTCCAGACAGCGGGGCATGTATTGTCCACATGTAAAGTAGCCCTAACCCAAGGCCGATTCACATGGCACCACAATAAAGTCCTTACTGAGTTGGTGGCCATAGTGAATGTAGCCAGAATGCAGGTGTACAAGTGCCCAGGTCGAGGCCGCTGGGAATTTACTATGTCCGAGCCCGGCAGCAACGGGAAGGAGACAAGGAAGACTGCACCTACCGGCTTTCCGATCCTGACCATTTTCGGTGGTGCAGGTGACTGGGAGCTGACTGTGGACCTAAAGGGCCGTGGGGAATACTCTGAAGTGATCCAACAGTTTGATTTGCGACCTGACATAATTCTCTCCTCGTCGACCAAACAGCTAACGCTGATTGAGCTGACAGTCCCATGCGAGCCAAATATTGAGGAGCAACATACCCACAAGGTAGAGAAGTACGGTGACATGGTTGCTAGACTGAAGCTGGAAGGGTACACTGTCAGGCTATTCTTCATAGAGGTAGGTGCAAGAGGTCTGGTCTCCCACTTCGTGTATGATGTGCTAAAGCAAATGGGCATTAAAGGACAAGTGAGAACATGGGCATAAAAACAACTGGGTGAGGCAGCCAAAAATGCCCCGTGCTGGCTGTGGAATTGTCATAACCTGGATTGGGACATGTCTCCAAACTTGTATGGTTAAAGCTGGAACTGCAGAATGACTAACAATCTCTCAGCTACAAGCAAGAACTTGCACTGTCTCGTGTCGACTAGGTGGCCTTCCCTCCCAGCAAGGGTAGTGCTTCTAAGTACATGACTGTTCGGTGGAGCAAATGCCACATGGCAGCAGTCATCAAATCATGCAAATGTTGGCCGAAGTCCAACCTCCATACCAGGGCAATAGTCATCGTCCGTAAGTTGCGCTCAATTGCAGAGACCAAGAGGTGGGTCGAAATCAAGAAGAGGAACTGGCTTCCTAGTAGAGTGCTCCACCATGAATGGGTCACGGAGAATGAACATGGCAATGGAGACGAAAGGAGGCGATCAAGACCATGGCTGGGGAGGAAGCTGGCTCCTCACGACCACAGGTGCTAAGATAGTGTGAGGGCACAAGCACCTGTTGCACTGGCTCTCCTCACTGAGGGAGGGGAAGGCTTGAAAGTTGACATGTTCACAGCCTAAGGGACAAGCACAAACAACAAGGACAACGAAATTGACCGAACGTCTCGCACGGCAGGAGAAAGACACCCAGAGTCATGACCTGGACAGGCCCGCCCCTAGAGAATGTTAAGTAGGTAAATGGGCTGCAACATTCAGGTTAGGGAGACTACTTCTGATGGTCAGAACCTCCCTGCCATGTATGCTCCACGGCAGAGTTTTTATCACTGTTGAACGTGTCAGTTCCTATAATTTTTGTAGTAATGTAGTAATGAAGTCTCAGCTTCTCTTGGGACTTAATGAAGCAGAAACAGAATATCTGACTCCTGGAGTACGGTAGGGGAGATACTTTTCTAAGACCACAGTGTACCAGAAAACCACCATCTTGTGGAACAGGAGGATGGAGGAATCTAGAGCTTCTCTTTGTGATTTTCACAGACCTTTAGATAAGTGACTGAGGCCCTGTGCCTATTGCTCACTATGAACCTCTGATAGTTCAGTTTGCCGTGTTTCTCACAGAAGTAATGAAAGAGACATGAGGACAAGTCTGGTCACAACATTGGCAGACTGGGATGCCAGTAATATTCCCCCATCATGCAGTAGTTAACTCACGCGGTGGCTTCGGAGATAGTGAAATTGTGTTTCACAATTCCCCACCATGCAGTAGAGAACCCACACAGTGGCTTCGGAGATAGTGAAATTGTGTTTCACAATTCCCCAGCATACCAAGTTGAGGGATTGAAATCAGCCACGGTTGATGTGAAACAGACCACTTCCCATTGATTTTGATAGTATGAGGCATTCATCTATTCAGACAGCAATGGCAAACTACTGAACTAGCATTGCCTTAGTAAATCACAAATCGCCAAAATGTTGAGGTTGATTGTGATGTCCTGTAAAGGACACGAAAATTGCTTCACCATGCAGTAGTTGAGTAAAGCACAAAGTTTTCACCAGAATTTGCAAGCTATCTTGAAGCATAAACAAACATGTTGAAACTATTACTGATACATTCTGTAAACCTTGTCCTGCAGTGTGAACTAATCAATTAAATCATCATCATCTAAGTGACATACCAACTAGTGTGGGTAATTATGCTTCTGTAACTCACAATATCTGCAAAAGTGTTATCAGAACAATGCCTGTTCTTATATTCTTCCTTGCTATGATGAGAGACTGTCAAGAATATTGTCTTCCTGTCTTCCTCTGTCTCTTCTTCCATTGATATTTCCACATGTTACAAGTCCTGGTAAATACCTGTTGTAAACACCTGGATGACTTGACCACGTGATAAATGGTGACAAGAACCCAGGCCTGATCAACAACTCTGGTGATCTTGTGAGATGGTGAACCATGACAGCCCATTTTTATCTTCACTATTTATTATTGCCATTTTTTTTTCTTTAAAAAAAATTGTTCTAATATATTCGTAACAGTAGTTGTTCTTCTGTTACATTTACTTGAGAAAATAAAATGTTCTTTATTAATCTTAAGTAGATTGTCATAGATGAAGAGAATACAGAGGAAGGTAGAATTAATAATGGAGCTAAGAGCCAAGCTGACTAGATATAATATAATGAACACACCGTAAATCAACGGAGGTCAAACAGATTTGCACTTTAGTATGAAGAAGTCAAGGCATGTACCAGGAAAGTGGTATGCAGTCCTTCTCTATGTATTCACTCTCCAAGGCAGTGCACTTCTCCTATCTCTTCTTCACCAATATGATGCCCTAATTGTAGAACTCTTCACCATCTGAGTCAAAGTGACATGTTCATGTAGTAATAAAGTCCTGGTCATTTGAGAAATGACACCCACAAAACAGATTCTTCATGTTAGGAAACAGGAAGAAGTCATGTGGAGCCAAGCTATCCACATACTTTCCAAAGATTGTCTTCAGAAGCTTCCAGAAGAAATCAAATGCAAAAGACATGGGATGTGTCCAGAGACATTTGTCTGCTTTTGGATAATGTGCCCAGCAGAGCAGGTATGGCATCATGCCACACCCACCACACTCACTGGACTTCTTTCTGTTTCTTGGCATGAAGAGTCTGTTTCATGGATATCTTTCTTCTAACATCCAGGGCTTGATGACTGAACTGGAGATATAGTTCTGGACCCAGGCAGGCCAGTTCTACAATCAAGGCATCAGATTGGTGAAGAAGGCATGGAAGAAGTGCATCACCTTGAGAATGATTAAAGTTCCCGCCAATTTCCAGGCAAGTGCCCCGACTGCTTCATACAAAAGTGCCAAACTTCTCAACCACACCTTGTATATTTAATGTTCTAGGAAGTGATGTTTTCTGTCTGGTTCTTGCTAGTTTAGATATTCTGGCATGCTAAACATCCTTTTTTATGTCTTCAGACTATTTAGTAACATTTTAAACACACTGTTTTAGCATCCTTTATCATTTATGTTTCTCAGATGAAACCAAAGGAGTCAATATTTCCTGCATTCATTAAAGGAGAAACAAAACCGGATGCTGATGTTAAAGTATGATGGTATATAATTTGCTTTTCTTACAAGTATAACAATGTTTGTTATATTACTAATTATTCACTGCACGATAAGGAACTAAACTGCTAGCAAATTAGATTATTTGGCACAACTATATCAAATAATTGTGATTTTATTTTTTCAAGACAGTGCGGCACCTTTATATTATCAACATTCAAAATCATGTAAACACTGCTTTACCACTAAATCATTTGGTTATGAATAGCAAATGTTATGTATGTGATGTATCATTTACTGTTAGTTCAACTCTTAAAGAACATATACTGTTGAGAAGCCTCACATGTGTGATGTTTGTATAGCATCATTTTCCAATAGTAGGAGTCTAACAAATAATAAGAGTATGCATACTGGAGAGAAACCACACAAATGTGATCTTTGTGGAGATTTATTTGCTAATAATGATAATCTAATTCAACATAAGAGAATACATACTGGTGAAAAGCTTTACAACTGTGAAGTTTGATGAGTATCATTTACTTTTTTATCAAATCTTCAAAAACACAAAAGAAACATACTGGTGAGAAGCCTTACAAATGTGATGATTGTGGAGCTTCATTTAGCCTATAGTTGTAGTATAATACAACATTTAATGAAACATACTGGAGAGAAGCCTTACAAATGTAATACATGTGAAGCTTCATTTGCTTATAATAGGGAATTAAAACAACATAAGAGAATACATACTGGAGAGGAACCATACATATGTGATATTTGTGGAGCCTCATTTACTTTCAGTTCAAGTCTAGAAAGACACAAACATTCTCATACTGGTGAGAAGTCTTACAAATGTGATATGTACGGAGCATCATTTACCATTAGTTCAGCTATAACACGACACATTAGAACACATATTGGTGAGAAGCCTTACATATGTGATGTGTGTGGAGCATCATTTACTAGTCATTCACATATGAAACGACACATTAGAACACATACTGGTGAGAAGCTTTACATATGTGATGTGTGTGGAGCATCATTTACTAGTCATTCACATCTAAAACAGCACATTAGAACACATACTGGTGAGAAACCATTCAAATGTGATGTGTGTGGAGCATCATTTACTGCTAGATCAAGTCTAGAACGACACAAAAGAACACATACTGGTGAGAAGTCTTACATAATGTGATGTGTGTGGAGCATCATTTACTAGTCATTCATATCTAAAAACTACACATTAGAACACATACTGGTGAGAAGCCTTACAAATGTGATGTGTGTGGAGCATCATTTACTAGCATTCAAGATCTAAACAACACATAGAACACATACTGGTGAGAAGCCTTACAAATGTGATGTGTGTGGAGCATCATTTATTGATAGATCAAATCTAAAACAACACAATAGAACACATACTGGTGAGAAGCCTTACATATGTGATGTGTGTGGAGCATCATTTACTAGTCATTCATATCTAAAACTACACATTAGAACACATACTGGTGAGAAGCCTTACATATGTGATGTGTGTGGAGCATCATTTAGCTAGTCGATCAAGTCTAAAACAACACAAAACAACACATACTGGTGAGAAGCCTTACAAATGTGATGTGTGTGGAGCATCATTTATTGCTAGATCAAGTCTAGAACGACACAAAAGAACACATACTGGTGAGAAGCCATTCAAATGTGATGTGTGTGGAGCATCATTTACTAGTCATTCACATCTAAAACAACACATTAGAACACATACTGGTGAGAAGCCATTCAAATGTGATGTGTGTGGAGCATCATTTACTGCTAGATCAAGTCTAGAACGACACAAAAGAACACATACTGGTGAGAAGCCATTCAAATGTGATGTGTGTGGAGCATCATTTACTAGTCATTCACATCTAAAACAACACATTAGAACACATACTGGAGAGAAACTATTTAAATGTGATGTGTGTGGAGCATCATTTGCAAGTTGTTCACATCTAAAAGAACACATTAGAACACATACTGGTGAGAATCCATTTAAATGTGATGTGTGTGGAGCATCATTTACTTACAAATCAAATCTAAGACAACACAAAAGAATACATACTGGTGAGAAGCCTTGCATATGTGATGTGTGTGGAGCATCATTTACTAGACATTCAGATCTAGAACAACACATTAGAACACATACTGGTGAGAAACCTTACATATGTGATGTGTGTGGAGCATCATTTACTAGTCATTCACATCTAAAACGACACATTAGAACACATACTGGTGAGAAACCATTTAAATGTGATGTGTGTGGAGCATCATTTACTAGTCATTCATATCTAAAAGAACACATTAGAACACATACTGGTGAGAAGCCATTTAAATGTGATGTGTGTGGAGCATCATTTACTGGCAGATCAAATCTAAAACAACACAAAAGAACACATACTGGTGAGAAGCCTTACATATGTGATGTGTGCAGAGGATCATTTACTAGACATTCACATCTAAAACGACACATTAGAACACATACTGGTGAGAAACCATTTAAATGTGATGTGTGTGGAGCATCATTTACTGACAGGTCAGATCTAGAAAGACACAAAAGAACACACACTGGTGAGAAGCCTTACATATGTGATGTTTGTGGTGCATCATTTACAAATTGTTCACGTCTAAAAAAACACATACTGCTGAGAAGCCATTTAAATGTGATGTGTGTGGAGCATCATTTACTGACAGATCAAATCTAAAACAACACAAGAACACATACTGGTGAGAAGCCTTTCAAATGTGATGTGTGTGGAGCATCATTTACTAGTCATTCATATCTAAAACAGCACATTAGAACACATTCTGGGGAGAAGCCATTTAAATGTGATGTGTGTGGAGCATCATTTACTGACAGATCAAGTCTAGAACAACACAAAAGAACACATACTGGTGAGAAGCCTTTCATATGTGGTGTGGGTGGAGCATCATTTACTAGTCATTCATATCTAAAACAGCACATTAGAACACATTCTGGGGAGAAGCCATTTAAATGTGATGTGTGTGGAGCATCATTTACTGACAGATCAAGTCTAGAACAACACAAAAGAACACATACTGGTGAGAAGCCTTAAATATGTGGTGTGGGTGGAGCATCATTTACTAGACATTCAGATCTAAAACGACACATTAGAACACATACTGGTGAGAAGCCTTTCAAATGTGATGTGTGTGGAGCATCATTTATTAGTCATTCACATCTAAAACGACACATTAAAACACATTCTGGTGAGAAGCCATTCAAATGTCATGTGTGTGGTGCATCATTTGCTGTTAGATCATGTCTAAAACGACACAAAAGAACACATACTGGTGAGAAGCCTTGCAAATGTGATGTGTGCAACAAATCATTTACTAGACATTCAGATCTAAAACGACACAAAAGAACACATACTGGTGAGAAGCCTTACATATGTGATGTGTGTGGAGCGTCATTCACATCTAAACCAACACATTAGAACACATACTGGAGAGAAGCCATTCAAATGAGCTATGTGTGTGGAGCTTCAGTTACTGATAGATCAAACCTAGAACGACACAAAAGAGCACATACTGGTGATGGCAGAGAGAAAAACAAAGTGGTTAAGAACATAACGAGGTTCTGAAAGTAGATAAAGAAATTCAAGAACAATACACAGTGACTGTGGAAATTTGGTACAATGCAATAGCTAAAATACAGAGTATAAATGAACAATGGGAAATGTCAAGGGATGCCATTCATCAAGTAAGTAAAGAAATATTACCAGAGTGAAGCCGAAAAGTTAAGCAAAAATGGATGACTGAAGAAATCTTAAGGTTGATAGACAAAAGAAAACAGTAAGAATTATAAACAGGAGTATGATAAGATAAATAAAGAAATAGATACATATGTGAAGACAAAATAAAGTTGATTAAATGGGCAGTGAAAGAAAATTGACTTCAGTTCTAGTAAAGATACACAAAATATGCACAGACAAATCACTGAGCTCACAGGAAGAAAAGAGTAAATTCCATCCATCCATCATGTACCATGCTGGTAAGCGTGGGCGGTCATGTTCTGCCATCTCACTCGATCACCAGAGTCGTGGATCAGCTCTGTGTTCCTGTCTCGACCATTCCACGTGGCCAAGCCATCCAGGTATTTGCTTCTAGGTCTTCCCCTTGGTCTCCTCCCTTCGATCTTGCCAGTTGTCACCAATTTCTCCAATTCATTTCTTCTCATAACATGCCCAAAAAATTTTGACTGTCTACATCTAATGACTCTAATCAGTTTACGATCTTCATTTGTTTCTTGAAGGACTTGTTCGTTGGTTTTTCTATCTGTCCATGGTATTCTTTGCATTTTCCTCAGAAACCACATTTTCCCAGCCATTAGCTGTTTTTCAGCTTGACTGCTTATTGTCCATGCTTCACATCCATATAAAAGTATAGGTTCTATGTAGCATCTCAACATTCTTTTTCTCGTTTCAATTGATATCTTTTTGTTGGTCAGTATGTTTTTCATCTTGCAAAAGGCTACCTTCGCCATGGCAGTTCTTGTTCTAATCTCTTCAAGGCATCTCCCATCAGATGTTATGACTGTGCCGAGATAACAGTATCTATTCACAGTGGTATTTCCTTCTTCCTAGTGACGACCATAATCTGTGTCTTTTTACAATTTAATTCTAACCCTAGTTGTTCACTGTGTGCAACAACCGCATCTACTAAATTTTGCAGGTCTTGTTCATTGTCTGCAATCAAGACTGTATCATCTGCATATCTAATGTTATTGATGTATCGTCCTCCAATGTTGATTCCTTCCATATCTTCTATATTTCTAAAGAAATATATTTTCACTGTACAGGGAAAAAAGATCTGGAGACATTACACATCCCTGTCTCACACCTCTTTTAATAGGCTGATATTGACCTACATCGTGATCAATTCTGATGGCAGCTTGTTGTTTCCAATATATGTTTTTTACAAGTCTAAGGTCCTTTCCATCAATTTGTAGGTCTTCAAGCATCCTTATCATGTCGACATGTCTCACTTTATCGAAAGCCTTTGTGTAGTCAATAAAGCAAAGATATAGATCTTTGTTTACTTCTATAGAACTGCTCAATTACTGTTCTCAGTATATACACAGCATTTACTGTACCCTTGCCTTCTACAAACCCACATTGTTCTTCCTATTTCGGGTTGTATTTTCTTCCTAACTCTTTGCATGATAATTCTCAGCAGAATCTTTGTGATGTGGCTCATTATACTAATTGTTCTATGTTGATCGCATTCCATGGCTCCTGATTTCTTCGGGATTGCAATATATAGAAATACATAATTCAGGAGGTATATCCCCAGTATCGTATATTTCGTTTAGCAGCCTGGTGACTTGGTCAATTCCATATTCTTCTAAGGCATTGATCATTTCTACTGTGATGTTATCTGTGCCAGTTTTCATATGGTTAAGAGCATTCTGAACTTCTATCTTCAAAATTGCTGGTCCTTCATTATTATTCCGATGATCATATTGTTCTTCCCTTGTATCATCATAAAGGTCTTTCACATAATCTGACCATGCATGTAAAATCTGATCTTTTTCTATTATGGTTTTGCCATCTTTGGTTTGTAGGCAACCCGTTGATGTGTGTGTTCTTTTGTTAGTGATGTCATTAATTCTTTTGTGCATTAATTTGGTATCCCGGGTATTGTGTTGGTGTTCAATTTCCTTGCAATTTTCCTCAAGCCATGTTTCTTTTGCCTCTTTGCATAGCTTCCTAATTTTCCTATGAATCTCTTCATATTTGTCCTTGTTATTTTTGTTATTTCTTCTAACTTCCATGAGTTTTAAGATGTCTTCCGTCATCCATTTCTTGCGTCCTATTATCTTTACTTTTGGAATGGTTGTTTCTGCAGCTTGGTTGACTGATGTCTTTAACATTTCCCATTGGTCAGAGTAAATTTAGAGTGTTTGAAATCAAAAACAAGAAAGTTATTATTGGATGAAGGTGCTATAATGAAGAGGTGGAATGAGTATATGAGAGAATTATATGATGGAGAAAGGGAAGAATTAACAGAAGATAGTAACTTAGAAAGTCCACCTATTTTAAAAGAAAAAGCCGCTGACGCTTCAAACATATGAAGAAAGGAAAAACAACTGGGCCATGTGGAATCACAATAGAAGAATTAGAAGTGTTGGGAGAATTTGGAGTAGATATATTAACCAAAATGTTGAATGATATTTACAGCAGTGGGTATTTACTGAGTGATATGCTGAAATCTTATTTACAGCTATATCAAAAAGACTGGTAGCAATTGAATGGAAAGATTTTCGCACAATTAACCTCATAAGCCATGTCATTAAGCTTCTACTCAGAATCATAATGAGAAGAACGAGAAGGAAAATAAAAATGGAAGTTGGTGAAGAACAGCATGGATTTGTGGAATTAAAGGGTACACAAATTGCAATATATACATTACAGACACTAATATAAAGATCAATTGAAACACAGAAAGACATATATTTGTGCTTCATAGATACCAAGGCATTTGATAAAGTAAAACATGATGAACTGACTAAAATGTTGGAAGATGTCAGCATTGATGGGAAAGATCTCAGAATAATAATGAATATTTACTGGAAACAAGTAGCAGCAATTAAACTGAGAAATAAAGAGGATAATTATGAAAAAATAAAGCTAGGAGTATGACAGGTATGTGTTTAGTCACCAGATCTCTTCTCCCTCTGTAGTGAAGTAATAATGAGAGAGATTAAAGAGAAGCCATAAATACTAATCAGAATTTATAATATAAACAATATACACTATGCAGATGACACTGTATTGGTAGCAGATAATACAAAAGATCTGCAACATTTGTTGGACGTTGTAGTAATAGAGAGTGCTAAGAAAGGATTCTCCTTGAATATCAAGAAGTAAGTAATAATGCTATCAAAGAAAAAGGTGACACCAAAATGTGAAATTGAAATAGAATGGACAATTCTTAACCAAATGGATAAATTAAATATCTAGCGGCATTTATAACATCAGATGGAAGGTGCATAACGGAGATTGAGAACAAAACCATCATCATTATCACTGGCTGGTGTGGGCGATCATGCCTCTCCACAAATTACAATCTCTGGCATCATACATCAATTTGTGTGTTGACTCTCTTCCATGCAATGACACAAGACTGTAAAGAATCTTCTCATGCTGTCTTCCTCTATCTCTCTTTCCACAAATCTTTCCAGTTGTCACAATATGTTCCAGTTTTTGTCTTCTCATAACGTGGCCAAAAAATTATGACTGCCTCTTTCTGATGTTTGTGATAAGATGTCTTTACGACTCAACTTCCCGTAAAATGTCCTTATTGCTCATTTTGGCTGTCCAATTAGTTTTCAGTATTCTTCTATAACACCACATCTTCAAGGCTTCCATTGATTTTCTCACCTGTTTACCAATTGTACAGGATTTTCAGCCGTAAGTTAAGACTTGTTCTATGTAACATGCAAGAACTCTGTTTCTAACTTTCAAGGACATTGACTTATTGCACAAAACTTTCCTTAACCCTTTAACAGGCATAGCGCCTGATAGCGTTCGATGCGTTAAACAGGCGTAGCGCCCAATCGCGTCTTTGATGACTAGTCGTTTTAAAAATGCGATCTCTCGGTTTTCCGACACTTCCGATCGCTACTTTCACTTTCGCCGATAGCTTGACAACGTGGCCGCCATTTGTAAACGCGCTACAATGACTTTGAACAGACTTTAACGGACTTTTTTTGATAGTTTTCGGGATTTTTACGCTGTTTTTCAAAATGGATTTCGGCGATTCTTCAAGTGATAGCCGAGATTTCGCTCTGTTCAATTTAAATGACATTAAAGGGCACGAAGTTGATTATTAATCGGAGCTAGATATCAGTGCAAAGCGTTACTTTGCATTAGCAGTCGTGAGTCGGACTTTAAAGAAAGTGATTATGATTCTGAAAATGTGTTTGTAAATTACCGTATAGATGACGGACAATCACAAACAACATGCCGTATTTCGTAAATATTTGTGTTCATATATGGATTACCGGCAACAATCACGTAAGTAACATATTCTGCATGCTTTTCCCTTCATTGTGTTGTTTATTTTACTAAAATCGGTTGACTAACACCTTATTTGTGATGTTTTTACTAACGCGACCCGAAATTTTACAGAACCTGAAAAAATCTTGCCCGTTCAGGGCTACAAAACGGACAAGCGTCTGCCCTGTAAAGGGTTAAAGAACAGAATAGGGCAAGCAAAAGCTGCATTCAGAAAATGAAAAGTATCTTATGCAAGAAGTCACAATCTTTGAATGTAAAAAAAGAGAGTGCTCATCTCATCTCATCATGTTCCTCTTGTACCTTGCGGTGTCGAGGTGAAGTATAAACTTCGTGAGAGTGCCCGGTTATGGGCTTCGTATATCGACATTCCCATGGATTCTGTTATTCCCTCCGTCCAACGTTTACGTGGTCGGCCTCTTCCTCTGTTTCCATCTGGTCTGTACATCATTGCTTGTTGTGGCATGCTGTTGACTGGTAGCCTACTTGCATGGCCAAACCATTTGACTTGCTGCTTTCTAATAAAATCTAGAGCAGCTTTAACCCCCACTTTAGTCCTGATTTCTTCATTTCTGATCTTATCTCTTCTTGATATGTTATTCTTCTCAGGAACCTCATTTCTGTTGTTGTGATTTTTCTTTTCTCTTTTTCTGTCATTGTCCAGGTTTGGCATTGGTAGCACAGAGTTGGTAGGAAGATTGTGTTGTAAAGTGCTTTCTTAGTAGTTATTGATACATGTTTGTTCTTTAGTATTGGTGCCATTTGTCCAATGAGTTGATTTGCCTTATTGCACCTATTTTCGATCTCGTCTTCTGATCTGCCATTTGATGATATTATACTTCCTAGGTACTTGAAGCTCTTTACTTGTTTCAAGGGATGTTCGTTTAGGTGAATTGTTGCTGTTTGTTCTTCTTTAGTTATAGTCATTACCTCTGTTTTGCTTGTGCTAATTTTCATGTTATGTTCCCTACACATTTCGTTTAGACTATTCATGTGGTCTTGTAATTCAGCTTCTGATTTTGCTATTAGTGCTTGGTCGTCCGCAAACAGGAGTTCTCTAATGGTTAGATTTGCAGATGGTTCTTCTTCTGTGTTCTCGTCATGCGGTATTCTTGCTGTCTCTGCTTGGCTGGTTTCTTTACATATGTTGTCTATATATGTTATGAACAAGAGAGGGGACAGGACACAACCTTGTCGTACTCCAGATCTTATGGTGAAGGGTTCTGAGTGTCCTCCAGTTGCTCTCACTATGCATTCACTGTTGTTGTATAAACTTCTACATAGGTTTGTTAGATGTGTACTCACTCCATATTGTTTAAGGATTTCCCACAGCTTGTTTCTATCTACCCTATCAAATGCCTTTTCTTGGTCGACAAAGGCTAAGTAGAGTGTTTCATTGAATTCGATTGATTTTTCTATAAGTTGTCTAAGAGCCCGTTTATACTTCTTAGTTTTTCTACGAGCAGTATGAAGATCCCCTGCCGGCTTGCTAGGCCAGTCGCAGGTTTAGGACACTAATCTGACCACAGGGAGTCCATCCCCTATGGCGAGCCATAGCCCCGTTAGCCCATGACCTCGCGGTCATGGTTGCCCGGTCTGCACCACGTGGAGGTGGGGGTTGACTTGTGTAGTCTGCGGGTCATCGGCAAGCTACTAATTTTCGCTCTTCACCCCTCCTAGGAGAGGCTAGCCGATCCTAACCCTGCTGGCTGCAGGGCCAGGCGCATTCCACACCTTACAGACCTTAAAGAGAGTGCTGAAGTGCTATATTTTTTTTCTCATACCTGTTTTGATGTATGGCAGTGAATCTTGGGAATGTAAATGAACAAATTAGGAAGAATTTGAAGGCAACAGAGATGTGGTTCCTGAGATGAATGTTGCGAATTCCTTGGTCTGCCAGAGTAACTAACAGCGATTGCCTGAAAGAGGCTAATGAAACTAGAACATTATATACAGCAATGAGAAGGAGACAAACAGCTTTCTTTGGTCATGTGATGAGAAGAGAGGCACTGGAGAACATTGTGACAATTAGAAACATCAGAGGGAAGAGGCAGACCAAAAGAAATGATGCTGGGTGGACTGAGACGGTGGCATGGAAGAATAACATCAGCAAAGTTGATCCAGAACACCAAAGACCGAGATCTGTTTAGAGACATGAACGCCTATGCCAGCTGGTAGGGCACTTGATGATGATGATAATGGAGTGTCATTTGCTTATAATATAAATCTAATACAACATAAGAGAATACATACTGGAGAGTCACCAGATATGTGTGATATTTGTGGAGCATCATCTACAATTGTTCAAATCTAGAAAGACACAAAACAGATGGAACAGTTATCCAAGACATCATGACAACCACCCATACCATGATCTTCACAGAAAGAACCAGTAATAATCTTCAGACTTCACATGGTCTACAATCGACTCAGTTATCACATCTTCAACAGTTAAACATTGCTGTTATGGATCAGTGTCCATGTGACACAGACATAATGACAGCCGACCATAACCCACTGAACTGCCCTGTATATCGGTGCCAACAAGAATGCATTTGGGCAACACTAACAACATGTCAGGACACAATGTATGGCAGCAAGGTGGCCTTGCACTGATCCATAATACTGATTGATACCATTCATAATAGTTGTGAAATCTCTAATGGTGTGGCAGAAGTAAGGTACCAAGCACCTCTCTTTACAAAGACTTTACATATCTCTCTGAGTGATGCTAGAATGTGAGGCAACAAATGAGCGAATCTTTATCCCTCTCTGAGTAATGCTAGAATGTGAGGCAACAAATGATCGAATCTTTTGGCTTCAAGAGTACCACTTGTGAAAACACATATTGCACATGTGGATTGGCACCGCAGACAGCAGATCACATACTCCAAGACAGTCCTGATTGTGACATATCTAGATAAACCTTCTAGATAGCCAACAGTGGAAGATAAACTCTATGGACCACTGAGTAAACTAAAAAAGACTGAAGTATATACAAACAACAACATTGCAGAAATAGACAATAAATTTCAAGCAATTAGAAGAGAAAAAGACATTCTTATGATGGACAAGGGAATATATTTTCAGAAATATGGAAGGAATCAACATTGGGGGACGATGCATCAATAACATTAGATATGCAGATGATACAGTCTTGACTGCAGACAGTGTACAGGACCTGCAACATTTAGTAGATGCGGTTGTTGCACACAGTGAACAACTAGGGTTAGAATTGAATTGTAAGAAGACACAGATTATGGTCGTCACTGGGAAGAAGGAAATACCACAATGTAATATACGAGTAAATGGGCATATTCTTAAACAAGTGAATTGGTACAGTTATCTGAGAACAGTCATAACATCAGATGGGAGATGCCTTGAAGAGATTAGAACAAGAATTGCCATTGCGAAGGTAGCAAAATGAAAAACATACTGACCAATAAAAATTTATCAATTGAAACAAGAAAAAGAGTGTTGAAGTGCTACATTGAGCCTGTACTTTTGTATGGATGTGTAGCGTGGACAATGAGTAGACAAGCTGAAAAACATCTGATCGCAGTGGCAATGTGGTTTGTGAGGAAAATGCAAAGAATACCACAGAAAGACAGAAAAACCAATCTCCAAGAAACAAATGAAGAATTGTAAACTGATTAGAGACAGTCAACAGTCAAAATTCTTTGGGCATGTTATGAAAAGAAAGACTTGCAGAACTTGGTGACAACTAGCAAGATTGAAGGGAAGAGACCAGGGGGAAGACCGAGAAGTAAATATCTGCATGGCTTGGCCATGTGGCATGATCAAGATAGGAACACGGAGCTGATCCATGACTATGGTGATGGAGTGAGTGGCAAAAAAAGGGCCGCCTACGCATATCGGCTTGCACATGATGGATGGATGGAGGACAAGGGAAAATATTATGAAGACAAATGAATGACTGCTGGTTGGGAAAATGCAATAACAGATGAACCCAAAATATTTGAAGATGTTTAAGTTTGGATTTAAGTGTGGTTTCCAGCGAGGAGAGACTGAGGAGAAGAATCTTGTGTTTTACTGGAGCCCAAACGCATCTAAATCTTATGACATTTGCGGGGCAGATGAAGCATCTGTCAGTTAGCCTAGAATGTTGTGATGAAGCATCTGTCAGTTTTGACCAGAATGTTGTGATGCCTTTGTTTTTAAAAACCCCAAAAGCCAAAATGGAAGCTTGTGACTTTTACATCACAGTGTCAAGTACGAGGCTGGTTAAATGTCAGGTTAAATGGTTAGCCATTTCGGACTAAGCTACAAACTGACAGTATACCACAAACAATCATTAATGTACAGATCAAATAGAACCAGAAGAGGCCAGCCATGTATACGATTGACATGGGGAATAACAGTGTCTGTGGGAATCTTGATATATATAGCCCATAAATGGGCACTCCCACGCTGTTTATGCTTCATCTGACACCGCAGGGTACAAGAGGAACAAGATGAGATGATGATGAGAATGGAACAAGTAAATATAGCTATGTTTCAACAGCTCTCCTGCTATCTTCATCAGTCTCTACCAAACATGAATTAAATTAAATCTGAAACATGTCAGAACATTCAGATGAACATTCATGTTGATATTCAGGAATGTAAGAACTGAAACATGTCAGACACATTCAGATTAACATTCGTGTTGATATTCAGGAATGTAAGAAGATGAAGACATTTGTGTTGATGTAGCATCTCAAATGTCTGAGCAATTATGATGGGTTGTTTGCATCTACATTACCTCATTTCCTACACAATGTCATATTGATAATTCTTGTGAAATTCATTACAGAAATTCTTTAGAATCTATGTTTTATGAGTATTTTGAACAAGACATTTAATTAGTAATATTATTACAGATGTCTTAAATGTGTAAATACAATATTAAAGAAATGAAATAAATGATTTATATAAATATTAATGTGTTATGTTTATTTTATTGGGGCATTGTTTATAGATATTTTCTTCAACCAGTATGATACAGGACACTGCAAACGTAAAGGATATGCTTTAATTGTCTTGTGGTTTCTATTTTTGCAACTTTGAAAAATAGATTTTATGCAATGTGCCATAGTTTTCATAATTCTTCAACTATCAAAATCCTGGAAGCTCTGGAGATGTGGTTTATATAGTAGCATGCCCGAAAATTGCTTGGGCAGTAAAAACGAGTAATCTGCACATTTTGAGGAAGGCTAGTTGCAAAGACAACTTATCAGAAAGAGGCAGACATCATTTTTGGCCACATCATAAGAAGACAAAATCTGAAAAAGGGGGACATCTAGAAAGGGGTTGGAAGCGATCAGCTCTCAATTTTTTGGAATATCCAACAGCATACCTCAGTCAGTGTTGATTCCCTTCCATCCATGTGCCAAGTTTCATAATTCTTCAACCTACAAAATCCGGAAGCTCTGGAGATGTGGTTTTATAGTAGCATGCGGGAAAATTGCTTGGCAGTAAAAACGAGTAATCTGCACATTTTGGGGAAAGGTTTAAGTTGCAAAGAAAATTATCAGAAACATCAGAAAGAGAAAATTCTTAACAGTCTTGTGTCATGGCATGGAAGGGAATCAACACATGAACTGAGGTATGCTGTTGGAGATTCCAAGAAATTGAGAAGCATGATCGCTCACGCCAGTTGGCGTGACACTTGATGATGATGATGATGATCAGACTGAGAGTTCAAAGTCAACCGTATGTTAAGTAGGAGCAAATCACTTTATATTGATGTTTAATGTTTATAAGATGTTATAAATTTCTAGAGTTTTAACATTTCAACACTTTGAGGTATTGATTTCCTGTTATAGAACAGGGAAGCCCGCATGAAGAAATAAATAACATGATCGTACCCGCTGTTGGGGTGTTCAACCCGTTACTGATACACTGACTTGTCTGGTTAGTTTGATTATTGTCCAAAGTACTTCAGTGTGCACTGATCACTTGCTGGTAGTTTGTCTGACCTTTTTGTTTGTACAGGTTTATCTGCTGTAACATAAACCTGAGCCTTATTTAAGCAATGAGAGGATATCCAGTGTGAACAATACAATGAACATTTGTCTCAAAGATGTGCCTCCTGTAGGTCTGTGATGTGATAGGGCCATCACATATAGGCCTGAATGCACAGAGGAATAGGTGTTTCTTCTTCTTCTTCTTCTTCTTCTTCTTCTTCTTCTTCTTCTTCTTCTTCTTCTTCTTCTTCTGCGTTCATCCAGAGTGTTTTTGTTTTTTCCAGATGTAATTGCGGTGTGTCCGGTTAGACACCCTTAAGCCAACACATCTGACTTTAGCGTTAATTTTTGACCAGGTTAGCATTCCTGCGGGACTCTCACTTTTGTGGTGCCATCCACGTCCCAGCTGGTCAAGTTAGAACGGTCGAATGCTTCACGATCAACCATCAATGGAAGGCAGGGACAGTCCATGGCATTTTCCGCATCCAGGGTGGCTTCCGTAGTTGCAGAGCTGACACATAGTGCTCTCTTTTTGGGCTCTCGGAGGGAATTGTCATGTCCTGCTCATGGCTGCTTTAATTCCTCACTTCAATGTATTGAGCCTTTCATTCACTACGTGCCGCTCCCCGCACAAACCAGGGATGGTCGGACTGCAGATGGTATCCACTCAGCGAGATTTGGTTTCAGACATGCTAGTTGCTGTGCTTGGAAAACATTCGAGCTGTTCTGGGCATGACGGACATTCGGAAAACTAGCTAGTCAGAGCTGTTGCGGAAGCGAAGGACATTCTGAAGACTAGTTAGTTAGAGCTGTTCCACACGGAAGACATTTCACCCAATTCGGAATATGTACCGAAACCCTGCAATGTAACTGTCGCTCAGTTCTGCCTATGTAGATGGCCTCACATCTGCATGTAAATTGGTAAATACAATTTGATTTGGCGTACAAAGCTACAGGTTCTTTTACTGCTGGGACTGGGATCGGTGTGTTCCTGTACCTGATGACTAGAGCTGCAGCACAGAATGTTCGCTCGACTGCTGTGGTGGGATTGGGTGGACAAGATACTACACACAGAAGATGATAGCCTAGGCAGGCCGACACACCGGAATAGTCCGGCTTCATCGGTCGGGAGACATGTGCTCGAGAGGGGTCACGTGGTTGAAAGAGACAGTGCCTTCCGGGTGTTGTTCAACACACAAAGTAGTTGATTGTTAAAGTTTGCTGAAGCTATAATAATCAAGGAGGCAAAAGAAACATGGCTTGAGAAAAATTGCAGAGAAATTGAAAAACAACACAACAGTAACAATGCGAAACTAATGCACAAAAGAATTCAGGAGCTTACTAATCAAAGAACACGTACATCAGCAGGCTGCCTAAAGACAAAAGATGGAAGAGTCATAATAGAAAAAGATCAGATCTTACATGAATGGTCAGATTACGTGAAAAACCTTTATGATGATAACAGAGACGGACAGTATGATGTTCAAAATAATAATGAAGGACCAGAAATTTTGAAGATGGAGATTCAGAATGCACTTAACCATATGAAATCTGGCAAGACCCCCGGTTCAGACAGCGTCACAACAGAAATGATTAATGCTTTAGAAGAATATGGAATAGATAAAGTTACCAGTCTGCTTAATACAATATATGATACTGGAAATATACCTCAGGAGTTATGTAATTCTGTATTTATTGCAATCCCAAAGAAATCAGGAGCCTTCGAATGTGATCAACATCAAGCAATTAGTATAATGAGTCAACATCACGAAGATTTTGCTAAGAATTATCATGCAAAGACTTAGGAGGAAAATACAATCTGAAATAGGAGAAGAACAATGTGGGTTTGTAGAAGGCAAGGGTACGGTAAGTGCTGTGTATATACTGAGAACCGTAATCGAACGTTCTATAGAAGTAAACAAAGACCTACACCTTTGCTTTATTGACTACACAAAGGCTTTTGATAAAGTGAGACATGTCAGCATAGATAAGTATGCTTGAAGATCTACAAATTGATGGAAAAGATCTCAGACTTGTAAAACATATATTGGAAACAACAAGCTGCCATAAGAGTTGATAATGAAGTAAGCCAATATCAGCCTATTAAGTGAGGTGTGAGACAGGGATGTGTAATGTCTCCAGATCTGTTTTTCCCTGTACAGGCTAGATAAGTATTCTTGAAGATCTGCAATTGATGGAAAAGACTCGACTTGTAGCCTATTTGGAAACAACAAGCTGCCATAATAGTTGATATGAATTAAGCCCAATATCAGCCTGATTAAATGAGGGGTGAGACAGGGATGTTATTGTCTCCAGATCTGTTTTCCCTGTACAGTGAAAGTATTTTCAGAATATTGAAGATATGAAGAATCAACATTGGGGACATGCTCATGCACATTAGATATGCTAGATGATACAGTCTTGATTGCAGGATAATGAACAGGACCTGCAAAATTTAGTAGATGCGATTGTTACACACAGTGAACAACTAGGGTTAGAATTAAATTGTAAAAAGACACAGATTATGGTTGTCACTAGGAAGAACGAAATACCACAATGTAATATACAAGTAAATGGGAATATTCTTCAACAAGTGAATAGGTACAATTATCTCGGAACAGTAATAACATCTGATGGGAGATGCCTTGAAGAGATTAGAACAAGAATCGCCATGGCAAAAGTAGCCTTTAGCAAGATGAAAAACATACTGATCAATAAAAAGATGTCCATTGAAACGAGAAAAAGAGTGTTGAGATGCTACATAGAACCTGTACTTTTCTATGGATGTGAAGCGTGGACAATGAGCAGTCAGGCTGAAAAACATCTGATGGCTTTAGAGATGTGGTTTCTGAGGAAAATGCAAAGAATACCATGGACAGCCAGAAAGACCAATGAACAAGTCCTTCAAGAAACAAATGAAGATCGTAAATTGATTAGAGAAATTAGACGTAGACAGTCAAAATTATTTGGGCATGTTATGAGAAGAAATGGATTGGAGAACTTGGTGACAACTGGTAAGATCGAAGGGAACAGACCAAGGGGAAGACCTAGAAGCAAGTACCTGGATGGCTTGGCCTTGTGGCATGGTCGAGACAGAAACTCGGAGCTGATCCACGACTCTGGTGATCGAGTGAGATGGCAGAACATGACCGCCCACGCTTCCATACAAAAGTACAGATTCTATGTAGCACGTCAAAACTCTTTTTCTCGTTTCATTTGATACTCCCAATAGTACAGAAGAAAATATAGTTATTTATCATAATGAGTTAGACATGGCTTTGGACAAATGTCACTTTTCATTTACCAATGATACTCGGGAACTTCAATGTAAAAGTAGGCTGTGAAAAGTAAGCGACAGAATAATTGCGTGGGCAGAATAAAATTAAATGATAATAGGAAAAACTTGGTTTAAACACCAGTCTTGATGATTATGAAATTGGAAAAGCTCTGGAAATAATGTTTACAATCAAATTAATCACAGATTCAGAGGCAGTTTAGTAAAAACACAAACTAGACTAGAGCAGACTGCAACAGTGATCACGTTCCATGGAAAAGATGAGATTAAATGTTAAAACACACAGAACATCAAGTAAGATCAAACACTACTTAAAATAGATAAAGATATTTTTAGAAATTTACAGTGCCACTATGTAATACCAGAAGCAGAATTACACGCCGACATAAATAGTCTAAACAAAGTATTATGGAACATGACATGAAAATTATCATCAGTGAAACAGAGGTAATGGCTAACCAAGAAAAAGAACAACAAAGATTCATTTAAAAGAACATACTATGAAGCAAGTAAAGAGCTTCAAGCACTTATGAAGTATAAATAATATCATCAAATGGCAGACCAGATGATGAGATCGAAAATTGATGCAAACCAACTCAATGGACAAATGGCACCAATACTACCGAACACACACATATCATTAAATACTTTTTTTTTAAAAGCACTCTACAACACAATCTACCTACCAATGCCAAACCTGGGCAATGACAGAAAAAGAAACCAGAAAAATTACAACGGAAATGAGATTCCTGAGAAGAGTTGAGTTGTTGTTGAGTTGAGTTGTGCTAAGAACTGACATCACTGCACTCAGAACATTCCCATACGCGCTTCGCCCCCTGGTTCAACAGCCAGCGTAGCATCACACTACTCAGGGCGCTGCGGTATATTTTCTCAGTATGATGCAAGACTTCGAAATGCTCCCCCTTTAATAATACAAGTCTTTGAAATGCCGCCCTTCCTTCGCTGCTTATGTCACCCCCTTACGGTGCCGCCTGATGCAGCCACCTCTCTGTATCATAGCACAGCACGGCCCCGAGACTACCAATCATTCCCACCGCTATCGGATTGAAAGTCTCCCGGATTTATCTCACAGTTTTGAGATAATACCGGAACCCCTGCGATTCCCCCACAATCTCACCCTTTCCACATACGGGTTCTCAGTCTGTTCCTCCCACCTATCTACCTGGTCCGACAGGCTCACGACCCCCCCCCCCCCCCCTCTTTGGCCATAGGTAATCTACCACCAAGAGGTGCATTCTCTGCCAGCCTATTAACCTGCTCATTCCACAGCCCTCCCACATGGCCAGGGCATCAAATCCGTACAATTCTCACAATGTGGGACCTCTGAAGCGAGGTAAGCCATTCCACACAAAATATTCCTTTCTCCACCTTACTAAGCATACTCCTTGAGTCCGCAATGAATAAAGTGTGTGTTGCAGTGGTCTCCTCTAACCAACATAATGCCGCTGTGACTGTTTCCACCTCCATTATCATGCTTGAGGTCGTAACCTCAAATGCCAGACTCCTTTTTTTAAGAATCGTCCATTACTATTATCCTTCGCAATGAAACCCCAACCACTGTGTCTGTTTCTCACCACTGACCCATCAGTTTAGATCACAATGTCTCCTTGATGTGTGTTACTCTGGATCAGTTGTTGCAACTCAAAATCTGTGTGGCCCGCTGCCCATTCGATGTACTCACGACCTAGTGTTGCTAGGTGTGACAGTCCGCGTGTCTTCCAGTACTTTAACTTACTCTTTTTCACGATTGATGGTCTCTAGATCACACACCTGACGTATAGAAATGTCTGCCTGTGCCATCCAGGACCTCGTCTTAGTCTATGACCCTTGACCAAATCCACGGCTTCATGCAGGGGGTGATCCCTATCTGCAGCAACTCTCAGGTACCATTTAGCCTGAAGGACCCTATGCCATTGTTGGTAGCGACATGATATGCCTCATGCGTATAATTGGTGTGTTCTTTGTGCACCCAGAATCACCTGCACGGTCGCATTTTGTATGCGCTCCAACCTTTCAAGCTGGCTCTCTGATATTGTCAGGAGCCCCAAACCATACTCAATGACAGAAATTATTAACTGCTGAAAAGTCACTTGAAAGTCGACAGCTCGACCTCATTGCACCGGGTTTTATCCCATAGAGCTGAGTATCTTTCCACAGCGCGGAAAGCGTCGCACAAACTCTGTAACTCCAGCGACGACCCTCAGAAGACTAAAAAATGCACTCGTTAACCGAAGGATGTAGGCAGGAATCGAACCCACAACCCTCGGTGCTCAAGTCAGACAGCTTGACTACTTCGCCATGGAGACTCCCAAATTATTAACTGTTGAAAGAGCCTGTACAGCATCCTCTGATCTACCCCGGAGTACCCCGGTTGCTGTCATTGCCCTCACTGCATTAAGTCCCCTTCCAGCCTTCACCACCAAAGCTTCAACATAATCCGTTATAGTACATACACCTGTCGAAGGTGATACCCAAGTACTTCAATCTACTCTCTCGACTAAGAGGGCATTGTCAGCGTCCTGGGAGTATGATTGAGAGGACAAAAGCCAGAGACAGGGCATAGTAGATAGGACATAAGAATACTAGGCAGGACAGGTCACCCTTGGACTGTAGTAAGGGAGACAACAGTTAGTAACAGACAGACTGACCTGAGGTGAAGGACAGATCGAGACCCCTTTCCTAAGACGCATTAAAGACCATGACTAGCCCGAAAGACACGAGGACCTTGAGATTGCACGCGGCCCGAGACCACGTGACGCTAGACCTAGGACCAAACCTGGAGAGACGAGACTGGACTGTGATCAGGGGAGGATGTGTCCGAGTGTTGGCTAAAAATGACAGAACTGTATTGCTAAAGCGAGTGATTTAAATGAGCTGATAATTGTTTGATAGCAGCGAGAGCGTTATTCTGTGATACTGCGTGTGCGCTAGTTGTGTGAGCTGAGGTGCTATGTTATGAACGAACGAGCGCATTGAGGGTTTATATACCAATTGTGTAAATATATATTGAGATAAACCTGTGATGTATTTACTCAAAGATTAAACATATGATTTAGAGTCACTAGACTTTATTGACATGTCATGTGATATTGACCTGTCATGTCACATGACAGATGTATGACAGACGTTGACAGGCATCCATTCAACATAAAACCTGGGGCATCTGCAACCCGGTTATCTAGGGTCCCTGCGTCCCTGCACCATTCTGCTACCTGTTTACTGCTACCTGTAAGTCTTCAGCCATACTGGCCCTGTCTCTGCCCTGTCTGTACACCTGCACATCATTCTGCAAGTGTCAAGATTCTGCCCACACCTGGTGTCTCAATAGTTGCTACTTTGCTGGTGTAGACATTAAAGAGTACTGGGGACATGGCAAATCCCTATGCCAACCCAGGTGGAATCGTACAGGAATCAGAAGTCCAGGAACCCATACACAGTGCAGCTTAACGCTCAGAAAGGACTGCCGCAACCCATCTGACAAGGCAAGGGCAGACAGACCTCCATGTGTATATCAACCGAATAGTTTGTCTCCGTGCAGAACCCGAGTCCATGTTTTATACTCGCTCACAAGAGTTCGGCGGACGTCGCCATTTTCAGTTGAGCCTCAAGACTTCATACCGACAGGACACGTCCACTAACAATTCCAAAGTATACACACACTAGTGTGGGGGACACCCGTACTGATCTATTTCACAAATGGACAAGGTGACAAATGTGTCTTTCTGAAGGTAATTGAACGATTTTATTCTTGAGTCGTTTGTAAATAAACCAATCTGAGTGGGTTAATCAGGCGGAGTTGTTAGCACGGCACAGCCAGCTCTTCAATGTTGAAGGAAAACAAAAATTAGTTTGCATGTCCTACACAGGACGTAGCAGTCAACCCCAGAATTTTGGCTGTTCGCGATTCCTGGGGAAGTTTCTTCTTCTTCTTCTTCTTCTTCTTCTTCTTCTTCTTCTTCTTCTTCTTCGTTCATCCGGAGTTTTTTTGTTTTCCGACGTGATTGCATTGTGTCTGCTTACAGCAGAGCTGCGTTCTTGCGCCGTTAGGCCGACTTCTGCAGGCATTTGTTGACCGGGTTAACCTTCCCGGGCTGGGCAAGTTTTACGTTCAGTAGTTTGCCAGGTACTTTTGCCTTTATTCACCCCAAACAAAACAGATGGTGTGCAGCAGTTGCTTTCGGCGACATCCCCCTCCCCAACTGTAACTGGCAAGATGAAATGCTTGTCAACTCTTGAGACCAGCAGTATATGAAAAGAATGATGATGATCTGTCTGTACGGGAGACGCAAGGCCTTGCAGCCATGTGTCCTTGTCTCAGCGGGAGGATGTCCTGCCAACATGATGAATGTCGTCGTCAGGCATCTCCATATGTCCTGACGCTCAGTCAGTGATAGCACCATGATGACATGATTATGAGAACAGTGTCTAGCACAGTGGTTCTCAACCTTTTTTGGCCTATTCCCCCCTTCACCATATTTACAGAACGCCATTCCCCCCTTCCTATCAAAAATTTGGCCCGTTCCCCCCTTCACCGTATTTTCAGGTCATTCCCCCCCCCTTTTTTTTCATATTTCCTATCAAAAAATCCCCCCACCCCTACACAGTATACGTAAAAATGGAAGGTAAATGTAATAGCATATACTAAAACAAGTCTAGACATCCACAGAAAACATGATTTGTGGGTCTACTTACTTTATAAAATGAGGTTTAGAAGGACGAGCCATACATAACTGTAAAGTATGAAGGGAAAACCTATGTCAAGTAATCGGTTCTTGTATTAACACGATCTTGAAATGGTCTTCATTCCCCCCTGGAAACCCTGAAATTCCCCCCTGGGGGGGAAGTCCCCACCGGTTGAGAACCACTGGTCTAGCAGAATGTCAGATACCATGATGCTGCTGCAGAAAAGCAATGCTTGTCGTGGACAGCTGCTGCTGCTGCCAGTTCCAGAAAACTCATGATGAGACACACACACACACAGAAATGGTTGCCAAAGCCACCAAAGAAACACTGTGGGGCATTTGAAACGCACTGACACGCACTGTACCCGAACACAGAGGAGATCACCGTCAGTGCTAAATATAGCTGGTGACCCTAAATATAGCTGGTGACGTTTGTTTGGGGTGAATTAAAGCAAAAGTACCATTTGCCACTGCATTCTGAACTACAGACACCTATACCAGGCCTAAGACATATGAGCATCGGATTTCGTTTTTGAAAAATTAATTTTAATTCATAGTTTTAATTTGTATCTGTAGTGTACGATTGTATGTATAATGAGATTCTGTCCATCATATAGTTGTGAACAGAATAATAATCCTATATTAATTATATATAAAGTATTAATGGGTATTTTGAAATGTTTTTCTAATTGGGTATTCACTAACACTAATTAGATGAGCTCAGATAGACAGGCATTGTTAAACCAAATCCAACAATACCTCAATGATGCCTGTATGTCAGTTTTAAGCGGATATATTCATATTTGAGTGTCTGGATCTTGAACAAAGAAATACTCACAAATCCACTCCCAGGGCGATTTGCTTTGTGTCCCAGCTCAATTTCCTCCATCGTTATGTTGTCTTGACCTGGTGCATTTCCTTTCTTCACGCAGTGTTGATATAATCAAAATTTGGCTTCTTACTACTAAAACTTCTTTGTTTTTAAATGAACATCTTAGCAACCATACATCATTTTGATCGGGGTAGCGAAGCCTAGCTGCCCATATCATCTATTTTTAGATATTATCTATTGCGACTTAATTAGCACTTACAAATTGGACGCTAATTACATAATAATAAATAAATTACCTTATGCATTATTAATGTTAGCTTAACAACCTGTCATGATGTTTATTTTATTATGAAGAATGGTGCTAAAGACCCAGTGGTTACTTCCCTTTTTTGATAGGATGTGCAGTGACCTAATTAGCAATTAAAAATGGACGCCAGTTAATTATTATTCATTAATTACTAATTATAGATGACGAGCCGTGATATATGGCTGCTAAGATCGGAATTGTGAGGTAAGTATGAACACATCTTTTTCAATTCTCATTTTTTTTTCAATTCTCATTTTCTCCTCATTGCTTTAATTTTTTTCATCCTTTTGTTCTTCTCGTCCTGTCGTCACCTTTTGATGTAGTCACAGGAGATCTCCTTGACTATATGTTGTATTTGTGAATGTGTTTGTTTGCTGATGAAGGCTAATCGCCACAAAGTCCTGTTTGTGTTGTAAATCTGTTATGTAAAGCTGCACTACTTTGTGTCATTTTATATTGCTTATATTCTATGTAATCACATTCCTGTTTGCTCTTCAACCATTTTTTATGTTTTTCCTTTTTGTCTTTTACCACTTTCTTTACTTCTGCGCTCCACAAACTTGTTATTTTCTATATCCGTGATTTGCATTTTTTCATGGTTACACATGTTATTTTTGGAGTATTTAAAATGCTTGAAATGTGGCAGTAAAAATTAACAAATTTAGGTCATGTTGGCTATTTTTGGAATAGTTCACTTTTACACACATTGGTATGTCTTCTATCAGATTCGGCACTTGATTTTGTTTTAAAAATATTATTTTATTGGAATATTTATTTTTTACTTAACTACCTGGTTGTTTATTTATTGAAAATTGTTGCTTAATTTATATTTTTCAAACCATAGTAACAATATTTGCTCAAAGAGCTCAAAGAGGGTATCATATACCCTTGTAAATTGTTATTATCTGTCCCAAAATGTTTGGGAATCTTCGTGGTCATGGCATGCCAACTTTCTGATAAAAAGCTCCTTCGTTCATGCCAGCAATCTTCTGAAATCTTCCATATATGAACCTTATTCATTAGGATTAACAATGCACAATTTCCGTTGGCTGAAACTGATCACTTGGGCATCAATTTTTTTCCAAGATGCCCATTTACACTTCACGACCGATTGACACAGAGAATTGAAAATGCCTCATTCCAAGAAATTTACCATCCAGTCAGCTGCTCAACATAAAAAAACTAGTAGTCTACAACTACAACAAATAGTAGTTTACTATGCTCGTAATCCCCGAAAAGTCTACCAGAATGTCGTAAACATTACAGAAAATTCTGAATAAGACCCAGCTCACCATCTCTGACACTTGCCATGCCTCACTGGGCTTTTGCCTGTTGACGGTGAATGATTCTGTACCATTGTGTTCTCAAAGTTGTGGAAGTAACTCTTTTATTGCAGACAAAACGCAAAGCCAGTTTTAAAAACAAAATATATTCAAAGTTAGAAGATCTGGAGGGCACTGTTTTCTTTCAAACCATAAACTATGTTTGACAGGTTCATGTTCGACAGTCAAAGCATCACTCTACACAACAATGATGTGCTATATATTAGTGTCAGCACTTGGCTATTAGTGGCACTTGGCTAACTAGAGGCCACACATCCCACATTAGAGTTGGCTGTGCAGTGGATGTTCTTACAGGACTTTACATAGATGTGCATGTTATGTCCATATATTGCCAGGTGTGTGAAGCTACCGATAAGACACTTTCCAGAGACAAACCAGATGAATTTGACGCATGGAAGGCAGAACATCTTCCAAACTGTGATAACAATTTCACAGGATGTGCTGGAATGAAGGGGGTGGAGGGTGTAAGAGTGCAGTGGTGATGGTCTGTACATCAATACTCTGATTTTCTGATTCTGAAGATTATGACAGACTACAGACCATCACCACTGCACTCTTGCAGTGGCCACCTCCATCATTCCTGGCTCTGATCTTTGAGAATTCTTTAGAGGGTGATGCTGTCATTTACATGTATGGATCGGTCATTTGTGGAGTGAGAAGTTCATGGGCCTTTACGGCTCAGGCCAGAGGGAAAATTGTGAAGGAAGAGTCTGGTGTGTTTGCTTTGACCACAAGTAGCCTGACTCTACGAGAAGTAAGTCGTTTACGAGAACCAAGAGATGACTGTGAGTCTACAACCATGGTCAGGCTGCGAGAACAGCAAGTTAAAAGAGGTGTGGCCAAACAGGAACACTACACAGGAAGCCAAAGAAGATTAATAAACCAACACAGAACTGGTGTCGTAAGCCACTACACGCTGCAGGATTTGATGAGGAGGGGATCCAAACACTTACGGACCTAATGGTTCGATGTGCAATGAGGATGATCTGTCGACTAACTAATACATCAATACTTTCTCATGACAAGATGTTACACACATGGCTCAACTGTGACAAGCTAGAGAAATATCTTTTGCCAAATAATGACAGGCTGTCTGACACTAAACTACTTAGTAGATATGGAACAAAAGAAAAAGCAGCGGCTGCAGCAGATATAACAATGTGAATTGGAAACAAATAGGTATATTTAGCTCCTGCGAGAAGAAACATACTAAACACAGACATGTTGCACATACCTTACAAGGAAATCCATCGTAGACAGGTGAAAACAAAGTCAGTGGCTTATCCAAAACATTCCTCACCCTCAAACATTCCCCCACCCACCCACCCACACAACCCCTTCCATCCACACACCCCCAGGCACACATATATTCCCCCACCACCCACCCACCCCACTTACCCATCCCCCATCCACACACATCCCTCCAAGAGATTCTAAAGAAATTGCAACAGACACCTCGAAGCTCATGAGAGGAAGTGGACACAGCGGAAAATGTCAAGAAAGACAAGGAGGAGGTTTTCAAGCGCTGTGCTGCAGAGGCAAAAAGGCAAAATGGGAATGTTTCATGAAGGAGATTGGAGGTGATAAATAAAATACTGCAAAAATTCTGGAAGCTGCACAGACAAATGCAAAGAAAAGATCGCCCAATGACAGTGGGAACAATTTATAGAGATGATGGTGTGCGCGTGACAACAGACAAAGAGAAAAGGGAGGCGTTTCTCCAGAGATTTTTAGAGCAGACCAATCATGATGATGCGGACATCAGGGATGCAGTTAGAGAGGAGTTATCTGGCACCATAAAGAATATGCATTATGAAGAAATCATACGGGTTGAAGATGTTAAACATATTTTGAAAAAGGAAAAAGACAAGGCACCAGGGCCTGATGGAGTCAGGTGATGGCCACATGAAGGCTTTGAGCGATGTAGACCTGAAGGAGATGACCGACTGCTTTAACCAGAGCATTAAGACAGCATCAGTACCGCAGGATTGGGGACACAGCTATCTCATCCCTCTCCCAAAACCATTCAAGGATCATTCAAAGCTTAGCGGCTTTAGGATCATCACCCTTCAAAATACATTTGGGAAGGTTTTTGAGAAGATAGTAGTTGTGAAGCTGCGAGAGTCTTTGGAAAGGGGAAGCTTCTTCCAAGAGGTCTGGGGAGCTACAGGCCAGGAAAAGATACCTGGTCAAATGCAGTCACATTTGCCTTTGATGTTTATGAGGGGTTCCAGAGTAGACAGGAAATGATGGCGGCAGCGCTTGATCTTGAGGATGCGTACAATAGAGTTCAATATGATATTTTGATGACCGCACTGATGGAGAAGAGGGTCAATCTCTGGTTGGTGAACTGGATAGCGGCCATCCTGCACTCTCGTCGGGTTGCTCTCCGTCTGGGTGCTTGGACCTCAGAGCCACATATTTTAACCCCAGGATTGCCATAGGGATCCGCAATCTTGCCTGTGCTCTTTAACGTGTATACGACCACGATTGCAAACCTAGAAGCACCAGGGGTTGGAAGGATACTAATATTTGCAGATGATATTCTTGCATATAGGCAGGGGAGAGATAGGGAGCAAACAGCCCAGGAGCTACAGGTGACAGTAGACAAAGTGATTGACTGTTGCACTGAAATGAGTGCTGTCATCCACCCAGAAAAGGTAGCTGACTTGTGGTGCTCTCTGGACAACAGGATTGTGAGAACTGATGTCCCAAGCCTCATGACAGATGGTAGAAGCGCCAACAGAGAGAACAAACTGAAGTATCTGGGAATCACATTTGACAGGAGCCTATCCTTCAAGAACCATGTGGAGACAGTTGTGACACGATCTCAAAAGGGACTCAATGCACTTAAAACAATGGCTGCAATGGGCACAGAGCAGAGAATGCTTTTCACACTATACCAGCACTTGATCCTCTCTGTGATTGATTATGGACTAGGACTGCTCACTGTCTCAAAGAGTAATCTGGTGAAATTAGAGCGCATACAGAACGAAACTATACGGGTCATTCTGGGATGCACCAGAGACACCCCAGTAGTGTGTATGCATTACATCCTTGGTTTGCCGACTGTTGCTGGTAGGCACAAGGTGATGCAGGCAAAGGCATACCTCAGAGTAGCTGCTGACACAGATCACCCGTTGCATGAGGTGCTGGACGCAGTTAAGGGCCAGCGACTGATAAGAGGGAAATCATGGATGGCTCAGGCGGAGGATACGATCAGACAGGTGTGCATCTTGGAGAACATTAGGCTAGGAGATGAGTGGGTCACAGTGCCAGCGGAGCAGTCAGACTTGTGCAGAGTTATAATCACATTGAGCCGGGAGTGCAGGGAGTGGCCAGCAGGGACCACGGAAGTGGAAATCCAGCAATTAATTCAGGATAATGCTCGCCCAGGTGATGTGATTATATATGCAGATGGTTCGGTGTTGAGAGGCAGGAGAAGTGCCTGGGAGTTCTTAGCAAAAGCGAATGGTCGACGTTTGGTGCAGGAGGGCCTGCACATCTAGCTTAACCCTTTACAGGGCAGACGCTTGTCCGTTTTGTAGCCCTGAACGGGCAAGATTTTTTCAGGTTCTGTAAAATTTCGGGTTGCGTTAGTAAAAACATCACAAATAAGGTGTTAGTCAACCGATTTTAGTAAAATAAACAACACAATGAAGGGAAAAGCATGCAGAATATGTTACTTACGTGATTGTTGCCGGTAATCCATATATGAACACAAATATTTACGAAATACGGCATGTTGTTTGTGATTTTCCGTCATCTATACGGTAATTTACAAACACATTTTCAGAATCATAATCACTTTCTTTAAAGTCCGACTCACGACTGCTAATGCAAAGTAACGCTTTGCACTGATATCTAGCTCCGATTAATAATCAACTTCGTGCCCTTTAATGTCATTTAAATTGAACAGAGCGAAATCTCGGCTATCACTTGAAGAATCGCCGAAATCCATTTTGAAAAACAGCGTAAAAATCCCGAAAGCTATCCAAAAAAGTCCGTTAAAGTCTGTTCAAAGTCATTGTAGCGCGTTTACAAATGGCGGCCACGTTGTCAAGCTATCGGCGAAAGTGAAAGTAGCGATCGGAAGTGTCGGAAAACAGAGAGATCGCATTTTTAAAACGACTAGTCATCAAAGACGCGATTGGGCGCTACGCCTGTTTAACGCATCGAACGCTATCAGGCGCTATGCCTGTTAAAGGGATAAGAATGGAGGTGGAGGCAGTCAGTGCAGCTTTCCGCTGGATGGAGAATATGATACACACACACATCGTGATTGTAACTGACTCAGAAAGCATTCTGAGTAGGGTGAGAACAGGCAAGCTTCGTGCAGAGTGGTTTGCTTCGCGTCGGAAGTCACGGGTGACAAGCATCGTCTGGATCTTTTCTCCGGGGCATGCTGGTGTGCTGGGGAATGAACAGATGGACAGACTGGCTAGCTCTGCAAAACTTGGTGGAGTATTGATGCATGATAACGCAGACATGGTTGTGGCCTTGTGGGAGCACGTGTACACCTTGGAGGAGCAAATGGATCACCATGGTCTGGCAAGAATGCGACAGCGAGGGGTTACGAGGGGATCTGGCCGACGATCGACGCTCAGAGGAAAGGCGAGATCGACATATAATCAGATTGCTACTGGTACTGTTAGTGTTGGAACTCTTTGCTGGCTGCTGAGGATGGGGACGAGCGCTTACGGGAATACCCCGAATGCTGTGATGTTGGTTCCTAAATCAATCAATCAATCAATCAATCCCTCCAGCCTCGTACATGTCCCCACCCACATACCATCCCCTAGCCCACACACATAGTGTAGGATGCAAAAGAGAGAAATAGCTTGAAGTATGTTCTAGAGGCAGGTCCTGCATATGACAGCAGGATTGTTTATAATTGTCATGTAGCCTTAGAAACTGTTTTTATGTGTAAAATAACTTGTTTTAGCATTAAGATAACTTTATTAGTATTTTGTTTTAAAAATGAAAGTAATTCCCTTTTTCCCCATTTTCTCATGTTATCAGTGTTTTTTCAAAACTTAGATACATTCTTTCTCAAAAAATGTTTGTCAGATTATAATAAAACTATGTACACTTATGCTTCATTGTACTACTTTTATGTACAGAGCATTTGTGAAACTAAGATTTCGTTTTTGTGCAGCAGTCAAACAACCACAACAATTGTCATGACGGAAAAACATGCCAAGGGTTATCATGAAAATTGTATGTCACCATGTCTTTTTATGTACATATATACCACAAATGGAGCATGTACATACAAATATGACTGCTTTAGATCATACTTAAGAAATCCAATATGACCACTGTTTATCTTGGTTTCTATAGCAACTGTTAAGTGCACAGTCAATTTGAAAGTATTTTATTGATCAGCAGTCTTCAGTCAGTCATCATGTACTTTACAGATAAGCGTGGACAGTCATCTCACTCTATCACCAGAGTGGTGGATCAGCTAGGTGTTCTTGTCTCAACCATATCACATGGCCAGTCCTTCCAGGTATTTACTTCTTTGCCTTTCCCTTGTTTTCTGGGTCTCACTGTTGATCAAAATCTAACCTTTAACTTCCATGTTCATGCTCTCATTAAACAAATAGCCAAAAAAGTATACCAACTTGCCAAAATTAAAAATTTCCTTGACGAAAACACAAAGATTTATACTTCCTATATACAAACACATATTGATTATTGCTCTACAGTGTGGGATGGATGCTCCAAATCAATAGCAAAACGCCTTTATTCACTCCAGAAAAGGGCAATGCATTTAATTAATGGTGAAAAGCTTACCAACAATTCTAACCTAATAAATGTCTTCAGTTACTGCCACTCCACAAACACCTACTTTTTAGTAAGGCTAAACTAATTCACAAAATCCTATTTAAAAATGCTCCAAGCTACATTGCTTAAATATAACGCAAGACATAGCGAACAACTAAATATACTTCATGTCCCTAAACCTAGGATAGACATATAAAACAAGCTTAGCATACTCTGCTGCTCAGTTGTGGAACAATCTTCCACAAGAAATCAAAGACACCATCAATCATTATACATACATTCGCAACCTGCTTGAACACTACCTCAGTACAGACTACATGCCCCCATAAACAAAAATAACAACAACAACAAAGAAGACAATAATAATAGTAAGTTATCTCAAATGACAACTAGCCAAAAAACATTCCCATATGTATGGCATGTTACACCTTCCTTAGGTATTTATAATGCCCATGTTAAACATTGCCTCAGTGAGTCATGTATTACTGATTATTTTTCATGCGTTTTAATGCTTATTGTTCTTTTGTTGTCAAAGATTTGCTTCATAAGTGATGTTAAATGAAAGAATGTATGAGAGGAAATAGAGAAGGGCAGAATGTCAGACGGGCCTGCGTGCCCAATTCTTAACCCTTTGAAAATAAAGATTGTTCGTTCGTTCTCTTCCCCTCGACCTTGCCAGTTGTCATCAAGTTCTCCAATTTATTTTGTCTCAGAACGTGACCAAAAGTATCAAACCCTATACTGTAACAGAACATAAAAATTAAATATTACAGAATTTAATAATTTTTCTGCATCACATCACCTTAATTTTAGGTAGATCAAATTGCACATTTTAAGTGTAAAAATTCTACACGCTAAACAGATCGATATGAGTGCCGCCGACATTTTGGATTTCCAACCGCAAAGATGAAACAACCCCGCAGAAATATTTTTGTTTCTACAGCTGATCATTGACGATCATCAATGAAACTCTTCACATATATGTAAAAATGGATGCAGAATTAGAGAATCCATCTTAAAATATTGGTGGACTAACTTGAAGAGTGCTAATAAAATAATTACTTATGCCAAATCATTTAGTTTATTTCAAAGACAAGATAATATCACCAATGGCAATGCATAGGATGTTAAACTAACCTATTTTATGAAAGCTAAAATGACGTTTGTTATTGTCACGTGATATTTGAATGAATGGATGCTGTCAGAAACATGCAGTCTGGTCTTTTCATAGCCTTTATTTTGGAGACGTAATTGATCCTTCTGTGCATGCACGATATACTATTTTCGGTTTCAATCTAATTGCATTGGTAAGTAATTTTCCCACTTTAGAGCATATTCTGGAAGTATAATGACTTTGTCTTTCCTTTCATCAAGCTTCCTAGACATAAATGTAAAATGCCACATTTCCTGTAACGCAACCACATAGATTGTTTCACAACAGTGTCTCTGAGACAAGGGAATGATACTCCAGCCTATGACTGTTTTAAGTGCTGTTTATCATCATCAGCTCCTCAGATGTGACTTGATATAAACAGGTACAGAATCCTGGTCACACCATGTCACATGTCAGGTATATGGTGCTATTTCCATATTTGGTTCGACCAATCAGCACTTGGTGGGTGACCTGCTCAACATCAACACAGCCGCTTTTACTTCCCAGACATGACCTTGTGTCTGCTTTAGACTGGGTTGTCCTGGGACCTTGTGTCTGCTTTAGGCTGGGTTGACCTGGAACCTTGTGTCTGCTTTAGGCTGGGTTGTCCTGGGACCTTGTGTCTGCTCTAGGCTGGGTTGACCTGGGACCTTGTGTCTGCTTTAGGCTGGGTTGTCCTGGGACCTTGTGTCTGCTTTAGGCTGGGTTGACCTGGGACCTTTGTCTGATTTAGGCTGGGTTGTCCTGGGACCTTGTGTCTGCTTTAGGCTGGGACCTTGTGTCTGATTTAGGCTGGGTTGACCTGTGACCTTGTGTCTGCTTTAGGCTGGGTTGACCTGGGACCTTGTGTCTGCTTTAGGCTGGGTTGACCTGGGACCTTTGTCTGATTTAGGCTGGGTTGTCCTGGGACCTTGTGTCTACTTTAGGCTGGGACCTTGTGTCTGATTTAGGCTGGGTTGACCTGTGACCTTGTGTCTGCTTTAGGCTGGGTTGACCTGGGACCTTGTGTCTGCTTTAGGCTGGGTTGACCTGGGACCTTGTGTCTGCTTTAGGCTGGGTTGTCCTGGGACCTTGTGTCTGCTTTAGGCTGGGTTGACCTGGGACCTTGTGTCTGCTTTAGGCTGGGTTGACCTGTGACCTTGTGTCTGCTTTAGGCTGGGTTGACCTGGGACCTTGTGTCTGCTTTAGGCTGGGTTGACCTGTGACCTTGTCTGCTTTAGGCTGGGTTGTCCTGGGACCTTGTGTCTGCTTTAGGCTGGGTTGACCTGTGACCTTGTGTCTGCTTTAGGCTGGGTTGTCCTGGGACCTTGTGTCTGCTTTAGGCTGGGTTGATCTGGGACCTTGTGTCTGCTTTAGGCTGGGTTGACCTGTGACCTTGTGTCTGCTTTAGGCTGGGTTGTCCTGGGACCTTGTGTCTGCTTTAGGCTGGGTTGACCTGGGACCTTGTGTCTGCTTTAGGCTGGGACCTTGTGTCTGCTTTAGGCTGGGTTGTCCTGGGACCTGGTGTCTGCTTTAGGCTAGGTTGACCTGTGACCTTGTGTCTGCTTTAGGCTGGGTTGACCTGGGACCTTGTGTCTGCTTTAGGCTGGGTTGACCTGGGACCTTGTGTCTGCTTTAGGCTGGGACCTTGTGTCTGCTTTAGGCTGGGTTGTCCTGGGACCTGGTGTCTGCTTTAGGCTGGGTTGACCTGGGACCTTGTGTCTGCTTTAGGCTGGGTTGACCTGGGACCTTGTGTCTGCTTTAGGCTGGGTTGTCCTGGGACCTGGTGTCTGCTTTAGGCTAGGACCTTGTGTCTGCTTTAGGCTAGGTTGACCTGGGACCTTGTGTCTGCTTTAGGCTGGGTTGACCTGGGACCTTGTGTCTGCTTTAGGCTGGGACCTTGTGTCTGCTTTAGGCTGGGTTGTCCTGGGACCTGGTGTCTGCTTTAGGCTGGGTTGACCTGGGACCTTGTGTCTGCTTTAGGCTGGGTTGACCTGGGACCTTGTGTCTGCTTTAGGCTGGGTTGTCCTGGGACCTGGTGTCTGCTTTAGGCTAGGACCTTGTGTCTGCTTTAGGCTGGGTTGACCTGGGACCTTGTGTCTGCTTTAGGCTGGGTTGACCTGGGACCTTGTGTCTGCTTTAGGCTGGGACCTTGTGTCTGCTTTAGGCTGGGTTGTCCTGGGACCTGGTGTCTGCTTTAGGCTGGGTTGACCTGGGACCTTGTGTCTGCTTTAGGCTGGGTTGACCTGGGACCTTGTGTCTGCTTTAGGCTGGGTTGTCCTGGGACCTGGTGTCTGCTTTAGGCTAGGACCTTGTGTCTGCTTTAGGCTGGGTTGACCTGGGACCTTGTGTCTGCTTTAGGCTGGGTTGACCTGGGACCTTGTGTCTGCTTTAGGCTGGGTTGATCTGGGACCTTGTGTCTGCTTTAGGCTGGGTTGACCTGGGACCTTGTGTATGCTTTAGGCTGGGTTGATCTGGGACCAAGTCATTTTCTTACAAAAGTCCCCACATCGAGGAGGACGCAAGCACATGATGACGCTGGCAAGCGCTGGAGCCACTGTGACATCACAGCTCCCTGATTTCTTCTTCTTTCGTTCGCTTGAAATTTGTCTACAACTACAATTTTGTCTCTTATATGAATTAAACTGTCTTTTTTTATTTCATTCAGTGGTTCATATTGTTTATCTTCCACTGGTGTTTCTCTACGCCATAAGGTTTGCCTAGATATGTTGTATTTTGGGCAGTCTTGGAGTATGTGATCCGCTGTCTTTGTCACCAATCCACATGTGAACATGGCTGATTTGCCAATCTTGTATTGTGTATACATGTAGTTGTCTAATCTATTATGTCCTGCTCTGAGGTACAGAATAATGATTTGTTCTGGTCTGTTCACAAGGTGGTAGTCGTCTTGTTCAAGTTTTGGTGTCTTTCTAACTGATTTGATCATTCTTTTCTTTTGGTGGTATGTAACGGGTACATTGGGAACAGGTATGCTGGTCTCCCTGGCCCAGCTGTTAACGTCTTTCTCCGTAATCCCGTATAGTCTCGTGAGCAACGCAACCTGTGCTAGAATCGGTAGCGGTTCTTGCTGCGTTGGTAACTTATGGGTTATGTGAGCCGGTCACTCAGAAAGCAATGGAAAACTTCTGAGCGTAATCTTGCCCAGTACATCAACAGCAGCTAAAAGATGCTGGTGTTGACTGCAATCTCCTGTAAGGGATATGCAACATCAAACAAAAAACAAACAAAAAACGGGTACATCAGGTTGTTGTTCTTTTGTTCCTTTCTTGGCAGTATCGGCACCCATTGTGCCCCAACCACTTCAGAGGGGCTCATGATGGTCACATGATCGTAAGTGAAGAAGTACTCCTAGCGATCGTTAATTCTTGCCTTGTGTCAGCATTCATCGTTATGCATTTGATGATATGACTGGTGTGATTTGTAGAACATTCAACACAAATTCATAACATTTATAACTTTCAGAAAAGTAAGCACAAATGAAAGACTTTATCCTTCTTCAGGTTTATCTGGTTCTTTATTCCATATCTTCAGGGAGCAGTTATACTTGAGTTGTCATAACAAAGGCATTGATCGCTCAACACATTTCTTGTTACAATATAAAAATCATTCTTGACAGATTTTCTTTGACATTTTCTCTTCTAAATGTTTAAGAACCTTTCTCATATTCTTTTGGAGAAAACATTATTTCATCCTCATCTTCTGTTGAGAAACATAAAGCTATGCTTTCTTCGAACCAGATGAAATCATAACTCATATCACGAACACATCTGTTCTACTTGACCGCTTGATGGCTTCTCTCTAAATCCCCGTTGTTGTTATGCTACATTTTTGATGTCTCGTCATCAGTAGACCTTGCTTTAGTGCTTCTTAGTGCAAATCTCTTCACTGTTTTGCACAGCACAGCAAGTATTGCAATGTCCGACCACCTGCCATGTATTTGCTATAACAGTCATTCTGTTATACTTTCTTAGCTAATCAATCAGCTCTCTTATTTCTGGGTACTTCGCAATGAGGTGGTATGTTGACCATACGCTGGCTGCAAAGTTAAGAAAAGTAATGTCCTTAGTACTGACAATTTCGCAGACAGGAGCATCTCAAGTGCTGATTTCATATATAATAGAAATAATAAGGCATGTAAATGTTTGTGACATGCAATAATTGTTCATGTATTAGACCATACGTACTGTAGGTGTTCACCTGATCCTTAAAAGCAATACTTCGCAAGTACTTCAATTTACTCTCTCCACTGAGAGGATGTTCATTCAATGTAATACATGGGGCATCTAACTTCATGATTTGGTTATCCAGGGAATACCACACAACCGATGCCTTGTCTGGATTTAATACAAGAAAGAGAGAACCAAAAAAAAAAAAAAATAAGAATACTTAACTAGGGATCTGAATTTGTAAATTTATCAGAACTAGTTGAGTATTGTTTTTCTTTTTCTTTTCTTTTCTAAAGTATATGTTTTTGTTGATTTTTATTATTTATTCGTTGATGAAGAATTTAATAAAAACATTTCCTGTATCTCTGTGTGGTTTTCCTGTCATTGACCTTTCTAGTCATATTGTGTGTTTATTTTGTATAGTCTTGGCACAAAAGGTTTGAAAGAGAAGGCAGCATTTAGCAGATGCTATTATATTGTATATATAAATTTAAAACTGTATTGAGGAGGAAACAACAATGTTAGAAAGCAAATGAGTTCCATGATGGGTCACAATAAAGTGGTGGTGTTTGTTTGATACATACATGCACATGCTGTATTTCACACTATCACATATCCCTCCACAATAAAAAATATTCATGTGTCATTTACAGCCACAGATATCTGTACTTATGAAACTTGAGAGAACCTTCATGAGAGAGGAATTGATACTGAATGAGGGAGGAGTTTACCACTTGCCTTAACACCTACAGGTCATTCAGCAAGATTAACATTGCCTCAAGTGTGTACATGGTTTTGGGTGAGTACCTGTTTATGTTGAACATCTGTTTTCTGAGTCCCAACCTAAACTTGTCATAATTTAGCCTGGCTGATGCCTATCTTTGCTTACCATCTCAACAGTGGACAGAGATGAGGTGCCGGTATTGTGTCACTTATTTGCATATAAATTTGGATCGACCTGCAGGTGTGTATTGCCATGGGATGTAAGATTTTGCAGATACTATTCGGCATGGCCATGCAGGTTATCCTGGATGCGACATCCGGCTATGCACACAGTCCGAAACTAAGCGAGGAACAGAACATTCAGCCCCTGAAGGCCTTCATGGACAATACAACTATCCTGACACCGAGGGAGAGTGATGCCCGCAGCATCCTCCACTGAGGGGACAATCTGATTTGATGGTGCAGGATGAGCTTCAAGTCCAAGAAATCGAGAAGCCTATCGATCGTGAAGGGTAGAGTGGTGGAAAGGAGGTTCACGGTTGCTGGGCAAGCAATTCTCACAGTGATGGAGGAACCGGTAAAGAGTCTCGGTCATGTGTACGTTTCAACCCTGATGGACAGGAACGCGGTGGTAGAGATACAAGAAGTGTTGGCGAAAGGTCTGCGTACTATCGATCGAAGCAGGTTGATAGGCAAATTCAAGATCTGGTGTCTCCAGTTTATGCAGATTCCGAAACTCCTGTGGCCACTGTTGATACATCATATAGTAGGCTCAACCACGGTGAATACAATGGACATGAAAAGTGGCTTGGAGCAATACCAGCCTCACGATGGTCACACTATATTGTAAGCAGAATAAGCTTGTCCTCATGTTCCGGTCCCTCATGGAAGGATTCAAAGTCGGAAAAGTCAACTCACGATGATGCTGCATGAGAGTCTCCGGATGAAGCAGTCAGTGCCTCACAGCTTGCCCTGAAAAAGGGAAGGAAGTGGAAAGTTGCTAGCACAGTTGAAGGAGGTCATGGGGCACACCCAGTCAGACAGAAGGGGGTTCTGGCACCATGATAGAGCTCCGATGTGGTCTACGGCGATGTACACAGAGACATGGTAGTTCAGTAGATATGCGAGGGAGAGGATGAAGAGAGAGTGCAAATGGCTTGGACACAGGCGCAACAGAGCCAGTGGATGTCATGGGAAGGGATAGTACAGAGGTCCCTTACCGGGAATGAAATATGGCATATGGCACCACTGAGCTTAAGATGTGTCGCCCAATCCCTCTACGATGTCTTGCCATCAGCTGCCAACCTGGTCAAGTGATGTAAAGCCACCGACCCGTCCTGTCCCCTCTATAAAATGGTCCAGACAGCGGGGCATGTATTGTCCACATGTAAAGTAGCCCTAACCCAAGGCCGATTCACATGGCACCACAATAAAGTCCTTACTGAGTTGGTGGCCATAGTGAATGTAGCCAGAATGCAGGTGTACAAGTGCCCAGGTCGAGGCCGCTGGGAATTTACTATGTCCGAGCCCGGCAGCAACGCAGAGACAAGGAAGACTGCACCTACCGGCTTTCCGATCCTGACCATTTTCGGTGGTGCAGGTGACTGGGAGCTAACTGTGGACCTAAAGGGCCGTGGGGAATACTCTGAAGTGATCCAACAGTTTGATTTGCGACCTGACATAATTCTCTCCTCGTCGACCAAACAGCTAACGCTGATTGAGCTGACAGTCCCATGCGAGCCAAATATTGAGGAGCAACATACCCACAAGGTAGAGAAGTACGGTGACATGGTTGCTAGACTGAAGCTGGAAGGGTACACTGTCAGGCTATTCTCCATAGAGGTAGGTGCAAGAGGTCTGGTCTCCCACTTCGTGTATGATGTGCTAAAGCAAATGGGCATTAAAGGACAAGTGAGAACATGGGCATAAAAACAACTGGGTGAGGCAGCCAAAAATGCCCCGTGCTGGCTGTGGAATTGTCATAACCTGGATTGGGACATGTCTCCAAACTTGTATGGTTAAAGCTGGAACTGCAGAATGACTAACAATCTCTCAGCTACAAGCAAGAACTTGCACTGTCTCGTGTCGACTAGGTGGCCTTCCCTCCCAGCAAGGGTAGTGCTTCTAAGTACATGACTGTTCGGTGGAGCAAATGCCACATGGCAGCAGTCATCAAATCATGCAAATGTTGGCCGAAGTCCAACCTCCATACCAGGGCAATAGTCATCGTCCGTAAGTTGCGCTCAATTGCAGAGACCAAGAGGTGGGTCGAAATCAAGAAGAGGAACTGGCTTCCTAGTAGAGTGCTCCACCATGAATGGGTCACGGAGAATGAACATGGCAATGGAGACGAAAGGAGGCGATCAAGACCGTGGCTGGGGAGGAAGTTGGCTCCTCACGACCACAGGTGCTAAGATAGTGTGAGGGCACAAGCACCTGTTGCACTGGCTCTCCTCACAGAGGGAGGAAAGGCTTGAGAGTGGACATGTTCACAGCTAAGGGACAAGCACAAACAACAAGGACAACGAAATTGACCGAACGCCTCATATGGCAGGAGAAAGACACCCAGAGTCATGACGCGGACAGGCCCGCCCCTAGAGCATGTTAAGTAGGTAAATGGGCTGCAACATTCAGGGTAGGGAGACTACTTCTGATGGTCAGAACCTCCCTGCCGTGTATGCTGCATGGCAGAGTTTTTATCACTGTTGAATGTGTCAGTTCCTATAATTTCTTTAATAATGTAGTAATGAAGTTTCAGCTTCTCTTGGGACTTAATGAAGCAGAAACAGAATATCTAACTCCTGGAGTATGGTGGTGGTGGGGGGGGGGGGGGGGGGGGGGGGGGGGGGGGGGGGGGGGAGGGGGGGTGGGGGGGGGGAGATACTTTTCTAAGACCACAGTGTACCAGAAAACCACCAATCTTGTGGAACAGGAGTATGGGGGAATCTAGATCTTCTCTTTGTGATTTTCTCAGACATTTAGATAAGTGACTAAGGCCCTGTACCTATTGCTCACTATGAACCCTGACAGTTTGGTTTGCCGTGTTTCTCACAGAAATAATGAAAGAGACACGAGGACAAGTCTGGTCACAGCATCGGCAGATTGGGATGCCAGTAATATTCCCCCATCATGCAGTAGTTAACTCACATGGTGGTTTCGGAGATAGTGAAATTGTGTTTCACAACTCCCCATCATGCAGTAGTGAACCCACACAGTGGTTTCGGAGATAGTGAAATTGTGTTTCACAATTCCCTATCATACCTAGTTGAGGGATTGAAATCAGCCATGGTTGATGTGAAACAGACCACTTACCGTTGATTTTGATAGTATGAGGCATCATCTATTCAGACAGCAATGGCAAACTACTGAACTAGCATTGTCTAGTAAATCACAAAGAGCCAAAATGTTGGGGTTGATTGTGATGTCCTGTAAAGGACACGAAAATTGCTTCACCATGGAGTAGTTGAGTGAAGCACCAAGTTTTCACCAGAATTTGCAAGCTATCTTGAAGCATAAACATTTTAAAACTATTACAATACATTCTGACACCTTGTCCTGCAGTGTGAACTGATCAAATAAATCATCATCATCAAGTGACATACCAACTAGTATGGGTAATTATGCTTCTCTAACTCACAATATCTGCAAAAGTGTTATCAGAACAGCTCATGTATTATAATATTTCTTGCCGTGATGAGAGACTGTCAAGAATAATTTCTTCCTGTCTTCCTCTGTCTCTTCTTCCATTGATATTTCCACATGTTACAAGTCCTGATAAATACCTGGATGACTTGACCACATGTTAAATGGTGACAAGAACCCAGGCCTGATCAACAGCTCTGGTGATCTTGTGAGATGGTGAACCATGACAGCCCATGATTATCTTCACTATTTATTATTGTCATTTCGTTTTCTTTAAACAAAAAATTGTTCTAATATATTCATAACAGTAGTTGTTCATCTGTTACGTTTACTTGAGAAAATAAAATACTCATTACTAACCTTCAGTAGATTGTCATAGATGAAGAGAATACAGAGGAAGGTAGAATTAACAATGGAGCTAAGAGCCAAGCTGACTAGATATAATATAATGAACACACCATAAATCAACGGAGGTCCTACAGTTTTGCACTTTAGTATGAAGAAGTCAAGACATGTACCAGGAAAGTGGTATGCAGTCCTTCTCTATGTATTCACTCTCCAAGGCAGTGCACTTCTCCTATCTCTTCTTCACCAATCTGATGCCCTGATTTCAGAACTCTTCACCATCAGAGTCAAAGTGTTCATTTAATAATAAAGTCCTGATCATTTGAGAAATTATGCCCACAAAACAGATTCTTCATGTTAGGAAACAGGAAGAAGTCATGTGGAGCCAAGTTATCCACATACTTCCAAAGATTGTCTTCAGAAGCTACCAGAAGAAATCAAAGCTAAAGACATGAGGTGTGTCCAGAGGCATTTGTCTGCTTTTGGATAATGTGCCCAGCAGAGCAGGTATGGCATCATGCCTCATCTACCACACTCACTGGACTTCTTCCTGTTTCCAAACATGAAGAGTCTGTTTCATAGATATCTTCTCACATCCAGGGCTTGATGACTGAACTGGACATATAGTTCTGGACCCAGGCAGGTCAGTTCTACAATCAAGGCATCAGATTGGTGAAGAAGACATGAAAGAAGTGCATCACCTTGAGAATGATTAAAGTTCCTGTAGTGTTGCGCTAGCTATTTGATAGATTTCACATTCAAAGTAGCGACAATTAGACTTTCAGAAATAGAAAGACTATTCACTGCCGAAGACAAGATCCAAAGGCTGATGAATCTAGGCCGTAAGAAATTACTGGCTCAAGAAATGATCAAGTATTCTAACAGTGACCAGGCTAAGGAAGGTAAGGTTGACAGCAATACTTTAAATACAGATTGCAGACCTATTTATCCTGCTACATGTGCCTGGGAAGTAAAGAATCCCCCAGGTCTTGCTCTGTCTCACCACAAGGAGATAGACAAGACCATACAAATTCAGTACAATCTTTTGCTCTGTCACTCGATAGCACTTAAGTAAACTTATAACAGAGTCGTTAGTTAGAAAATTCCAAACTACACTCAAATGGTTTGTTTTATATAAATTTCATTATGTTTGTTCTGTCCTATTCTTGAAAAATAGATATATTTTACTGAGCCAACATGCTCGGTCTCTAATCACTGTAAGGTGCTAATAATGCAATAGTCCAATGTAGGTCTCCTGGCATAGGAAGGATTTGCCAGGCACTTAGCTGAAGTTCTCTTCCCACGACTCGTCTGGAACAATCGCTTTTCGTCTCCTCCTTGTGCTGCTGATCAGGGTGTTGCACTACAGGTCATAGTGGAAGAGGGTGTCTTGGTTAGGGTTAAGTCTATGATAATTGCTATTGTCCTTCAATATTTTTCTATACCTAGCTTTGATGCTTCACAAGTATCTTGATCCTATCACAGGATTATCAACTTCTGCTGGCAGCTCTAGACTGTTCATAACAAAGTTTTATGTCTGACTGCTCCCTGGCTGTATGTTTCCTTCACCTTATTTGTAAACATGTATCAATCAATCAATCAATCAGTCATGTGCCATGCCGGAAAGCGTGGGCGGTCATTATTATATATTATTGTATTAGGTGGTTTAATATTTGGTTGGGTGATTCTCGTGATGAGTGTGGCAATGATGGCGTTGCTGGTGACACAACAATCTGTGGACGAGATTCAACAAAACGAGATTGTGTGAGTGATTGCTCAGGTGGTAGATTGTCTGTTTACACATCTAGCATAGCATCATGACATCCTACTCATCTTAAAATTATCTTCCCTATCAGTATACCATTGATAGTACACAGAAGAAGACCTATATATCATTCTCCTTCCATAAGTCAATATTCTTATTCAGACATATAAGTATTAATTAAAAAGACATAAGAGTTTCTCTTACAGCCCTATATGAATTTCTCAAAGGAAACTTAGTGTGGCTAGTAAATATCAAGCATACAGAATAATTATAAAAAATAGGTATGAAATAAAAATACTCTCTCGTGAGAAAACTATCTTGATACACTAGTAACTATATACACTCCAAGATGATGACAGGTCTAGAATGGTACAGGATGCTGGCCCATGTTGTACATGAATGACCTTGGGCCACCCATGCGGCATTGTTACTAACCGTTTGCATAGCTATGTCATTAATATTATTTACCTCTAGCTTTAACCTGCTATACTACCATCATATTGGTATTCTAATCGTATTTCTACTAGAAAGATATTTATATATATAACCAACACATCCCATTCCTGGCATTTCCAACAGCTCCATTAGGCTCAAAATTGAATGCCAATTAATCAACTCTCTGGGATGCGTCCATCCAGCAGGTACCAATACTGTTGTGGACGCCACTGTATAACTGTGCCATCTTCTCCAACAGTTTACACTATTACCATGCTGTCCTCTCCCCCCCCCCCCCCCCCCCATATATTCATACCTGTCTCCACACCTCTATATTTTCATATCAGACTGTTTGCATATTTTTGGCGACCTAAATCCTATCTGACAACCTACTATACTTAAACTCTGCAGCTAAAGAGTGCCTTCACAACTGGCAACATTTTCTGCTCTCACATGGGAACCGAGTAGTTGTGCTTTTTGTTTTTTGTATTTCGTTGTTTTATCTATCTGTGTTGTCCTGTCCTTGACAAAGATTCTGAGAATCGAAACGTCGGCCGTCCTGTGTGTCGTGTTGTACGCATTTGTGTGTATTTTATTTTATTATTCATTTTATATATTTATTGATTGCTTCTTATTTTGGATTTTCACCTTTATTCCGGTATACGATGGATCTCCTTGTAAGGTATGTGCAACGTGTTTGTGTTTAGTACGTTCTTTCTCGCAGGAGCTAAATATACCTATTTGTTTCCAATTCATATTGCTGCTTTTTCTTTTATGCGGTTTTCTAAACCCGCTTTGCTACAGTTCCCACCAATTTCCAGGCACGTGCCCTGACTGCTTCATACAAAAGTGCAAAACTTCTCTACCATGCCTCGTAGATTTAATGTTCTAGGAAGTGATGTTTTCTATCTTGTTCTTGCTAGTTTAGATATTCTGGCATGATAAACATCCGTTTTGATGTCTTCAGACTAATTTAATGACATTTAAACACTGTTTTAGCATCCTTTATCATTTATGTTTCTCAGGTGACACCAAAGAAGTCAATAGTTCCTGCATTCATTAAAGAAGAAACAAAACCGGATGCTGATGTTAAAGATGATGGTATATAATTTGCTTTTCTTACAAGTATAACAATGTTTGTTATATTACTAATTATTCACTGCATGATAAGGAACTAAAGTGTTAGCAAATTAGATTATTTGTCACAACTATATCAAATAATTGTGATTTTATTTTTTTCAAGACAGGTCGGCACCTTATATTATCAACATTCAAAAACATGTAAACACTGCTTTACCACTAAATCATTTGGTTATGAATAGCAAATGTTATGTATGTGATGTATCATTTACTATTAGTTCAACTCTTAAAGAACATATACTGTTGAGAAGTCTCACATGTGTGATGTTTGTATAGCATCATTTTCCAATAGTAGGAGTCTAACAAATAATAAGAGTATGCATACTGTAGAGAAACTATACAAATGTGATCTTTGTGGAGATTTATTTGCTAATAATGATATTCTAATACAACATAAGAGAATGCATACTGGTGAAAAGCTTTACAACTGTGAAGTTTGTGGAGTATCATTTACTTTTTTATCAAATCTTCAAAAACACAAAAGACAACATACTGGAGAGAAGCTGTACAAATGTGATGATTGTGGAGCTTCATTTGTCTATAGTTGTAGTATAATACGACATTTAATGAAACATACTGGAGAGAAGTCGTACAAATGTAATACATGTGAAGCTTCATTTGCTTATAATAGGGAATTAAAACAACATAAGAGAATACATACTGGAGAGGAACCATACATATGTGATATTTGTGGAAACTCATTTACTTTCAGTTCAAGTCTAGAAAGACACAAACATTCTCATACTGGTGAGAAGCCTTACAGATGTGATATGTGTGGAGCATCATTTACTAGTCGTTCACATATAAAACAGCACATTAGAAAACATTCTGGTGAGAAGCCATTCAAATGTGATGTGTGTGGAGCATCATTGTCTAGGCTTTCACATCTAAAACGACACATTAGAACACATACTGGTGAGAAGCCTTACAAATGTGATGTGTGTGGAGCATCATTTACTGATAGATCTAATATAAAACAACACATTTTAACACATACTGGTGAGAAGCCTTACAAATGTGATGTGTGTGGAGCATCATTTACTAGTCATTCACATCTAAAACAACACATTAGAACACATTCTGGTGAGAAGCCTTACATATGTGATATGTGTGGAGGATCATTTACTAGACATTCAGATCTAAAACGACACATTAAAACACATACTGGTGAGAAGCCATTCAAGTGTGATGTGTGTGGAACATCATTTACTAGTCATTCACATCTAAAAAGACACATTAGAACACATACTGGTGAGAAGCCTTTCAAATGTGATGTGTGTGGAGCATCATTTACTTGTCATTCAAATATAAAACGACACATTAGAACACATACTGGTGAGACACCATTTAAATGTGATGTGTGTGGAACATCATTTACTGACAGATCAGATCTAGAACGACACAAAAGAACACACACTGGTGAGAAGCCTTTCAAATGTGATGTGTGTGGAGCATCATTTACTAGTCATTCACATCTAAAACAGCACATTAGAACACATACTGGTGAGATGCCATTCAAATGTCATGTGTGTGGAGCATCATTTACTGTTAGATCAAGTCTAGAACGACATAAAAGAACACATTCTGGAGAGAAGCCTTACATATGTGATGTGTGTGGAGCATCATTTACTAGACATTCAGATCTAAAACGACACATTAGAACACATACTGGTGAGAAGGCTTTCAAATGTGATGTGTGTGGAGCATCATTTACTAGTCATTCAAATCTAAAACGACACATTAGAACACATACTGGTGAGAAACCATTTAAATGTGATGTGTGTGGAGCATCATTTACAGACAGATCAGATCTAGAACGACACGAAAGAACACACACTGGTGAGAAACCTTTCAAATGTGATGTGTGTGGAGCATCATTTATTAGTCATTCACATCTAAAACAGCACATTAGAACACATACTGGTGAGATGCCATTCAAATGTCATGTGTGTGGAGCATCATTTACTGTTAGATCAAGTCTAGAACGACATAAAAGAACACATTCTGGTGAGAAGCCTTACATATGTGATGTGTGTGGAGCATCATTTACTAGACATTCAGATCTAAAACGACACATTAGAACACATACTGGTGAGAAGCCTTTCAAATGTGATGTGTGTGGAGCATCATTTACTAGTCATTCAAATATAAAACAACACATTAGAACACATACTGGTGAGAAACCATTTAAATGTGATGTGTGTGGAGCATCATTTACTGACAGATCAGATCTAGAACGACACAAAATAACACACACTGGTGAGAAACCTTTCAAATGTGATGTGTGTGGAGCATCATTTATTAGTCATTCACATCTAAAACAGCACATTAAAACACACTCTGGTGGGAAGCCATTCAAATGTGATGTGTGTGGAGCATCATTTACTGTTAGATCAAGTCTAGAACGACACAAAAGAACACACACTGGTGAGAAGCCTTACATATGTGATGTGTGTGGAACATCATTTACTAGTCATTCACATCTAAAACGACACATTAGAACACATACTGGTGAGAAGCCTTACATATGTGATGTGTGCAACAAATCATTTACTAGACAGTCAGATCTAAAACGACACAAAAGAACACATACTGGTGAGAAGCCTTACACGTGTGATATGTGTGGAGCATCATTTACAAGTCGTTTACATCGAAACCAACACATTAGAACACATACTGGTGAGAAGCCATTCAAATGTGATTGTGGAGCATCATTTACTACGTGTTCACATCTAAACCAACACATTAGAACACATACTGGTGAGAAGCCATTCAAATGTGATGTGTGTGGAGCATCATTTACAAGTCGTTCACATCTAAACCAACACATTAGAACACACACTGTAGAGAAGCCATTCAAATGTGATGTGTGTGGAGCATCATTTACAAGTCGTTCACATCTAAACCAACACATTAGAACACATACTGGAGAGAAGTCCATTCAAATGTGATATGTGTGGAGCATCATTTACAAGTCGTTCACATCTAAACCAACACATTAGAACACATACTGGAGAGAAGCCATTCAAATGTGATGTGTGTGGAGCGTCATTTACAAGTCGTTCACATCTAAACCAACACATTAGAACACACACTGGAGAGAAGCCATTCAAATGTGATGTGTGTGTAGCATCAGTTGCTGATAGATCAAACCTAGAATGACACAAAAGAACACATACTGGTGATGGCAGAGAGAAAAACAAAGTGGTTAAGAACATAAAGAGGTTCTGAAAGTAGATAAAGAAATTCAAGAACAATACACAGTGACTGGAAAATTGGTATAATGCAATAGCTAATATACAGAGTATAAATCAACAATGGGAAATGTCAAGGGATGCCATTCATCAAGTAAGCAAAGAAATATTACCAGAGTGAAGCCGAAAAGTTAAGAAAAAATGGATGACTGAAGAAATCTTAAGGTTGATGAACAAAAGAAAATAGAGTAAGAATTATAAACAGGAGTATGATAAGATAAATAAAGAAATAAGAGATACATATGTGAAGACAAAAGAAAGTTGGTTAAATGAGCAGTGAAAGAAAATTGACTTCAGTTCTAGTAAAGATACACAAAATATGCACAGACAAATCGCTGAGCTCACAGGAAGAAAAGAGTAAATTCAGAGTGTTTGAAATCAAAAACAAGAAAGTTATTATTGGATGAAGGTGCTATAATGAAGAGGTGGAATGAGTATATGAGAGAATTATATGATGGAGAATGGGAAGCATTAACAGAAGAAAGTAAGGTAGAAAGTCCACCTATTCTAAAAGAAGAAGCCACTGGCACTATCAACCATGAAGAAAGGAAAAACAACTGGGCCATGTGAAATCACAATCGAAGAATTAGAAGTGCTGGGAGAATTTGGAGTAGATATATTAACCAAAATGTTGAATGATATTTACAGCAATGGGTATTTACTGAGTGATATGCTGAAATCTTATTTCAAAAAGACTGGGAGCAATTGAATGCAAAGATTTTCGCACAATTAACCTCATAAGCCATGTCATTAAGCTTCTACTCAGAATTATAATGAGAAGAATGAGAAAGAAATTAAAAACGGAAATTGGTGAAGAACAGTATGGATTTGTGGAATTAAAGGGTACACAAATTGCAATATATACATTACAGACACTAATATAAAGATCAGTTGAGACACAGAAAGACATATATTTGTGCATCATAGGCATTTGATAAAGTAAAACATGATGAACTGACTAAAATGTTGGAAGATGTCAGCATTGATGGGAAAGATCTCAGAATAATAATGAATATTTACTGGAAATAAGTCGCAGCAATTAAACTGAGAAATAAAGAGGATAATTATGAACCGGGCGCTGGAACGCAAATTATTCCTCCCCCATGATGCTTGACGGCAGAAGTGGAAGATGATGATGATTATGATGATGAATTATGAACAAATAAAGCTAGGAGTACGACAGGGATGTGTTTAGTCACCAGATCTCTTCTCCCTCTGTAGTGAAGTAATAATGAGAGAGATTAAAGAGAAGCCATAAATACTAATCACAGTTTATAATATAAACAATATACACTATGCAGATGACACTGTATTGGTAGTAGATAATACAAAAGATCTGCAACATTTGTTGGACGTTGTAGTAATAGAGAGTGCTAAGAAAGGATTCTCCTTGAATATCAAGAAGTCAGTAATAATGATATCAAAAAAAAAGGTGACACCAAAATGTGAAATTGAAATAGAATGGACAATTCTTAACCAAATGGATAAATTAAATACCTAGCGGCATTTATAACATCAGACGGAAGGTACACAACGGAGATTGAGAACAGAATCATCATCATCATCACTGGCTGGTGGGCAATCATGACTCTCCACAAATTACAATCTCTATCATCATAGATCAATTTGTGTCTCTCTTCCATGCGATGACATAAGACTATAAAGAATCTTCTCATGCTGTCTTCCTCTATCTCTCTTTCCACAAATCTTTCCGGTTGTCACAACATGTTCCAGCTTTTGTCTTCTCATAACGTGGCCAAAAAATTACGACTGCCTCTTTCTGATGTTTGTGAAAAGTTGTCTTTATGACGCAGCTTCCTGTAAAATGTCCTGATTGCTCACTTTGGCTGTCCAATTAATGTTTAGTATTCTTCTATAAAACCACATCTCCAAGGCTTCCAAAGATTTTTTTCACCTGTTTACCAATTGTCCAGGATTTTCAGCCGTATGTTAAGACTTGTTCTATGTAACATGCAAGAACTCTGTTTCTAACTTTCAAGGACAGTGACTTATTACACAAAACTTTCTTTAATGAACAGAATAGGGCAAGCAAAAGCTGCATTTCAGACAATGAAAAGTATCTTATGCAAGAAGTCACAATCATTGAATGTAAAAAAGAGAGTGCTGAAGTGCTATTTTTTTTTTTCCATACCTGTTTTGCTGTATGGCAGTGAATCTTGGAATGTAAATGAACAAATTAGGAAGAATTTGAAGGCAACAGAGATGTGGTTCCTGAGATGAATGTTGTGAATTCCTTCGTCTGCCAGAGTAACTAACAACGATTGCCTGAAAGAGGCTAATGAAACTATAACATTATATACAGCAATGAGAAGGAAACAAACGGCTTTCCTTGGTCATGTGATGAGAAGAGAGACATTGGAGAACATCGTGACAATTAGAAACATCGGAGGGAAGAGGCAGACGAAAAGAAGTGATGCTGGGTGGACTGAGATGGCAGGATGGAGGAATATCTTCAGCAAAGTTGATCCAGAACACCAAAGACCGAGATCTGTTTAGAGACATGAATGCCTATGCCAGCTGGTAGGTCACTTGATGATGATGATGATGATAATGGAGTGTCATTTGCTTATAATATAAATCTAATACAACATAAGAGAATACATACTGGAGGCTCACCACACATGTGTGATATTTGTGGAGCATCATCTACAATTGTTCAAATCTAGAAAGACACAAAACAGATGGAAAAGTTATCCAAGACATCATGACAACCACCCATACCATGATCTTCACAGAAAGATCCAGTAATAATCTTCAGACTTCACATGGTCTACACTCGACTCAGTTTCTAAGACCACAGTGTACCAGAAAACCACCAATCTTGTGGAACAGGAGTATGGGGGAATCTAGATCTTCTCTTTGTGATTTTCTCAGACATTTAGATAAGTGACTAAGGCCCTGTACCTATTGCTCACTATGAACCCCTGACAGTTTGGTTTGCCGTGAGATATATAATTTAATATTTGTGCATCATAGGCATTTGATAAAGTAAAACATGATGAACTGACTAAAATGTTGGAAGATGTCAGCATTGATGGGAAAGATCTCAGAATAATAATGAATATTTACTGGAAATAAGTCGCAGCAATTAAACTGAGAAATAAAGAGGATAATTATGAACCGGGCGCTGGAACGCAAATTATTCCTCCCCCATGATGCTTGACGGCAGAAGTGGAAGATGATGATGATTATGATGATGAATTATGAACAAATAAAGCTAGGAGTACGACAGGGATGTGTTTAGTCACCAGATCTCTTCTCCCTCTGTAGTGAAGTAATAATGAGAGAGATTAAAGAGAAGCCATAAATACTAATCACAGTTTATAATATAAACAATATACACTATGCAGATGACACTGTATTGGTAGTAGATAATACAAAAGATCTGCAACATTTGTTGGACGTTGTAGTAATAGAGAGTGCTAAGAAAGGATTCTCCTTGAATATCAAGAAGTCAGTAATAATGATATCAAAAAAAAGGTGACACCAAAATGTGAAATTGAAATAGAATGGACAATTCTTAACCAAATGGATAAATTAAATACCTAGCGGCATTTATAACATCAGACGGAAGGTACACAACGGAGATTGAGAACAGAATCATCATCATCATCACTGGCTGGTGGGCAATCATGACTCTCCACAAATTACAATCTCTATCATCATAGATCAATTTGTGTCTCTCTTCCATGCGATGACATAAGACTATAAAGAATCTTCTCATGCTGTCTTCCTCTATCTCTCTTTCCACAAATCTTTCCGGTTGTCACAACATGTTCCAGCTTTTGTCTTCTCATAACGTGGCCAAAAAATTATGACTGCCTCTTTCTGATGTTTGTGAAAAGTTGTCTTTATGACGCAGCTTCCTGTAAAATGTCCTGATTGCTCACTTTGGCTGTCCAATTAATGTTTAGTATTCTTCTATAAAACCACATCTCCAAGGCTTCCAAAGATTTTTTTCACCTGTTTACCAATTGTCCAGGATTTTCAGCCGTATGTTAAGACTTGTTCTATGTAACATGCAAGAACTCTGTTTCTAACTTTCAAGGACAGTGACTTATTACACAAAACTTTCTTTAATGAACAGAATAGGGCAAGCAAAAGCTGCATTTCAGACAATGAAAAGTATCTTATGCAAGAAGTCACAATCATTGAATGTAAAAAAGAGAGTGCTGAAGTGCTATTTTTTTTTCCATACCTGTTTTGCTGTATGGCAGTGAATCTTGGAATGTAAATGAACAAATTAGGAAGAATTTGAAGGCAACAGAGATGTGGTTCCTGAGATGAATGTTGTGAATTCCTTGGTCTGCCAGAGTAACTAACAACGATTGCCTGAAAGAGGCTAATGAAACTATAACATTATATACAGCAATGAGAAGGAAACAAACGGCTTTCCTTGGTCATGTGATGAGAAGAGAGACATTGGAGAACATCGTGACAATTAGAAACATCGGAGGGAAGAGGCAGACCAAAAGAAGTGATGCTGGGTGGACTGAGATGGCAGGATGGAGGAATATCTTCAGCAAAGTTGATCCAGAACACCAAAGACCGAGATCTGTTTAGAGACATGAATGCCTATGCCAGCTGGTAGGTCACTTGATGATGATGATGATGATAATGGAGTGTCATTTGCTTATAATATAAATCTAATACAACATAAGAGAATACATACTGGAGGCTCACCACACATGTGTGATATTTGTGGAGCATCATCTACAATTGTTCAAATCTAGAAAGACACAAAACAGATGGAAAAGTTATCCAAGACATCATGACAACCACCCATACCATGATCTTCACAGAAAGATCCAGTAATAATCTTCAGACTTCACATGGTCTACACTCGACTCAGTTTCTAAGACCACAGTGTACCAGAAAACCACCAATCTTGTGGAACAGGAGTATGGGGGAATCTAGATCTTCTCTTTGTGATTTTCTCAGACATTTAGATAAGTGACTAAGGCCCTGTACCTATTGCTCACTATGAACCCCTGACAGTTTGGTTTGCCGTGAGATATATAATTTAATATTTGTGCATCATAGGCATTTGATAAAGTAAAACATGATGAACTGACTAAAATGTTGGAAGATGTCAGCATTGATGGGAAAGATCTCAGAATAATAATGAATATTTACTGGAAATAAGTCGCAGCAATTAAACTGAGAAATAAAGAGGATAATTATGAACCGGGCGCTGGAACGCAAATTATTCCTCCCCCATGATGCTTGACGGCAGAAGTGGAAGATGATGATGATTATGATGATGAATTATGAACAAATAAAGCTAGGAGTACGACAGGGATGTGTTTAGTCACCAGATCTCTTCTCCCTCTGTAGTGAAGTAATAATGAGAGAGATTAAAGAGAAGCCATAAATACTAATCACAGTTTATAATATAAACAATATACACTATGCAGATGACACTGTATTGGTAGTAGATAATACAAAAGATCTGCAACATTTGTTGGACGTTGTAGTAATAGAGAGTGCTAAGAAAGGATTCTCCTTGAATATCAAGAAGTCAGTAATAATGATATCAAAAAAAAGGTGACACCAAAATGTGAAATTGAAATAGAATGGACAATTCTTAACCAAATGGATAAATTAAATACCTAGCGGCATTTATAACATCAGACGGAAGGTACACAACGGAGATTGAGAACAGAATCATCATCATCATCACTGGCTGGTGGGCAATCATGACTCTCCACAAATTACAATCTCTATCATCATAGATCAATTTGTGTCTCTCTTCCATGCGATGACATAAGACTATAAAGAATCTTCTCATGCTGTCTTCCTCTATCTCTCTTTCCACAAATCTTTCCGGTTGTCACATCATGTTCCAGCTTTTGTCTTCTCATAACGTGGCCAAAAAATTATGACTGCCTCTTTCTGATGTTTGTGAAAAGTTGTCTTTATGACGCAGCTTCCTGTAAAATGTCCTGATTGCTCACTTTGGCTGTCCAATTAATGTTTAGTATTCTTCTATAAAACCACATCTCCAAGGCTTCCAAAGATTTTTTTCACCTGTTTACCAATTGTCCAGGATTTTCAGCCGTATGTTAAGACTTGTTCTATGTAACATGCAAGAACTCTGTTTCTAACTTTCAAGGACAGTGACTTATTACACAAAACTTTCTTTAATGAACAGAATAGGGCAAGCAAAAGCTGCATTTCAGACAATGAAAAGTATCTTATGCAAGAAGTCACAATCATTGAATGTAAAAAAGAGAGTGCTGAAGTGCTATTTTTTTTTCCATACCTGTTTTGCTGTATGGCAGTGAATCTTGGAATGTAAATGAACAAATTAGGAAGAATTTGAAGGCAACAGAGATGTGGTTCCTGAGATGAATGTTGTGAATTCCTTGGTCTGCCAGAGTAACTAACAACGATTGCCTGAAAGAGGCTAATGAAACTATAACATTATATACAGCAATGAGAAGGAAACAAACGGCTTTCCTTGGTCATGTGATGAGAAGAGACACATTGGAGAACATCGTGACAATTAGAAACATCGGAGGGAAGAGGCAGACCAAAAGAAGTGATGCTGGGTGGACTGAGATGGCAGGATGGAGGAATATCTTCAGCAAAGTTGATCCAGAACACCAAAGACCGAGATCTGTTTAGAGACATGAATGCCTATGCCAGCTGGTAGGTCACTTGATGATGATGATGATGATGATAATGGCGTGTCATTTGCTTATAATATAAATCTAATACAACATAAGAGAATACATACTGGAGGCTCACCATACATGTGTGATATTTGTGGAGCATCATCTACAATTGTTCAAATCTAGAAAGACACAAAACAGATGGAAAAGTTATCCAAGACATCATGACAACCACCCATACCATGATCTTCACAGAAAGATCCAGTAATAATCTTCAGACTTCACATGGTCTACACTCGACTCAGGTATCACATCTTCAACAGTTAAATATTGCTGTTATGGATCAGTGTCCATGTGACACAGACATAATGACAGCCGACCATAACCCACTGAACTGCCCTGTATATCGGTGCCAACAAGAATGCATTTGGGCAACACTAACAACATATCAGGTCACAATGTATGGCAGCATGGTGGCCTTGAACTGATCCATAATACTGATTGATACCATTCATAATAGTTTGTGAAATCTCTAATGGTGTGGCAGAAGTAGGTACCAAGCACCCTCTCTTACAAAGACTTTAGATCTCCCTCTGAGTGATGCTAGAATGTGAGGCAACAAATGAGCAAATCTTTATCCCTCTCTGAGTGATGCTAGAATGTGAGGCAACAAATGAGCGAATCTTTTGGCTTCAAGAGTACCACTTGTGAAAATACATATTGCACATGTAGATTGGCACCGCAGACAGCAGATCACATACTCCAAGACAGTCCTGATTGTGACATATCTAGATAAACCTTCTAGATAGCCAACAGTGGAAGATAAACTCTATGGACCACTGAGTAAACTAAAAAAGACTGAAGTATATACAAACAACAACATTGCAGAAATAGACAATAAATTTCAAGCAAACAGAAGAGAAGACATGCTTATGATGGACAAGGGAATATATTCTCAGAAATATAGAAGGTATTAAAGGAATCAACATTGGGGGATGATACATCAATAACATTAGATATGCAGACGATACAGTCTTGACTGCAAACAATGAATAGGACCTACAACATTAGTAGGTGCGGTTGTTGCAAACAGTGAACAACTAGGGTTAGAATTGAATTGTAAGAAGACACAGATTATGGTTATCACTGGGAAGAAGGGAATACCACAATGTAATATACAAGTAAATCGGAATATTCTTAAACAAGTGAATTGGTACAGTTATCTGAGAACAGTCATAACATCAGATGGGAGATGCCTTGAAGTGATTAGAATAAGAATTACCATTGCGAAGGTAGCCTTGTGAAAAACATCTTGACCAATAAAAAGATATCAATTGAAACAAGAAAAAGAGTGTTGAAGTACTACATAGAACCTGTACTTTTGTATGGATGTGATGCGTGGACGATGAGCAGACAAGCTGAGAAAACATCTGATCGCAGTGGCAATGTGGTTTCTGAGGAAAATGCAAAGAATACCATGGAAAGACAGAAAACCAATCTCCAAGAAACAAATGAAGATTGTAAACTGATTAGAGACATTAGACGTCAACAGTCAAAATTTTGTGGGCATGTTATGAAAAGAAAGACTTGCAGAACTTGGTGACAACTAGCAAGATTGAAGGGAAGAGACCAGGGGGAAGACCGAGAAGTAAATATCTGCATGGCTTGGCCATGTGGCATGATCAAGATAGGAACACTGAGCTGATCCACGACTCTGGTGATGGAGTGAGATGGCAAAACATGACCGCCTACGCATATCGGCTTGCACATGATGGATGGATGGATGGACAAGGGAGATATTATGAAGACAAATGAATGACTGCCGGTTGAAGATGCAATAACAGATGAAACAACATATTTGAAGATGTTTAAGTTTGGATTTAAGTGTGGTTCCAGCAAGGAGAAACTGAGGAGAAGAATCTTGTGTTTTACTGGAGCAATCAGCATCTAAATCTTATGACATTTGCTGAGGCAAATGAAGCATCTGTCAGTTAATCCAGAATGCTGTGATGCCAATTTTTTAAACCCAAGAGCCAAGTATGAAAGCTCTGTAACTTTTACATCACATGTGTCAAGTACGAGGCTGGTTAAATGTCAGGTTAAATGGTTTAGCCATACGACTAAGCTACAAACTGACAGTATACCACAACAATCATTAATGTATAGATCAAATAGAACCAGAAGAGGCCAGCCATGTATACGATTGACATGGGGAATAACAGAGTCTGTGGGAATCTTGATATATATAGCCCATAAATGGGCACTCCCACGCTGTTTGTGCTTCACCTCGACACTGCAGGGTACAAGAGGAACAAGATGAGATGATGATGATAATGAAACAAGTAAATATAGCTATGTTTCAACAGCTCTCCCGCTTTCTTCATCAGTCTCTACCAAACATGAATAAATATAAATCTGAAACATGTCAGACACATTCAGATGAACATTCATGTTGATATTCAGGAATGTAAGAACTGAAACATGTCAGACACATTCAGATGAACATTCATGTTGATATTCAGGAATGTAAGAACTGAAACATGTCAGACACATTCAGATGAACATTCATGTTGATATTCAGGAATGTAAGAACTGAAACATGTCAGACACATTCAGATGAACATTCATGTTGATATTCAGGAATGTAAGAACTGAAACATGTCAGACACATTCAGATGAACATTCATGTTGATATTCAGGAATGTAAGAAGATGAAGACATTGTGTTGATATAGCATCTCAAATTTCTGAGCAATTATGATGGGTTGTTTGCATCTACATTACCTCATTTCCTACACAATGTCATATTGATGATAATTCTAGTGAAATTCTTTAGAATCTATGTTTTATGAGTATTTTGAACAAGACATTTAATTAGTAATATTATTACAGATGTCTTAAATGTGTAAATACAATATTAAAAAATGAAATAAACGATTTATATAAATATTAATGTGTTATGTTTATTTTATTGGGGCATTGTTTATAGATATTTTCTTCAACCAGTATGAAACAGGACACTGCAAACGTGAAGGATATGTGTCAGGGTCTTAAACTTGGCTCGCTAACCTAACACATGTGAGACAGTACAAGTACAACGTGATTTGACTTAAGACTCAACGACACAACGTTCAATGGATTTATTTACAGATCATATACAGTACGATGATCACTACAAGATATACTTGATACTTCAATACACTTACATACACAATACAGCTCACAGTCTATCTCTCAAGATGTCCAGACACTCGACTTTCAGGCACAGAAACCACACAACGCCTTTCTCTCATCATGCGTCCAGTCGAGTCAATGTCCCAGAGCTGTCTGCCTATCGCTTGCAACTTGCCTCCCCACCTGAAGTGGCTTCACGAGGCATGCGTGCGTCTTGCGTCGTCCTTGCCTGACCGCTGGCCGTCTCGTCATCCAGCAACCTCGCAGGCAGGTAACTACTACTCGCCTGGCGGCGTAACAAAGTTACGGCTTCCCTGCTGGGGACTAAGTCGCCTGGCGGGCGTAACGATGTCACTGCATCACTGCACTACTCTAGACTCTGACATGCTCCCCCGGCAACTTCATGAAAGATGTCATCTTTCATGTATAATATATGTACATACTGGGTTAATATTTTAACCTTGTCAGAGTCGACCCTTCTGTTGTTATATACATTGGTATCATAATACATAGAAATACACATCTGCCATAGAAACATATAAGAAATGGAAGTTGTATTCAATAACATGTGGTGTTCAACCTTTAACACTTGTCAGGTTTCATCCTCTCGATGGCTGATTACCTCAATTGCATTATTGACCCAGTCAGATCGGTAGTAACAGCTTCCCAAGCAACTACCTCGCAGCCTCCAAAAAAAACGTAATAATATGGTTCTTGAAACAAAAACCATCTGGCTAGACCGAAATACGGCTTTTACATAAGTCGCATTAAACGCTCAAACCCTGACCTCATTTGGCCAGGAGCTCTTGTGTTGGTCTGCAATGTCGGTAACACTCTACCATGCCCAGTAGATGGCTTCCTGGTGTGTTAACAATCTGGCAACAACATGGCTATTTATATACACCACATAACCGTATACATTTCACATTATGGCTCTTTGTGTAATGATGTAATAACAATTAAACGAAAGGGGAATAACTTCAAAATTTATGAAATATAATATTTTACAATAATTATCCTATTTCTTAGCGTCATCGCTTGATGTTTCTTCATACTAACGAGAAAAAGTCGGTAGTATGAATACATTAATCAAGATATGATTCTAAGATTACACTACATAAATATATAAACACACAATTCGTGTATTCAACTTTGTTGATTCCTAAAGATTTTAGAATCGTCATAGCTTTTTAAACTTTTATTTGTCGTCTGCTAATTTTGCTCTAAATTCCTAACTAATCCGGAAGTACACACGAACACTAAACAGCTGATGTTGAAACTTGTAGAACACACTTGTTCCGGTCTGATGTAGTTACGGAATGTACAATGTTCTAATCGTTCATGTGTTGGATGTTTCACTGTAAAACCTTTTGGATTATGATTGACTGCAGTGGTGTAGCTGTCAATGTTTAGGTCACACTTTCACACACGGATTTAAAATATCACTGGAAAGTTCCAAACGCAGATACCACTGTCAAATTGGATAGTTCGCTTACGGTAAGTTTTTGAGCGAATGTGGCACTGTTCTTGTTTCGTAATATATACAATTAATAAAGTTCGCTTTCTACCACATACTACACAATTATACACGACAATCACTACATTAATTAATAAAATAAGAACACTATATATATTGGGAGTAATCCCTATCACATCACATAGTAGACTTTACACAGCTTTTTGTGAATGGAAAAATAAATATTCACTGATGGATGGCTGTGTTGATCTGAGTGTATTTTACACACTGCACTCAGACATTGGTGCTTACTGGGTCGGTCGGACAACGGGACAAAGGATCGGCAATCGTGTTGGTTCTGCCTGGGATATGTCGAACCTCGAAGCTGTAATCTTGGAGCTTAAGAGACCACCGCGCTACCATCTGGTTTGAAGGTACACCTGAATTTATAAATCGCAACGGGCTGCTGTCAGACTCCACAATGAAATGGCGTCCTAGAAGGAATCTGGACAATTTAGTTATACCCACCACTAATGCTAGGGCTTCCAACTGAGGTATTGACCAAGCCCGTTCTCTGGGTTTCAATTTCCTGGATACGAAGTACACAGGATGATGGATGTTATTATGCTCTTGCAACAAGACTGCTCCAATCGCCACTGAGCTTGCGTCTGTACGCAATCTGAAAGGTAAATGAAGATTGGGCAATGTCAGGATAAGATTATTTAAGCTATTATCAGAAAAACACGCTAATACTTTTTGGAATGCAAATTTTAGGCATTCATTGCTTACAATTTTCTCCGGTTTATCTTTTGTTAGTAAGTTAGTAAATACTTCAGTCATTTCAGAAAAATCAGGGATGAACTGTCTGTAATAATTTATAAGTCCCAACAAACTTCTGACTTGCTTTTTCGTAGTCGGAAGTGAGAGTTTTAGTATCTTGGACACAATGTTATCGTCCGTCGTGACAAGCCATTGGATATTTTGTACCCCAAGAAAGATATTTCCTGGTAGGCTATGTCTACTTTTGCAGGCTTTACCGTCAGTCCGTGCTGTCTAATACGTTCAAATGTCTGTTCTAATGTCTTTATGTGGTCTGTCATCGTCTCTGTGTGAACACAAATGTCGTCTATATAGCAAATTATGTTAGGTATATCTACTAGTAGAAGTCGTGTCATACGTACGAATGTTGCTGGGGCATTGACAAGTCCAAATGGAAGTTTGCACCATTCGTACAGTCCCCAAGGTGTGGCAAATGCTGTCAGATGTCTGCTCTGTTCGTCTACTCCTATTTGCCAATATCCTTTAGTCATGTCTACCTTCGTAAAGAACCTAGCGTCTGTCAGTTCTGTCAGTAGATCGTCAGAGTTTGCCATTGGCTCCAGATCTTGAAGAGTTATCTTATTTAGCTTTCTATAGTCGACACAGAGTCTTATTGTGTTGTCCTTTTTGCGTACTATGACCATTGGAGATGAGAAGTCTGATTGGGATCGTCTTATGATGTTGTTTTTCTCTAAGTTAATGATCTCCTGATGTAAGTGTTCTTTGTAATGTAATGGAATGGTGTATGGTCTGCATTTTATGGGTGTGTTTGACGTGAGTGTGATGTGATGCTGTACTAATTCTGTTTGTCCTGGGTTGTTGGAGAAGATGGTGTTGTACTGTTGTATTAGCTGTTTGCACCTGTCTGTTTCTGCTTGAGTTAACTTTGGGTTGATTTTGATCTCCTTCAAGCAGTTTGTCGTGTCTAATGCAGGTGTTGGAATTTCGTCACTAGCCTCGTCATCTTCATGATCTATTATCACTGTACAAGCTGTTGTATCGTCTTGTTCGTTGTCTCTGTTGTGATATGGTCTTAGCATATTTATGTGGAATATTTTGTGTTTGTCTTTTATTTGGATCTCGTAGTCTACAGGTGAAATCTGTCTCGTCACTTTAAACGGTCCCTGCCAAGAATCAGTCAATAAGTGTCTGTCACTAGGTAGTAGAAGAAGAACGTCCTGTCCAGGTGTCAACGTTATTGTTCTGTTACCTTTGTCAGCATATTGTCTATAAGTAGCACCAGATAATTTTAGTGCATTCTTCGCAATTATACAAGATTTGATGATTCTTTCACGCAATGATGTAACGTATACGTATGATGATATGGGTTTAAGTACTGGAGTGGAGTCAGTTAACATTTGATGATAAATAGTTAATGGGCCACGTGGTTTGGCACCATAGATAAGTTCAAAAGGAGAGAAACCGGTACTAGAATGTGGTACCTCGCGATAAGCAAAAAGAATAGCTGGTAGATATACATCCCAGTTATTGGGGTGCTCTTGCGTGACTTTTGCAAGCATGTGCTTTAAATCGCCGTTAAATTTTTCTATAATTCCACTAGAGAGGATGGTACGGGGAATTGAAACATTGCTTCACTCCCAACATTTTGGTGAAAGCTTGGGTAGACGCGGCGATAAACTGAGTGCCCCTATCTGATTGGATAGTGTCTGGAAATCCTATCCGAGAAAATATATGGAAGAAAACTTCCATTATATCATTGGCAGTTATGTTCTTTAGCGGAATCGCTTCCGGCCAGCGGCTACATTGATCAATGACAGTTAGAATATATTTATTCCCTCTAGTTGTTGTATGATTGAGAGGGCCCACTATGTCGACAGATAATTTCTCAAAAGGTCGACTGGCTAAGTCAGTAACTTGTAACTTTGCCTGTGGGTGGTTACCTTTTTTAACCAGTTTTTGGCAGATGTTACAACTTCTGCAATATTGTTTAATGTCATTGCAAAATTTGGGCCAATGAAACTGTGTCAATAATCTTGATCTGGTCTTAGCGTATGCCATATGCCCTGCAAGAGGTATATCATGGGCAAGATGTAAGGCTTGCTTACGATAATTAGTTGGCAAAACAGTTTGCTCTGTTGTGTTGTCACCTCTGGTATAATACCTAGTGAGGATATCATTTTTCACAGCAAAATGCCATTTTGCATTCTTGGTTACCTTTGGCTTTTGGCCGATCAGATTAAAATATTTTGACAATGAAGGGTCAGCCTTTTGAGCTGTTACAAACGTCTCCTTCATGGTGTTAGTAGGTAGTGATACTGGGCTAAGCATTTGTATAGCCTCAGTTTGATTACTTTCATCTTGCACTCTAGCAGTAGATCTAGTTACTGCGTTCACACATTCAATGATATCAGATGGTGATGAAACAATGTTATCAATGATGTCATGAGATCTTAGTGCTACATTAGCTACCATACATTCATTATGTGGTGTAACATTATCAATGATGACATTTGATGGTGATGTTATGCTATCATCAATACAAAGAGATGTTATGTCATGATGTTTATCATTCACCTCGGGTAAATTTCCAATTATAATATCACACACCGGGTTTGTTAATGCAGCGCACTTTACTTTCCCAGTGAGGAAAGGTGTTTCAATATATGCCCATGCTAGTGGGTACTTTTCAATATTGCCTGAGAATGTTCTGCATGTTACGTGCCTGCCTGTATAGTCTGTAGGCATTATGAATGTTCTCTTCAGACCAATAAGTGAGCTTCCCGTGTCTCGAAGGACTGTAGCAGACTTGCCATTCACATATCCGTGATGGACGTTTATCCTGCCTTTAGAATCTACTACCAAATTAGCTTCTTCATTGGCAATAGGAATGGAGTGGCCGCATGTTAAAATGCCATCTTCATAAAAGGTGTTACAAACAGTACATTTATTTGCGTTAAACATGTCAAAAGCCTGTGCTGAGTTCACAGGATGTTTCTCTGGTTGTTCTTCATCTGACGATGAGCTGTCAAACAAGGCGGCATTTGCTTTGTTGGTCATTTGCCTACCTTTACAATCATGGTGATAGTGTCCGTACGCCTTACAGAGGAAACATTTACGCAAATTTCTGAAGGATCTACGCTCCTTATCTTGTCTGTTTACCATGTTTTGTAGATAGGTATGATATGCGGGGTTCTTGTCGCACATCTCACCTTGATGGTGTGAAATTTTACAATATCTACAGTGATTATACTTCTCAGATGTAGGCTTATGAGGTTTCTGCCTACTATAGGGTTTGTCATAGTTAGCCGATGCTACAAAATTTATGTCAGTAGCTTCACTGGCAAAGCAATGTTTGTTGGCTGTGTAATACGCCGAACCACGTCTCTCAATCTCCTCTACACTAGTGCATTCATTCTCCTGCAAAAATTTTGAAAATGCTGATGGAATGGATGAAATGACTTTATCTCTGATGATCAGATCTTCTAATCTTTGATAGTTCTTATCAATTTTAGCTGCTGACGTCCATTTGGTAAATATATCTCGGACTAAGCAGAGGTAATCAGAGAACGTTTGAGTCGGTTTTGGGCTCAACTTGCTGAATTGTTCTCTGTAACCTGCCTCATCTAACATAAAATGTGCCATAATCTTTGATTTCAGATAATGGTAGTCTTTTCTGAGGTCTTTGGGGATGGTCTCAATGACTTTAAGAGGCTCCCCTGATAAACTCCTCATGTAAACAATATTCCATTCAGACAGTGGAACCTTGTAATGTCCCATTAAAGTCTCAAAATTTTGGGTAAAGGCTGCGATGCAGTCACCCGAGGTATAATTACGTACGATACCTTGATATTTCTTGTACTGGTTTTCTTTCTCTAGTCTCTCAGATTTCTTGGACTCTTTGTTAATGGCAGTCTCAGTATCAAGTTGTTTCATCTTTAACTGTACCTCCAGTTCTTCTCTCTTACTCTGAGCTGCTATTTCAGCTTTTTTCAGTTCACTATCTATCTCAGCTTGTTTTGTCTTTGCAGACAGTTCTGCTTGTTTTGCTGCGGCTTCTGCCTCTGCTTGCTTGGCAGCCCTTTCCGCTGCTCTTTCATCGCGTTCAGTAGCTTTCTCGCGAAGGTGTTCGGATTATTTATTCTCACTCCATTTCATTAATTCATCACCTGTTAACTTCAACTTTAACCCCATATCGATGAAATCATTTAATGAAGACATGATGGAAAATGCAAATGAAATACCAGCCACACCAATTTGTTATAAGTGGTTAGTAAAGTAAACAATTTACAATTGTGTTCTATTGACAATACGTGCCTAAATTTGCATCCTAAAGTATATGAAAAGAAAAATATACTCAAGTGCCCTGGATGCGGTGAAGAACGGTTGGAAATCGGGCCAGGAACTGTAGGGTCGCTACTTTCGAAACACAAATGACCTCTACGGGCAAGGGTTTCAGATGGTACGGAAAACCTGCTTTGTTTTTGGAGGAATAAATTAGCGTCTATTTGATGTGGTGTGCCAGCTTGTCACTAAGTATTGATTAGGTTTGTTTGGCGTTGAGTGTAATTGTAGGTCGTAATTTTGTCAGTCAACAATTTATTTATTTTTTTCAAAACACAAGTCACTTTCTTTCCAAAACTTTCTGCGTTCCACAACTCAATTCACAAAGACAATCTACATATATCTCAACACTCTACAACATTGATGACACATCACTTACATCAAGATGACATTCAGTAAGGACATAGACATCAAGTTTACAAGATGGCGACAAGGTCACAATGGCGATAAGATCACAATGTCGACAAGGTCAAAACGGTGACAAGTTCAACAATCACAAATGTTTTACACGTTTACAAGATCAAACAATATGTATGCACTGTACGTTTATAACTAGTCTCCATGTTTAAATAATGTAGTAATATATCAAAATGAGCCTTCAACAATCACATTTACATGTACCATAAAGTTTGACAAAAATTCTAAGTTCACAAACTCTAGTTGTAAATGTTAATCACATAAACACGTTCATTTCAAAGCCGGACGAATGCCACCACGTCCACACATGTCAGGGTCTTAAACTTGGCTCGCTAACCTAACACATGTGAGACAGTACAAGTACAACGTGATTTGACTTAAGACTCAACGACACAACGTTCAATGGATTTATTTACAGATCATATACAGTACGATGATCACTACAAGATATACTTGATACTTCAATACACTTACATACACAATACAGCTCACAGTCTATCTCTCAAGATGTCCAGACACTCGACTTTCAGGCACAGAAACCACACAACGCCTTTCTCTCATCATGCGTCCAGTCGAGTCAACGTCCCAGAGCTGTCTGCCTATCGCTCGCAACTTGCCTCCCCACCTGAAGTGGCTTCACAAGGCATGCGTGCGTCTTGCGTCGTCCTTGCCTGACCGCTGGCCGTCTCGTCAGCCAGCAACCTCGCAGGCAGGTAACTACTACTCGCCTGGCGGCGTAACAAAGTTACGGCTTCCCTGCTGGGGACTAAGTCGCCTGGCGGGCGTAACGATGTCACTGCATCACTGCACTACTCTAGACTCTGACAATATGCTTTAATTATCTTGTGGTTTCTAGTTTTGCAACTTTGAAAAATAGACTTTATACAATGTGCCACAGTTTCGTAATTCTTTCTCATCTCATCTCATCATGTTCCTCTTGTACCTTGCGGTGTCGAGGTGAAGTATAAACTTCGTGAGAGTGCCCGGTTATGGGCTTCGTATATCGACATTCCCATGGATTCTGTTATTCCCTCCGTCCAACGTTTATGTGGTCGGCCTCTTTCTCTGTTTCCATCTGGTCTGTACATCATTGCTTGTTGTGGCATGCTGTTGACTGGTAGCCTACTTGCATGGCCAAACCATTTGACTTGCTGCTTTCTAATAAAATCTAGAGCAGCTTTAACCCCCACTTTAGTCCTGATTTCTTCATTTCTGATCTTATCTCTTCTTGATACGTTGAGTATTCTTCTCAGGAACCTCATTTCTGTTGTTGTGATTTTTCTTTTCTCTTTTTCTGTCATTGTCCAGGTTTGGCGTTGGTAGGAAGATTGTGTTGTAAAGTGCTTTCTTAGTAGTTATTGATACATGTTTGTTCTTTAGTATTGGTGCCATTTGTCCAATGAGTTGATTTGCCTTATTGCACCTATTTTCGATCTCGTCTTCTGATCTGCCATTTGATGATATTATACTTCCTAGGTACTTGAAGCTCTTTACTTGTTTCAAGGGATGTTCGTTTAGGTGAATTGTTGCTGTTTGTTCTTCTTTAGTTATAGTCATTACCTCTGTTTTGCTTGTGCTAATTTTCATGTTATGTTCCCTACACATTTCGTTTAGACTATTCATGTGGTCTTGTAATTCAGCTTCTGATTTTGCTATTAGTGCTTGGTCGTCCGCAAACAGGAGTTCTCTAATGGTTAGATTTGCAGATGGTTCTTCTTCTGTGTTCTCGTCATGCGGTATTCTTGCTGTCTCTGCTTGGCTGGTTTCTTTACATATGTTGTCTATATATGTTATGAACAAGAGAGGGGACAGGACACAACCTTGTCGTACTCCAGATCTTATGGTGAAGGGTTCTGAGTGTCCTCCAGTTGCTCTCACTATGCATTCACTGTTGTTGTATAAACTTCTACATAGGTTTGTTAGATGTGTACTCACTCCATATTGTTTAAAGATTTCCCACAGTTTGTTTCTATCAAATGCCTTTTCTTGATCGACAAAGGCTAAGTAGAGTGTTTCATTGAATTCGATTGATTTTTCTATAAGTTGTCTAAGAGCAAAAATGGCGTCTGTGCATCCTTTGTTTTTCCTAAATCCAAGTTGTGTTTCGCTTAGCTGGGGTTCTAAAGTAGTTCGTAATCTTTTTTCAAGAATTTTGCAAAATATTTTCCCAGTATGACTTAACAGTGAAATGCCTCTGTATTGTGTGCAATCTCTTTTGCTGCCTTTGTTTTTCAAATTGGGATAATTATGGCGTTTCCCCAGTCTCGTGGTGTCTGTTGTTCTACCCAAATATGGTTGAATAGTCTATGTAGCCATAATTCTTTAACCTATCAAAATCCCTGGAAGCTCTGGAGATGTGGTTTTATAGTAGCATGCTGAAAATTGCTTGGGCAGTAAAAACGAGTAATCTGCACATATTTGAGGAAGACTAAGTTGCAAAGACAACTTATCACAAACATCAGAAAGAGGCAGACATCATTTTTTGGCCACATCATAAGAAGACAAAATCTGAAAAATGTGACATCTAGAAAGACTTATGGAAGAAGACAGCAAGAGAAAATTCTTAACAGTCTTGTGTCATGGCACGGAAGGGAATCAACACATGAACTGAGGTATGCTGTTGGAGATTCCAAGAAGTTGAGAAGCATGATCGCTCATGCCAGTTGGCGTGGCACTCGATGATGATGATATAGACTGAGAGTTCAAAGTCAACCGCATGTTATGTAGGAGCAAATCACTTTATATTGATGTTTAATGTTTATGAGATGTTATAAATTTCTAGAGTTTTAACATTTCAACACTTGAGATATTGATTTCCTGTTATAGAACAGGGAAGCTCGCATGAGGAAATAAATAACATGATTGTCTGTCTACCTGCTGTTGGTGTGTTCAAACCGTTACTGATACACTGACTTGTCTGGTTAGTTTGATTATTGTCAAAAGTACTTCACTGTGCACTGAGCACTTGCTGGTAGTTTGTCTGATCTTTTTGTTTGTACAGGTTTATCTGCTGTAACATAAACCTAAGCCTTATTTAAGCAATGAGAGGATATCCAGTGTGAACAATACAAAGACATTTGTCTCAAAGCTGTGCCTCCTGTAGGTCTGTGATGTGATAGGGCCATCACATGTAGGCCTGAATGCACATAGGAATAGGTGTTTCTTCTTCTTCTTCTTCTTCTTCTTCTTCTTCTTCTTCTTCTTCTTCTTCTGCGTTCATCCAGAGTGTTTTTTCCCCCAAATGTAATTGCGGTGTGCCGGTCTCTCTGGCTGAGGGGTTACACCACTTTCTCCGTAATCCCGTTTATCACGCAGAGTCTCGTAGCGGGCGAGAACTGGAAGCGGCTCTACCTACGCTGGTGACTTGCGGGATAACTGAGCCGGCCGCTCAGAAAGCAATGGCAAACTACTGAGCCAAGAATCTTGCCAAGAAATCAACAGACAGCTGAAAGATGCTGCTGTTGACAGCAATGTCCTGAAAAAGGATATGCGAATTAAAAAAATTGCGGTGTGTCCGGTTAGACACCCTTGAGCCGAAACCCTTAAGCCAACACATCTGACTTAAGTGTTCATTTTTGACCAGGTTAGCATTCCTGCGGGACTCACTTTTGTGGTGCCTGTCCATGTCCCAGCTGGTCAAGTTAGAACGGTCGAATGCTTCACGATCAACCATCAATGGAAGGCAGGGACAGTCCATGGCATTTTCCGCCATCCAGGGCAGCTTCCATAGTTGCAGAGCCGACACATGGTGCTCTGGTGCTGGGCTCACGGAGAGAATCATCACGTCCTGCTCATGGCTGCTTTAATTCCTCATTTCAATATATTGGGCCTTTCATTCGCTACGTGCCACTCACCGCACAAACCAATGACGGTCGGACTGCAGATGGTATCCACTCAGCGAGCTTTCGTTTCAGACATGTGCTAGTCGCTGTGCTCGGAAAACAAAATGTTCTGGGCACGACGGACATTCGGAAAAATAGCTAGTCAGAGCTATTCCAGACATGAAGGACATTCGGAAAACTAGATAGTCGGAGCTGTTCCTAGCACGAGGGACAATCAGAAAACCAGCTTGTCAGAGCTGTTCCGGAAGCGAAGGGCATTCGGAAGACTAGTTAGTTAGAGCTGTTCCACATGGTAGACATTTCACTCGGACGTTTATGCCTTGTGCCTGATTTATTTGCACCCGTAGGCTAGCACATCCAGCTTTAGCGGGCGTTATTACGGGTTTGCCTTCCCGGGGTTTCGAGAGACGTTAGACTTCTCTGGGGGTCATTGGGACACTCAGCCCCCCCCCCCCTCCTCCTACCGCGATAATCGGGGGAGGGGAGGAGGGAATAGATGTTAGATCTTTCCCTCACTATAGCAGGTGAAGAGTCCAAGCATCAGACTCATGCCCGACTGTTCTCATGACATCAACACAGCTACCTATCAACTTTGCTAATGTGCTCTAAGATATCCAGTGTCACCCATTATTTTTAAAGTGCTGCAATTCATCGCTTGCATTTCTACATGGTTAAAGATTAGTTGCATGTCCATAACAGTATGTTGCAATCCAACACCAGCATTGTGATTTAGTAGGCAATGTTTGCGTTCAGTAGTTTGCCACTGATTTCTGAATGACTGACGTTCATATATAGATCAACTCAAAACGGTCTGCAGCTGATGTCAAACCCTGGACCCAGTATATCGGGGAGTTGTGACACGTGTTCACTGCCCCAAAGTCACAGCGTCTGCTATGCTGCTGTAAGCAAATTAAATTATTATAAAAATAGCTGAAACATCAATACATGGAAATTCAGGAAACGTACACGAAATGGAAAGCCAGAAAACATCACGATCTGCCTGGATAGCATTAACATCAATATATTAGTCATTAGTTAACTGTGATGATCAAGCGTTGGTGGAAATATGTTCAGATAAACACATTTTGTTTCTACTCAGGAGTGACGGAATACCACACACAAAAAAGCGACTGACAAAATTTTGGATTAACAGCGATTAAAATTACTTAAAGGAATGTGGAAAGTCTCAAATAATATGGTAATTAGCAACCACAGTAGCAAACCACGGGATATTATACAACTGTCGGACAAGTCCATCCATCATGTGCCATGCCGGTAACGTGGTCGGTCGTGCTCTGCCATCTCACCAGAGTCGTGGATCAGTTCCGTGTTCCTGTCTTGACTATGCCACGTGGCCAAGCCATCCAGGTATTTACTTCTCGGTCTTCCCCTTGGTCTCTTCCCTTCGATCTTGCTAGTTGTCACCAAGTTCTCCAATTCATTTCTTTTCATAATCATGCCCAAAAATGTTGGTTCTCTACGTCTAATGACTCTAATCAGTTTACGATCTTCATTTATTTTTAAAGGACTTGTTCACTGGCTTTTCTATCTGTCCATGGTAGTATTTGCATTTTCCCCAGAAACCACATTTCCACAGCCATCAGATGTGTTTCAGTTTGTCCACGTTTCACATCACATCCATACAAAAGTACAGGTTCTATGTAGCACGTCAACACTCTTTTTCTCGTTTCATTTGATAGCCCCAATAGTACAGAAGAAAATATAGCTATTTATCATAATGAGTTAGATGTGGCTTTTGACAAATGCCACACTTTTCATTTACCAATGATACTCGGGAACTGCAATGTAAAAGTAGACTATGAAAAGTGAGCGGCATGACTGGCGGATATAGCCTAGGTGAAAAGAATGAGAGAGGTGACAGATTAATAGCATGGGCAGAATAAAATTAAATGATATTAGGAAACACCTGGTTTAAACACCCGCCTTGGTGATTATGAAATTGTAAAAGCTCTGGAAATAATGTTTACAATCAAATTAATCGCAGCTTCAGAATCAGTTTAGTAGAAACACAAACTAGACTAGGAGCAGACTGCCACAGTGATCACGTTCCATGGAAAAGATGAGATTACATGTTATAACTCACATAACATCAAACACTACTTAAAATAGATAAAGATATTTTAGAAATTTACAGTGCCACTATGTAATAGCAGAAGCAGAATTACACGCCGACATAAATAGTCTAAACAAAGTATGTATGGAACATAACATGAAAATTATCATCAGTGGAACAGAGGTAATGGCTAACCAAGAAGAAAGAACAACAAAGATTCCTTTAAAAGAACATACTCTGAAACAAGTAAAGAGCTTCAAGCACTTATGAAGTATAAATAATATCATCAAATGGCAGACCAGATGATGAGATGATGATGTATTAAGGCAAATCAACTCAATGGACAAATGGCACCAATACTACCGAACACACACGTATCATTAAATACTTTTTTTTTTAATTTTTTAAAGCACTCTACAACACAATCTACCTACCAATGCCAAACCTGGGCAATGACAGAAAAATTACAACGGAAATGAGATTCATGAGAAGAGTTGTGCTAAAAACTGACATCACTGCACTCAGAACATTCCCATACGCGCTTCGCCCCCTGGTTCAACTGCCAGCGTAGCGTCACTTTACTCAGGGCGCTGCGGTATATTTTCTCAGTATGATGCAAGACTTCGAAATGCTCCCCCTTTAATAATACAAGTCTTTGAAATGCCGCCCTTCCTTCGCTGCTTATTTCACACTCTTAAGGCAAGGTGACCAGATTGGCTTTTAAAAAGCCAGGTTTAAAAACCTGTTTAAAAACAGGTTTGGCGTCAGAAACCAGTTTGGCTCTTTGGCTTTTTCTTGGCCTATTAAAATATTTGTAATGGCAAATGCCTCTTTTTGAATTTTTCAAGTTAATTGTCTTGTTTTACTATTATTTTTTTTAGCTACAACAATTGCAAAACAATAAGCTTAGCGTATGGTTTTCGTACTGTACCTGGTCCTGTTTTATGCGCACTGAAGCATTGCTAAGCTTACTTAGTTCAGTTCAAATTTATTATACCTTCATCGCAAGTCGCAAATTATTCTTATTATTGAGCCTATTATCATGCCAAAGTGGAAACCATCTTATGATACTAATCGGAAATATAATGATCAATGGGAAAAGGCATTAGTGTGGCTCAAGAAATCCACTGACGGTTCTGAACAGGCATATTGCAAATTGTGTCATTGTAATGTTGTTCCAAGATTTTCAAATCTCGCAAATCATGCAACAAAAGAAAAACACAAGCGGAGTGCGCCATCTTCTTCACACAAAACACTTTCAGTGGTGACAATAAGCAAGAAAATTGATGATAAAGTCAAATTAGCAGAGTTGCAAATTGCTGTTAGCATGGCTTGTCATAGTGCCATACGCATCATCGATCACTTAGGTGAAATAATGGTAGCCCATGGATGTGGCAGCACTTGGTCAGATAAAATTGCACCGAACGAAGTGCATATCACTAATAAAAAATGTTGTTTCACCGTCTCTAAGATCCGATCTAATTCTAGATCTGCAAAACAAGAAGTATACACTCATCATTGATGAGTCCACTGATGTCTCCACCCAAAAGTATTTGTGCATTTTAGTTAGATACCTCAGCGATAAAAGAAATGAAATTACTACTAGTTTTCTAGGTGTGATTCCAGTTCAGGAGGCTACAGGAGAGAATATATTTAATTTAATTAACACTGAAATTGAAAAATGTAATCAATCATTAAAAAATTGCATTGGTTTTGCATCCAATGGTGCTTCCAGTATGGTTAGATGCAACAATTCCGTTTGGTCCAGAATGACAGATGTATCTCCTTCATGTGTTCAGTATAAGTGTGTTTGCCATTCATTAGCATTGTGCATCAAATATGCAGTGTCAAAACTACCTTCAAACATTGGATTTTTGCCTACAGAAATACCAAATTGGTTTAGACATAGCAATCTAAAACGAGAAGCAGTTAAAGATTTATTAAAATTTATGAACTCATCGACAGAATTTCAGCAATCTAGAAATGCACCACTGTCATGAAAGGCAGCCTTTACTTCCCAGAACAATTTTCGGTTCACCATGTAGAGAAATTACAGAAGAACAAGTGCAATTCTCTATAATAAAGGAGGAGAAATGGAAGACAGAACAATCAGGCCTGCACACATAGAGGCATAAAATGTTGTAGCAAAAGGAACCCAGTCAACTGTGAAGTGTCAGAACAGATGGCTGCTGGCCACTAAAACAGGACAGTGAGAATGGCAATAAACCCAGAATGAAATCACACAGACAGTCCAGCGTAAAGGTGTTACATGTCAAACTGATAATTACACCCCACTGGAGGGCAGACTGAAACTGAGCTGGGCCTGGCAACTCAAAATCGCCCAGGTGTGAACAACATTGATCCAGGGAGAGATAATAGGCCCAGGGCTGTAAACAAGCCCCGTCCACTCTGACTAGCAGACTCAGGGATGTGTGAAAACAGATCTGATAAGGCAATTAACACTGGGCCTGTGGACTTTATACCAGACAGAGAGGAGCAAGGTGTGATGGCCAGTTTGCAGTGATAATTGCAATTAACGCTAGGGGGAGATAAAGGAAGAATTGATGACTTGAATTCCCGGGAGATAAGGGTCTACTTCTAGGCTAGGTATAAAAACCCATGCTAGACCTGGTCCCTTTAGAATAAGTCAATTCGAACAGGTGAGAAGACAGAGTAAATGTAGATTTCTTAGTAACTAGCTAAGTATTTTAGATGTATGTACTGATTTCCAGTCTATATCTGAGCTAGGTTATCGCAACTATCATGGTCGTAGGTTACTGGAGTGTGCACTATTATTCTTCAGTTCTGTGTACAATATCATATTGCTATAAGGGTTGTTCTTACTATACAAGTTCTTACTATACCTCGTACATATTCTTTTTGTGTATATACATTTCATTTCGTATACATACAAACTTACTAGTGCGTTATGCTATTATGTTAAAGTATCATAATATGTCTTGTTAAGTAATTAATGTTTTATGGGTATTTCATGTTTGGTATATTGATTTGTCATATGCAAGCCTACCAATATGAAGTGTTATATTATTGTGTGTGCATTGGCACACTGACCATCGATTGCATTTGTAGCAGAGGTGTAATGGTACAGACAGTACCCACAAGTGTTATGGGGTATATGGTGCTAAACCTTTTCATTGTATGGTGGAGGGTAATTCACGGGAGTCTGGCACAGATACTGGCCACGGCTTGTAAGCCCGGATGATCAGGCATTATTATAATACCATTACCGACCCTGTGAGCTGCTAAACGAACTTTGGACGGAGCGGCTGTACGACACAGAATTTCTGTATTAGCGACATGGCCATGGGGCGGCAGAAATGTAATAATTACAGGCGTGTGAGACTATTGAAAAGCCCGTCCCAGACTAAAGACAGTAGGAAGAAGGAGGATGGTGAACGCAGTAGAGCTGGAAGATAAACTTGGCCAGACTGGTCATTGTATATGGGTGTGCTAGAATACATGTATTAATTAGGATTTTACTGATGTAGAACTAGATATAACACATTCTTGACTTTCTTTCAAGCTCTCACAAGGAGCACCTATGTTATAGATCTCAAGAACGAGTGACGACTAGGTAGTGCCAAGACTGGCTGAGTCAGAATACCTGCAAGCTGTTTTCTTTTTTGTGTCTACTGGAGAGTGGGGATCTGAACCACAGATCCAGATAGTTCAAGTAACAAGTTATGTAATGTTTGTCATCACTATCATGTTATATGATTTCGTCATCATCATCTGGAAATCGGATATGATTAGTAAATAAATGTTGTAGTAAAGATAACTCATAGTTCTATCGTTATATTTGTAATTCCAATTGTGCATACGTGTTGTGTGTGTACATTGGTGGGGGTTCACTTAGACACCAAGGAAGGGAGCAGTCAGGGAGAAAAACCTGCACTGGGATAGTTGTCAGTACACTTTAATTCAGACTTAAAAATCTATCCTAGCTAACCTTCTCTTTCCCATTCCTTGGCGAATATTCAGCACAGTTCATTTCAATTTTGTAACGAGCCACTTGTAGCTGTATGTTGGATATTCAGGGCTTAATCTGTAGTTCAGCCATTTAGATTTTGTCCCTAGTCAGTTTCTGACTATTTGGGATTGCTCGCCAGTGAATAATACTTTCATCTAGCCGGTGGGGCACCCCGACTTCTGACAACCACTTCCTTTTGAGAAAATTTCTCCTGGCTTGTCCGGTGGAAAGTAATGTTCAACATTCTATTGAATTAGAAAGAACTCAGGCTTATTTTATTTCTGCTGAATTAGCAAATTATGACACTAAATTTAAGTCACGACTGATAAAGGAAATGCTTCTAGATCAAAGAAACTACCTTTATTTTCATTTTGCAACTCCTATTGTGCAGGAATTTGAAAGGTTAAATAGCCTTTTTTCAGAAAAGTAAGGCAGATACTCACGAATTACATGAAGAACTATTTTTGCATTATAAGAGTCTTAATAGTAGGACTTATGATACCAATAATAAGAAAAAATATGTTTCTAATGTTGATTTTGGCATCAAATTCCTGTCAGAGTGTGATAACTACATTCAGAAAAAGTTCTGACACAAAAATTAATTGCTAACAAGAGGTCTCAGATCTCAAAGAAAGATGCTTATCAATGCGAGAAGAAGCACTTGATCAAGTTAGAAAGCGGCTTCCGTCAGCAAGAAATATATTTAAAGATCTAACCAATTTTAACCCTAGAATAATCTTAAACCAGGCTTCTGGACCACTATTTTCGAAATTGCCCTTTTTGAATTTGGCTGAAGAAAACCACCACACTATTATTGAAGAACAATACAGAAAATTGCCTTTTATAGATTGGAAGGAAGAATAACAATTTAAAGAAAATGGACTGCATAAAAATGCAGAGCAACTCTGGCAAGGAGTCATGAAACATCCCCAATTTAAAGAGCTTGCTTCTTTTGCTTTTACTTGCTTAATAACACCTATTAGCAATGCTTCAGTGGAGAGGCTGTTCTCTCTTGTAACATGCATAAAAACCAAAGCAAGGAATAGACTTCAGCTGTCTCTCTTAGAAGCAATTATTAGAATTAGAGCGGAACTATTATCTTCAAACAAGTGCTGTAATGAATTTGTAGCTGCATCCAAAATGTTTAATGATTTCAAAGCTAGAATTGTATATTTTAATGAATCCTCTACTGAATTTCAACAATGAAGAGGAATACTTATTTTAAGAAGAGGTCTTCATATGATGTAAGTATATTTTTAATATATCTTTTTACTGGGCAGTTTTTGGCTTTTTCATTTTTACTGGGCAGTGGTTGGCTTTATTTTGGCTTTTTTATTTCTCTACTTGGCTTTTTTATCACGGCGATCTGGTTACAGTGCCGCATGATGCAGCTGCCTCTCTGTATCATAACCCTGAGACTACCAATCATTCCCACCGCTATCTGATTGAAAGTCTCCCGGATTTACCTCACAGTTTTGAGATAATACCGGAACCCCTGCCAATCCCCCACAATCTCACCCTTTCCACATACGGGTTCTCAGTCTGTTCCCTCCACCTATCCACCTGGCCCCACAGGCGCACGACCACCTCCCCCTTGTCTATAGGTAATCTACCACCAAGAGGTGCATTCCCTGCCAACCTATCAAGCTGCTCATTCCCCAGCCAGGGCATCAAATCCATACTATTCTTACAATGTGGGACCTCTGAAGCGAGGTAAGCCATTCCACACAAAATATTCATTTCTCCACCTTACTAAGCATACTCCTCGAGTCCGTAATGAATAAAGTGTTATTGCAGTGGTCTCCTCTAACCAACAGAATGCCGCTGTGACTGTTTCCACCTCCATTCTCATGCTGGAGGTCGTAACCTCATATGCCAGACTCTCCTGTTTTAAGAATCGTCCATTACCATTATCCTTCGCAATGAAACCCCAACCACTGTGTCTGTTTCTCACCACTGACCCATCAGTTTAGATCACAATGTCTCCTTGATGTGTGTGACTCTTGATCAGTTGTTGCAACTCAAAATCTGTGTGGCCCGCTGCCCATTCGATGTACTCACGACCTAGTGTTGCTAGGTGTGACAGTTCGTCGTGTCTTCCGGTACTTTAACTTACTCTTTTTCACGATTGATGGTCTCTAGATCACACACCTGACTTATAGAAATGTCTGCCTGTGCTATCCAGGACCTCGTCTTAGTCTATGACCCTTGACCAAATCCACGGCTTCATGCAGGGGGTGATCCCTATCTGCAGCAACTCTCAGGTACCATTTAGCCTGAAGGACCCTATGCTTATCTGCCATTGTTGGTAGCGACATGATATGCCTCATGCGTATAATTGGTGTGTTCTTTGTGCACCCAGAATCACCTGCACGGTCGCATTTTGTATGCGCTCCAACCTTTCAAGCTGGCTCTTTGATATTGTCAGGAGCCCCAAACCATACTAAATGACAGAAATTATTAACTGCTGAAAAGTCACTTGAAAGTCGACAGCTCGACCTCATTGCACCGGGTTTTATCCCATAGAGCTGAGTATCTTTCCACAGCGCGGAAAGCGTCGCACAAACTCTGTAACTCCAGCGACGACCCTCAGAAGTCTAAAACATGCACTCGTTAACCAAAGGATGTAGGCAGGAATCGAACCCACAACCCTCGGTGCTCAAGTCAGACAGCTTGACTACTTCGCCATGGAGACTCCCAAATTATTAACTTTTTCACTACCAAACAAAAACTGGGCTGTGACCAAACAGACATTTATGGCAGAAAATTGGAACTAGGGGTGTGTTACAATAATGCTTTTAAAATGGTTAAGGTGGTAGAAGACCCTATTGTATTACATATCAAATTAAGAGGATTGCACAAGGAACATGACAGTGTTAATAATTAATTGATAGGTTACAAATATTATGACAATAATGAGAGGTTTAATAATAACAAATGAAATTAAAATGGTAAAATTATTTAAAAAACTGCACATATAAGGTGTTTTCTACACTCCTATACTGCTAATCATGTTTAATTTACTGAATAATCAACAAACACCACTTGTCTTCAAGAATATAAACAGTATTGCGCATTAAGTAACCCAAAAGAAGTTTTGGTGCATATTCTGAACCATGTATTTTCACAAATAATGACAAAAAATAATGGCTGAAATCTTGAAGGTGGGGTCTGTCACAGTAAAGTTATGAAAATGGTTACAATTGTAGCAGAAATGTTGTATTATATATCAAAATAAAGGGGATTGCACAAGGAATATGTTGGTAGGAGAATGTTGCTTTAGGTTGTAAATAAAATAAAATAATAATATAATTTGTAAAATAATTGGACAAAAGTAGGTAAAAATAATGTAAACATTGCACTTAGAATGTGTTTTCTACACTCCTATACTGCTAATCATGTTTAATTTACTGAATAATCAAACAAACACCACTTGTCTTCAAGAATATAAACAGTATTGCTCATTTAAATCACCCAAAAGGAAGTTTTGGTGCATATTCTGAACCATGTCTTTTTCACACAAATGAAAAAAACTAATGGCCGAAATCTGGAAATTGGTGTATTGTCGCAATAATGTTATGAAAATGGTTAAAATTGTAGCAGAAATGTTGTATTATATATCAAAATAAAGGAGATAGCACAAGGAATATGTTGGTAGGAGAATTCTTGCTGTATGTTGTAAATAAAATACAAATAATAATATAACTTCTAAATAATTTGTTAAAAAGAGGTAAAAATAATGTAAACATTGTACTTACCGAGGGGGGCGTTGTTATCCAATATCCTGATCACTGCTAATCCAATTGAATTTACTGAACAAACAACACTATTCTAAACTATAAACACCATTGCTTCCAATCAACCATCCGAAAAGAAGTTTCGCTGCAGATTCTGAATCATGTATTTTTTTTTCAGACAAAAATTAGGAAAACACTTGGCAGATTTACATTTAATTGTCATGTCTGTTTGTTTTTATTTACTATATGTGGCAGTCTATTTGTGATAGGCTGCAACGCAAACTTTGGCGCACAAGTCTGGTCTATTAGTACAGCCGGAGCAAACAAAAGATGATATGTGTCGTTTAGTTCGAGTGCTGCAAAAAACACAGTCTCTATTGACACCGACAAATTCTATTAAATGCTTGGCTCATGTAAATCTTTCGGCATAATTTCCTGCAACAGACTGAAATTCTTCGGCAGGCAGAGTGTCAAACTTTCAGGAATACTCTGAGCTACTTCGCGATGAGCACTTTCCTTTACTTGAAATCCTTCTGTAACAATTTTTTTCCTCCTTTCTCTGTTTGCCATATGGAATGTAGGATGTGAGCATTGATCTGTGCAATTTCAAAGATCTAGTAGTAGATATTCTTCCACCACGTAATGGTTTTCCTATCATGGATATTATAATATCCAACCATTTGGTCCATTCTGGTCGCAGCCATTCATCGCCGTTTTATTTTCATGGAGACCATCTTCAGCTTGCTTTGCGGTTTTCGCAATCCGCTCTCAACAATTCTAACTACAGACTTGGTAGAGACAACAATGCATGGTTTTTTTAGCTTTGTTTAGCCCTTCCACCAAATAATCATATCATCAATGGACACATTTTCAAATGGGTAAAATGCTTCCTGGATATTCTTCAGAGTCAACAAGAGGATAAATGTTTGTTTTTTTTTGGGTACCCTCAGGTTGACATACATGAAACATGGTGTGATAAATATATTATAATTTTCTAATTGATTACTGGGAAACGTAGTGGCAGTGCCACATACCAAGGAGTATATAAATGTGCACTTGTACACCGGTAGTCTTTGATACATGGTCTTGGATCAAGTCCCATAGCAATAATGACAGACGTAAACTTCAGCCATTCGTTCTTCGTTGTCAAACACTCAGCTGTTGACGAACATTCACTGGTTTTTCTTTATCACCACGTGCTAAAACTTTAGACACAACTAAAACTACTTTCTAAATATTCACATTCACATATTATTATAAACAATAATCTAGCTTGATCTCAAGTCATACTACGTGGACGCAAACTGGTGGGCGTTTCCATTGTGAAAAACCAAAACAAACAAATTAACACTACCTTAAAACTGAAAATTCACAAGAATCCAAAATTAGAAAACGATTGACCGCTCCGAGATGGCGTAGAGATCTTTCGGCTGTACTACTTTTTAGTTTACTGTAACTTAAAATTCCGAAACGGAGCAGAAATATGTGAAATAAACCACTGATCATTTTGTGGCACTAAAACGGCGGACTGCCATCTCAGGAAATACAACGTGCCCACAGATGGGATCACGGTAGCGAAAGAGTTAACTGTTGAAAGAGCCTGTACAGCATCCTCTGATCTACCCCGGAGTACCCCGGTTGCTGTCATTGCCCTCACTGCATTAAGTCCCCTTCCAGCCTTCACCAACAAAGCTTCAACATAATCCGTTATAGTACATACACCTGTCGAAGGTGATACCCAAGTACTTCAATCTACTCTCTCGACTAAGAGGGCATTGTCAGCGTCCTGGGAGTATGATTGAGAGGACAAAAGCCAGATACAGGGCATAGTAGATAGGACATAAGAATACTAGGCAGGACAGGTCACCCTTGGACTGTAGTAAGGGAGACAACAGTTAGTAACAGACAGACTGACCTGAGGTGAAGGACAGATCGAGACCCCTTTCCTAAGACGCATTAAAGACCATGACTAGCCCGAAAGACACGAGGACCTTGAGATTGCACGCGGCCCGAGACCACGTGACGCTAGACCTAGGACCAAACCTGGAGAGACGAGACTGGACTGTGATCAGGGGAGGATGTGTCCGAGTGTTGGCTAAAAATGACAGAACTGAGACTGTATTGCTAAAGCGAGTGATTTAAATGAGCTGATAATTGTTTGATAACAGCGAGAGCGTTATTCTGTGATACTGCGTGTGCGCTAGATGTGTGAGCTGAGGTGCTATGTTATGAACGAACGTGCGCATTGAGGGTTTATATACCAATTGTGTAAATATATATTGAGATAAACCTGTGATGTATTTACTCAAAGATTAAACATATGATTTAGAGTCACTAGACTTTATTGATATGTCATGTGATATTGACCTGTCATGTCACATGACAGATGTATGACTATGACTGAGACGTTGACAGGCATCCATTCAACATAATACCTGGGGCATCTGCCTTCACAACCCGGTTATCTAGGGTCCCTGCGTCCCTGCACCATTCTGCTACCTGTTTACTGCCACCTGTAAGTCTTCAGCCATACTGGCCCTGTCTCTGCCCTGTCTGTACACCTGCACATCATCTGCAAGTGTCAAGATTCTGCCCACACCTGGTGTCTCAATATATAGTTGCTACTTTGCTGGTGTAGACATTAAAGAGTACTGGGGACATGGCAAATCCCTATGCCAACCCAGGTGGAATCGTACAGGAATCAGAAGTCCAGGAACCCATACACAGTGCAACTTAACGCTCAGAAAGGACTGCCGCAACCCATCTGACAAGGCAAGGGCAGGACCTCCATGTGTATATCAACCAAATAGTTTGTCTCCATGCAGAACCCGAGTCCATGTTTTATACTCGCTCACAAGAGTTCGGCGGACGTCGCCATTTTCAGTTGGCCCTCAAGACTTCATACCGACAGGACACGTCCACTAACAATTCCAAATTATACACACACTAGTGTGGGGGACACCCGTACTGATCTATTTCACAAATGGACAAGGTGTCAATTGTGTCTTTCTGAAGGTAATTGAATGATTTTATTCTTGAGTCGTTTGTAAATAAACCAATCTGAGTGGGTTAATCAGGCGGAGTTGTTAGCACGGCACAGCCAGCTCTTCAATGTTGAAGGAAAACAAAAATTAGTTGCATGTTCTACACAGGACGTAGCAGTCAACCCCAGAATTTTGGCTGTTCGCGATTCCTGGGCAAGTTTCTTCTTCTTCTTCTTCTTCTTCTTCTTCTTCTTCTCTTCTTCTTCTTCTTCTTCTTCTTCTTCTTCTGCGTTCATCCGGAGTTTTTTGTTTTCGGACGTGATTGCATTGTGTCTGCTTACAGCAGAGCTGCGTTCTTGCGCCGTTAGGCCGACTTCTGCAGGCATTTGTTGACCGGGTTAACCTTCCCGGGCTGGGCAAGTTTTACGTTCAGTAGTTTGCCAGGTACTTTTGCCTTTATTCACCCCAAACAAAACAGATGGTGTGCAACAGTTGCTCTCGGCGACATCCCCAGCCCCAACTGTAACTGGCAAGATGAAATGCTTGTCAACTCTTGAGACCAGCAGTATATGAAAAGAATGATGATGATCTGTCTGTACTGGAGACGCAAGGCCTTGCAGCCATGTGTCCTTGTCTCAGTGGGAGGATGTCCTGCCAACATGATGAATGTTGTCGTCGGCATCTCCATCTGTCCTGATGCTCAGTCAGCGATAGCACCATGATGACATGATTATGAGAACAGTGTCTAGCAGAATGTCAGATGCCACGATGCTGCTGCAGAAAAGCAATGCTTGTCGTGGACAGCTGCTGCTGCTGCCAGTTCCAGAAAACTCATGATGAGACACACACACACACACAGAAATGGTTGCCAAAGCCACCAAAGAAACACTGTGGGGCAATTGAAACGCACTGACACGCACTGTACCCGAACACAGAGGAGATCACCGTCAGTGCTAATATAGCTGGTGACCCTAAATATAGCTGGTGACGTTTGTTTGGGGTGAATTAAAGCAAAAGTACCATTTGCCACTGCATTCTGAACTACAGACACCTATACCAGGCCTAAGACATATGAGCATCGGATTTCGTTTTTGAAAAATTAATTTTAATTCATAGTTTTAATTTGTATCTGTAATGTACGATTGTATGTATAATGAGATTCTGTCCATCATATAGTTGTGAACAGAATACTAATAATCTTATATTAATTATATATAAAGTATTAATGGGTATTTTGAAATGTTTTTCTAATTGGGTATTTACTAACACTAATGAGACGAGCTCAGATAGACAGGCATTGTTAAACCACATCCAACAATACCTCAATGATGCCTGTATGTCAGTTTTAAGCGGATATATTCATATTTGAGTGTCTGGATCTTGAACAAACAAATACTCACAAATCTGCTCCCAGGGCGGTTTGCATTGTGTCCCAGCTCAATTTCCTCCAATCGTTATGTTGTCTTGACCTGGTGCCTTTCCTTTCTTCATGCAGTGTTGATATGATCAAAATTTGGCTTCTTACTACTAAAACTTCTTTGTTTTTAAATGAACATCTTAGCAACCATACATCATTTTGATCGGGGTAGCGAAGCCTAGCTGCCCATATTATCTATTTTTAGATATTATCTATTGCGACTTAATTAGCACTTACAAATTGGACGCTAATTACATAATAATAAATAAATTACCTTATGCATTATTAATGTTAGCTTAACAACCTGTCATGATGTTTATTTTATTATGAAGAATGGTGCTAAAGACCCAGTGGTTACTTCCCTTTTTTGATAGGATGTGCGGTGACCTAATTAGCAATTAAAAATGGACGCCAGTTAATTATTATTCATTAATTACTAATTATAGATGACGAGCCGTGATATATGGCTGCTAAGATTATTATTTAAAAACAATCAAGTTATAGTAGCAAGAAGCTCAATGAGTGGATTCCAGAGTATTTCTTTGTTTAAGATCACAATACTCAATATCTCCGCTTAGAATTGACAAACAGGCTTCATTGAAGTACCGTTGGATATTGTTTTGCAAGGGCTGTGATGGTACTCATTAGTTAATACCCAATTTCAAAAACATGATCAAAGTAATGCGACACTAACATTTACAAATTTAATCTTCATAAATGATCAGGCCATGAAAATTCATTTTATAAGTATGATAGGGTCCATATAGAAAAATGTCTCCAACAGACTGTACTACTTAATTTTTAAATAAACTAAATTGTACTGCCATTCCATGTGAGATTAACAAACAGGTCATGGACAGATATGAAAACTTGCAGTCAAGTTAAATAATAAAAATTAGTAAAAGTATACAGATAAATTATTAACAGTCTTTAAACTTGTATTCTCTTTAAGGAGATCTAATCATCTCATCTTGTTCCTCTTGTACCTTGCAGTGTCGAGGTGAAGTATAAACTTTGTGAGAGTGCCTGATTATGGGCTTCATATATCGATATTCCCATGGACTCTGCTATTCCCTCCGTCCAACGTTTACATGGTTGGCCTCTTCCTCTGTTTCCTTCTGGTCTGTACATCATTGCTTGTTGTGGTATGCTGTTGACTGGTAATCTACTTGCATGGCCAAATCATTTTACTTGCTTTCTAATAAAATCTAGTGCTGCTTTAACCCCCACTTTAGTCCTGATTTCCTCATTTCTGATCTTATCTCTTCTTGATACGTTGACTATTCTTCTCAAGAATCTCATTTCTGTTGTGATTTTTCTTGCCTCTTTTTCTGTCATTGTCCAGGTTTGGCATTGGTAGCATAGAGTTGGTAGGAAGATTGTGTTGTAAAGTGCTTTCTTAGTAGTTATTGATACATGTTTGTTCTTTAGTATTGGTGCCATTTGTCCAATGAGTTGATTTGCCTTATTGCACCTATTTTCGATCTCGTCTTCTGATCTGCTATTTGATGATATTATACTTCCTAGGTACTTGAAATTCTTTATTTGTTTCAAGGGATGTTTGTTTAGGTGAATTATTGTTGTTTGTTCTTCTTTAGTTATAGTCATTACCTCTGTTTTGCTTGTGCTAATTTTCATGTTATGTTCCCTACACATTTCGTTTAGGCTATTCGTGTGGTCTTGTAATTCAGTTTCTGATTTTGCTATTAGTGCTTGGTCGTCCGCAAACAGGAGTTCTCTAATGGTTAGATTTGCAGATGCTTCTTCTTCTGTGTTCTTGTCATGCGGTATTCTTGCTGTCTCTTTTTGGCTGGTTTCTTTACATATCTTGTCTATATATGTTATGAACAAGAGAGGGGACAGGACACAACCTTGTCGTACTCCAGATCTTATGGTGAAGGGTTCTGAGTGTCCTCCAGTTCCTCTCACTATGCATTCACTGTTGTTGTATAAACTTCTACATAGGTTTGTTAGGTGTGTACTCACTTCATATTGTTTAAGGATTTCCCACAGCTTGTTTCTATCTACTCTATCAAATGCCTTTTCTTGGTTGACAAAGGCTAAGTAGAGTGTTTCATTGAATTTGATTGACTTTTCTTTAAGTTGTCTAAGAGCAAAAACGGCATCTGTGCATTCTTTGTTTATCCTAAATCCAAGTTGTGTTTCGCTTAGTTGGGGTTCTAAAGTAGTTCGTAATCATTTTTCAAGAATTTTGCAAAATATTTTCCCAGTATGACTCAACAGTGAGATGCCTCTGTATTGAGTGCAGTCTCTTTTGCTGCCTTTGTTTTTCCAAATTGGGATAATTATGGCGTTTCCCCAGTCTCATGGTGTCTGTTGTTCTACCCAAACATGATTGAATTGTCTATGTAGCCAAGCTGTTCCTACTTCTCTTGCTGCTTTAATTAGTTCATTTGGTATTTCATCCTGTCCTGGTGATTTGTTCAATGGGGCTAATCTGATGGCTTCTATAATTTCTTCTTTTAGTATGTCTGGTTCTAGTTCTTCTGTGACATCTGTGTAGGTCTCTTGAATTCCTGTGACATCTGATGGGATGTTGAGAAGTTGTTCAAAATACTGCTTCCATCTTATTAGGGTTTGTTTTTGTTCACTTATTGGTTCTCCATATTCGCTGTTAATTATTTCAGTTGGGTCAAAGGGTTCTCCTCTGGTTTGCATTGTAGAAGATTTTAGTTGCCTCCTTGTAGTTTTTATTTAGGGTTTCTCCATACTCTTCCCAATCTTTTTGTTTTTCCCTCTTTACTAAGTCTTTTTGTTTTCCCTCTTTACTATTCTACTCACATGTCTTCTCGCTATTCTATATTCTATGTAAAAATATGAATAAAATTGGGTGGAACTGCGGTAAAGCTGTGAAAATGTAAACATTATAAAATGACACAAAGTAGTGCAGCTTTACATAACAGATTTACGACACAAACAGGACACAAATGTGTTCATACTTACCTCACAGTTCCGATCTGTGAGTGATCACTCACAGATCGGAACTGTGAGGTAAGTATGAACACATCTTTTTCAATTCTCATTTTTTTTTCAATTCTCAGTTTCTTCTCATTGCTTTAATTTTTTTCATCCTTTTGTTCTTCTCGTCCTGTCGTCACCTTTTTATGTAGTCACAGGAGATCTCCTTGACTATATGTTGTATTTGTGAATGTGTTTGTTTGCTGATGAAGGCTAATCGCCGCAAAGTCCTGTTTGTGTTGTAAATCTGTTATGTAAAGCTGCACTACTTTGTGTCATTTTATATTGCTTATATTCTATGTAATCACATTCCTGTTTGCTCTTCAACCACTTTATGTTTTTCCTTTGTGTCTTTTACCACTTTCTTTACTTCTGCGCTCCACAAACTTGTTATTTTCTATATCCGTGATTTGCATTTTTTCATGGTTACACATGTTATTTTTGCAGTATTTAAAATGCTTGAAATGTGGCAGTAAAAATTGCTAAATTTATGTTTTTCAAACCATAGTAACAGTATTTGCTCAAAGAGATAATTGTATCACATACCCTTGTAATTGTATCTGCCGCAAAATGTTCGGGAATCTTCGTGGTCATGGCATGCCAACTTTCCGATAAAAAGCTCCTTCATTCATGCCAGCAATCTTCTGGAATCTTCCATATATATACCTTATTCATTAGGAGTAACAATGCACAATTTCCGTTGGCTGAAACTGATCACTTGGGCATCAATTTTTTTCCAAGATGCCCATTTTGTTATGTTTACACTTCACGACCGATTGACACAGAGAATTGAAAATGCCTCATTCCAAGAAATTTACCATCCAGTCAGCTGCTCAACATAAAAAAACTAGTAGTCTACAACTACAACAAATAGTAGTTTACTATGCTCGTAATCCCCGAAAAGTCTACCAGAATGTCGTAAATATTACAGAAAATTCTGAATAAGACCCAGCTCACCATCTCTGACACTTGCCATGCCTCACTGGGCTTTTGCCTGTTGACGGTGAATGATTCTGTACCATTGTGTTCTCAACGTTGTGGAAGTAACTCTTTTATTGCAGACAAAACGCAAAGCCAGTGTTAAAAACAAAATATATTCAAAGTTAGAAGATCTAGAGGGCACTGTTTTCTTTCAAACCGTAAAGTATGTTTGACAGGTTCATGTTCAACAGTCAAAAAGCATCGCTCTACATAACAATGATGTGCTATACATTAGTGTCAGCACTTGGCTAGCTAGAGGCCACACATCCCACATTAGAGTTGGCTGTGCAGTGGATGTTCTTACAGGACTTTACATAGATGTGCATGTTATGTCCATATATTGCCAGGTGTGTGAAGCTACCGATAAGACACTTTCCAGAGACAAACCATATGAATTTGACGCATGGAAGGCAGAACATCTTCCAAACTGTGATAATTTCACAGGATGTGCTGGAATGAAGGGGGTGGAGGGTGTAAGAGTGCAGTGGTGACGGTCTGTACATCAATACTCTGATTTTCTGATTCAGAAGATTATGACAGACTACAGACCATCACCACTGCACTCTTGCAGCCGCCACCTCCATCATTCCTGGCTCTGATCTTTGAGAATTCTTTAGAGGGTGATGCTGTCATTTACATGTATGGATCGGTCATTTGTGGAGTGAGAAGTTCATGGGCCTTTACGGCTCAGGCCAGAGGGAAAATTGTGAAGGAAGAGTCTGGTGTGTTTGCTTTGACCACAAGTAGCCTGACTCTACAAGTAGCCTCTACGAGAAGTAAGTCGTTTACGAGAACCAAGAGATGACTGTGAGTCTACAACCATGGTCAGGCTGCGAGAACAGCAAGTTAAAAGAGGTGTGGCCAAACAGGAACACTACACAGGATGCCAAAGAAGATGAATAAACCAACACAGAACTGGTGTTGTAAGCCACAACATGCTGCGGGATTTGCTGAGGAGGGGATCCAAACACTTATGGACCTAATGGTTCGATGTGCAATGAGGATGATCTGTCGACTAACTAATACATCAATACTTTCTCATGACAAGATGTTACACACATGGCTCAACTGTGACAAGCTAGAGAAATATCTTTTGCCAAATAATGACAGGCTGTCTGACACTAAACTACTTAGTAGATATGGAACAAAAGAAAAAGCAGCGGCTGCAGCAGATATAACAATGTGAATTGGAAACAAATAGGTATATTTAGCTCCTGCGAGAAGAAACATACTAAACACAGACATGTTGCACATACCTTACAAGGAAATCCATCGTAGACAGGTGAAAACACAGTCAGTGGCTTATCCAAAAACATCCCTCACCCAAAAACATACCCCCACCCATCCACACACCCCCAGGCACACATATATTCCCCCACCACCCACCCACCCCACTTACCCATCCCCCACCCACACACATCCCTCCAAGAGATTCTAAAGAAATTGCGACAGACACCTCGAAGCTCATGAGAGGAAGTGGACACAGCGGAAAATGTCAAGAAAGATAAGGTGGAGGTTTTCAAGCGCTGTGCTGCAGAGGCAAAAAGGCAAAATGGGAATATTTCTATGAAGGAGATTGGAGGTGATAAAACACTGCGAAAATTCTGGAAGCTGCACAGACAATTGCAGAGAAAAGATCACTGTATGACAGTGGGAACAATTTATAGAGATGATGGTGTGCGCGTGACAACAGACAAAGAGAAAGGGGAGGCGTTTCTCCAGATATTTTTAGATCAGACCAGTCATGATGATGCGGACATCAGGGATGCAGTTAGAGAGGAGTTATCTGGCACCATAAAGAATATGCATTATGAAGAAATCATACGGGTTGAAGATGTTAAACATATTTTGAAAAAGGCAAAAGACAAGGCAACAGGGCCTGATGGGGTCAGGTATGGCCACATGAAGGCTTTGAGCGATGTAGACCTGAAGGAGATGACCGACTGCTTTAACCAGAGCATCAGGACAGCATCAGTACCGCAGGATTGGGTACACAGCTATCTCATCCCTCTCCCAAAACCATTCAAGGATCATTCAAAGCTTAGCGGCTTTAGGATCATCACCCTTCAAAATACATTTGGGAAGGTTTTAGAGAAGATAGTCGCTGTCAAGCTGCAAGAGTTTTTGGAAAGGGGGAAGCTTCTTCCAAGAGGTCTGGGGAGCTACAGGCCAGGAAAAGATAACTGGTCAAATACAGCCACTTTTGCATTTGATGTTTATGAGGGGTTCCAGAGTAGACAGGAAATGATGGCGGCAGCACTTGATCTTGAGGATGCGTACAATAGAGTTCGATATGATATTTTGATGACCGCACTGATGGAGAAGGGGGTCAATCCCTGGTTGGTGAACTGGATAGCGGCCATCCTGCATGCTCGTCGGGTTGCTCTCCATCTGGGTGCTTGGACCTCAGAGACACATATTTTAACCCCGGGATTGCCATAGGGATCCGCAATCTTGCCGGTGCTCTTTAACGTGTATACGACCACGATTGCAAACCTAGAAGCACCAGGGTTTGGAAGAATACTAACATTTGCAGATGATATTCTTGCATATAGGCAGAGGAGAGATAGGGAGCAAGCAGCCCAGGAGTTACAGGCGACAGTAGATAAAGTGATTGACTGGTGCACAGAAATGAGTGCTGTCATCCACCCGGAAAAGGCGGCTGTTTTGTGGTGCTCTCTGGACAACAGGATTGTAAGAGCTAATGTCCCAAGCCTCGCGATAGATGGTAGAAATGTCAGCAGAGAGAACAAACTGAAGTATCTGGGGATCACATTTGACAGGTGCCTATCCTTCAAGGACCATGTGGAGACAGTTGTGACACGATCTCAAAAGGGACTCAATGCACTTAAAACAATGGCTGCAATGGACACAGAGCAGAGAATGCTTTTCACACTATACCAGCACTTGATCCTCTCAGTGATTGATTATGGACTAGGACTGCTCACTGTCTCAAAGAGTAATCTGGTGAAATTATAGCGCATACAGAACGAAGCTATACGGGTCATTCTGGGATGCACCAGAGACACCCCAGTAGTGTGTATGCGTTACATCCTTGGTTTGCCGACTGTTGCTGGTAGGCTCAAGGTGATCCAGGCGAAGGCATACCTCAGAGTAGCTGCTGACACAGACCACCCACTGCATGATGCGCTTGACGCAGTTAAGACCAGTGACGCAAGAACATTGAAAGTGGTTACATAGCTCCCTGATTTCTTCTTCTTTCGTTCGCTTGAAATTTGTCTATAACTACAATTTTGTTTCTTGTATGAATTTAACTGTCTTTTTTTTTATTTCATTCAGTGGTTCATATTGTTTATCTTCCACTGGTGTTTCTCTACGCCATTAGGTTTGCCTAGATATGTTGTGTTTTGGGCAGTCTTGGAGTATGTGATCCGCTGTCTGTGTCACCAATCCACATGTGTACATGGCTGATTTGCCAATCTTGTATTGTGTATACATGTGGTTGTGTAATCTATTATGTCCTGCTCTGAGGTAGAGAATAATGATTTGTTCTGATCTGTCCACAGGTGGTAGTCGTCTTGTTCATGCTTTGGTGTCTTTCTTACTGATTTGATCATTCTTTTCTTTTTGTGGTATGTAACGGGTACATTGGGTATGGGTACGCCGGTCTCCCTGGCCCAGCTGTTAACGTCTTTCTCCGTAATCCCGTATATTCTCGTGAGCAATGTAACCTGTGCGAGAATCAGTAGCGGTTCTCGCTGCATTGGTAACTTATGGGGTATGTGAGCCAGTCACTCAGAAAGCAATGGCAAACTACTGATAATAATCTTGCCTAGTACATCAACAGCAGCTGAAAGATGCTGGTGTTGACTGCAATGTCCTGTAAGGTATATGCACCATAAAAACACAAAAAACAACAGGTACATCAGGTTGTTCTTTTGTTCTTTTCTTAGCTAATCAATTAGCTCTCTTATTTCTGGGTACTCCACAATGAGGGGGTATGGTAACCTTACGCTTGCTGCAAAGTTAAGAAAAGTAGTGTCCGTAGTACTGACAATTTCGCAGATGCCAGGAGAATCTCAAGTACTGATTTCATATATAATAGAAATAATAAGGCATGTAAATGTCTGTGACATGCAGTAATCGTTCATGTATTAGACTGCACTTACTGTAATTGTTCACCTGATCCTTAAAGACAATACTTTGCAAGTACTTCAGTTTACTCTCTCAACTGAGAGGATGTCCATTCAATGTAATACAAGGGACATCTGCCTTCATGATTTGGTTATCCAGGGAATACCACACAACCGATGCCTTGTCTGGATTTATTACAAGAAAGAGAGAACCACACACACCCCCCCCCCCCCCACACACACACACACACACCCCCCCCCCCCCCCCCACACACACACACACACACACACACACACACAAGAATACTTAACTTGGGATCTGAATTTGAATATTGATCAGGACTAGTTGAGTATTTTTTTTTCTTTCTAAAGTGTATGTTTTTGTTGATTTTTATTATTTATTCTTTGGTAAAGAATTTGGTAAAAACATTTGCCTGTATCTCTGTGTTGGTCACTGACCTTCTTAGTCATATTTTGTGTTTATTTTTTTCTATAGATTTGGTACAAAGGTTTGAAAGAGAAGGCAGCATTTAGCAAATGCTATTTTATTGTATATATAAATTAAAAACTGTATTGAGGAGGAAACAAATGTTAGAAAGCAAATGAGTTCAATCATGGATCAAAATAAAGTGGTGGTGTTTGTTTGATGTTGTTGTTGTTGTTTGTCCATCAAGAATGATGATGACCATTCATTTCATCCAGTGGGGTTGAAGGTATGGAGCCGTGGGTTCTAAGATGGCTGATAAGGCCTATTTTGGCTCGAAATGTTCTTTGACAGTGTGGGCAAAGAATGCTTGACGTTTCTGGAGGAGGATTTCCTGCAGTAGTTTTTCTGTCCTGCCTTTTCTTCACAGCTCTTGCAGTCCTGGTTGCCTCACATATGACTGCACCCTTGCGTAATGATGCACGCCACGAATTTCGGTCTCTGGCTGCGGCCTCCCATGTGTCATGATGAATTCCAAAAGCATTCAGTGAGATTTTCAGAGTGTCTTTTAACCCTTTACAGGGCAGACGCTTGTCCGTTTTGTAGCCCTGAACGGGCAAGATTTTTTTCAGGTTCTGTAAAATTTCGGGTTCGCGTTAGTAAAAACATCACAAATAAGGTGTTAGTCAACCGATTTTAGTTAAATAAACAACACAATGAAGGGAAAAGCCTGCAGAATATGTTACTCACATGATTGTTGCCGGTAATCCATATATGAACACAAATATTTACGAAATACGGCATGTGTTTGTGATTTTCCGTCATCTATACGGCAATTTACAACACATTTTCAGAATCATAATCACTTTCTTTAAAGTCCGACTCACGACTGCTAATGCAAAGTAACGCTTTGCACTGATATCTAGCTCCGATTAATAATCAACTTTGTGCCCTTTAATGTCATTTAAATTGAACAGAGCGAAATCTCGGCTATCACTTGAAGAATCGCCGAAATCCATTTTGAAAAACAGCGTAAAACTCCCAAAAACTATCAAAACAAGTCCGTAAAAGTCTGTTCAAAGTCATTGTAGCGCGTTTACAAATGGCGGCCACGTTGTCAAGCTATGGGCGAAAGTGAAAGTAGCCGACGGAAGTGTCGGAAAGCCGAGAGATCGCGTTTTTACAATGCATAATAGTATCGGCCAGAATCGGACGCTACGCTCGTATTTAGAGATCGGCCGGTAACGGACGCTACGCCTTGTAAAGGGTTAAAGCGTTTCCTCTGGCCACCTTGGGAGCGTTTACCACAACGCAGTTCGCTGTAAAAAATTCGTTGTGATCTGGCATGCGAGTCAAGTGACCAGCCCAGCGAATCTGATTCTTCATCAGTAGAGTGTGGATACTGGGCATGGACGCTCTTTCTAGGACTTCAGTGTCTGGAATCTTGTCTTGCCATTTAATCTTCAGTAACTTCCTTAGGCAGACTGTGTGGAAGTGGTTTAATTTCCTAGCGTGTCGCTGATAAACAGTCCAGGTTTCACAGGCATATAGCAGTGTGGATAATACAACTGCTTTGTAGACTTTTAGCTTTGTTTGCAGGCTTATTCCAGTTCTGTCCCATACATTCTTGTACAGTCTGCCAAAGGCCGCACTGGCCTTGAGATTCTTGCATTCACTTCGTCATCAATTGTGGCAGCTTGTGACACAGTGCTGCCAAGATAGGTGAATTTGTCCACAACACTTAGTCTATTATCATTCATTTTGATATTCGGCACAGTGTGATTATTCCCTGGAGCTGGCTGATACATAACTACAGTCTTCTCCAAGTTGATATTGAGCCCAAAGTTGGCACAGGCATGTGAGAAAGCTGAAACATTATGTTGCATGTCCGCCTCTGAGTTGGCGTATAGTGCGCAATCATCAGCAAACAGGAGCTCTCTGACGGTGTCGCTGTTAATTTTGGTTTTAGCTTTCAACCTTCTGAGATTGAATAACTTTCCATCCATACGGTAGTTGATGTCTATTCCACTGTCGTCGTTCTCGAAGGCATTCATCAACATGGCTGAAAACATGAGGCTGAACAGTGTTGGTGCCAGGACACATCCTTGCTTCGCTCCATTGGTGACAGGAAAGGGTTCAGACAGTTCACCATTTTCCTGTACTCTTGCCTGCATACCATCATTGTTTGTTTGGTACATACATGCAGATGCCTTATTTCATACTATAACATATCCCCCCACAATCAAAAATATTACTGTGTCATTTACAGCCACAGATATCTGTACTTATGAAACTTAAGAGAAACTTCATGAGAGAGGAATTGATACTGAATGAGGGAGGAGTTTACCACATGTCTTAACACCAACAGGTCATTCAGCAAGATTAACATTGCCTCAAGTGTGTACATGGTATTGGGTGAGTATCTGTTTATTTTGGACATCTGTTTTCTGTGTCCTAACCTAACCTTGTCATAATTTAGCCTGGCTGATGCCTACCTTGGCATACCATCTCAAACAGTGGATAGAGATGAGGTGCCTGGTATTGTGTCACTTATTTGCATACAAATGTTGGACCGACCTGCAGGTGGGTATTGCCATGGAATGTAAGATTTTGCAGACACAATTCGACATGGCCATGCAGGTTATCCTGGATGCGACATCCGGCTATGCACACAGTCCGAAACTAAGCGAGGAACAGAACATTCCGCAGCTGAAGGCCTTCATGGATGATACAACTATCCTGACACTGAGCGAGAGTGATGCCCGCAGCATCCTCCACTGACGGGACAATCTGATTTGATGGTGCAGGATGAGCCTCAAGCCCTAGAAATCGAGAAACCTATCAATCGTGAAAGGGTAGAGTGGCGGAAAGGAGGTTCATGGTTGCTGGGCTAGCAATTCCCACGGTGATGGAGGAACAGGTAGAGTCTCGGTCATGTGTACATTTCAACCCTGACGGACAGGTACGCGGTGGTAGAGATAAAAGAAGTGTTGGCGAAAGGTCTGTGAACCATCGATCGAAGCAGGTTGATAGGCAAATTCAAGATCTGGTGTCTCCAATTCATGCTTATTCCGAAACTCCTGTGGCCACTGTTGATATATCATATAGGCTCAACCACAGTGAAAATGATGGAAATGAAAAGTGGCTTGCAGCACCACCAGCCTCACGATGGTCGCACTATATTGTAAGCAGAATAAGCTCGTCCTTCTGTTGCGGTCCCTCATGGAAGGATTCAAAGTCGGAAGAGCCAGACTCGTGATGATGCTGCGTGAGTCTCCAGATGAAGCAGTCAGTGCCTCACAGCCTGCCCTGAGAAAGGGAAGGAAGTGGAAAGTTGCTAGCACAGTTGAAGGAGGTCATGGGGCACACCCAGTCAGACAGAAGGGGGTTCTGGCACCATGATAGAGCTCCGATGTGGTCTACGGCGATGTACACAGAGACATGGTGGTTCAGGAGATATGCGAGGGAGAGGATGAAGAGAGAGAACATACAAATGGCTTGGACACAGGCGCAACAGAGCCAGTGGATGTCATGGGAAGGGATAGTACAGACTCCCTTACCGGGAATGAAATATGGCATATGGCACCACTGAGCTTAAGATGTGTCGACCAATCCCTCTACGATGTCTTGCCATCAGCTGCCAACCTGGTCAAGTGAGGTAAAGCCACCGACCTGTCCTGTCCCCTCTATAAAATGGTCCAGACAGCGGGGCATGTATTGTCCACATGTAAAGTAGCCCTAAACCAAGGCCGATTCACATGGCACCACAACAAAGTCCTTACTGAGTTGGTGGCCATAGTGAATGTAGCCAGAATGCAGGCGAACAAGGGGGCCGAGGCCACTGGGAATTTACTTTGTCCGAACCCAGCAGCAATGCGGAAACAAGGATGACTGCACTACCGACTTTCCGATCCGACCATTTTCAGTTGTGCAGGTGACTGGGAGCTGACTGTGGACCTAAAGGGCCGTGGGGAATACCCTGAAGTGATCCAACAGTTTGGCTTGTGACCTGACATCATACTTTTCTCCTCATCGGCCAAACAGTTAACGCTGATTGAGCTGACAGTCCCATACAAGTCAAATATTGAGGAGCAACATACCTACAAGGTAGAGAAGTACAATGACATGGTTGCTAGTCTGAAGCTGGAAGGGTACACTGTCAGGCTATTCTCCATAGAGGTAGGCATAAGAGGTCTGGTCTCCCACTTCGTGTATAATGTGCTAAAGCAAATGGGCATTAAAGGACAAATGAGAATACAGGCATAAAAGGAAACTGGGTGAGGCAGCTGAAAAGGCCATGTGCTGGCTATGGAATTTTCTTAACCTGGATTGGGACATGTCTCAAAACTAGTATGGTTAAAGCGGTAACTGCAGAATGACTAACAATCTCTCAGCTACAAGCAAGAACTTGCACTGTCTCGTGTCGACTAGGTTGCCTTCCCTCCCAGCGAGGGTAGCGCATCTAAGTACATGACTGTTCGGTGGAGCAAACGCCACATGGCAGCAGTCATCAAATCATGCAAATGTTGGCCGAAGTCCAACCTCCATACCAGGGCAGTAGTCATCGTCCGTAAGTTGCACTTAACTGCAGAGACCAAGAGGTGGGTCAAAATCAAGAGGAGGAACTGGCTTCCTAGTAGAGTGCTCCACCATGAATGGGTCACGGAGAATGAACATGGCAATGGAGACGAGGCTGAGGCCGTGGCTGGGGAGGAAGCTAGTTCCTCATGACCACAGGTGCTAAGGTTGTGTAAGGGCACAAGCACCTGTTGCACAAGCTCTCCTCACTGAGGAAGGGAAGGCTTGAGAGTGGACATGTTCACAGCTAAGGGACAAGCACAAACAACAAGGACAACGAAATTGACCGAACGCCTCATACGGCAGGAGAAAGACACCCAGAGTCATGACCAGGCATGACAGGCCCGCCCCTAGAGAATGTTAAGTAGGTAAATGGGCTGCAACATTCAGAGTAGGGAGATTACTTCTGATGATCAGAACCTCCCTGCCATGTATGAACTGCGGCAGAGTTTTTATCACTGTTGAATGTGTCCATTCCTATCATTTCTTTAATAATGTAGTAATGAAGTTTCAGCTTCTCTTGGGACTTATTGAAGCAGAAACAGAATATTGACTCGAGTACGGTGGGGGAGATACTTTTCTAAGACCACAGTGTACCAGAAGACCACCAATCTTGTGGAACAGGAGGATGGGGGAATCTAGATCTTCTCTTTGTGATTTTCACAGACCTTTAGATAAGTGACTGAGGCCCTGTACCTATTGTTCACTATAAACCTCTGACAGTTCAGTTTGCCGTGTTTCTCACAGAAGTAAGGAAAGAGACATGAGGACAAGTCTGCTCACAGCATCGGCTGACTGGGATGCCAGTAATATTCCCCCATCATGCAGTAGTGAACCCACACGGTGGCTTTGGAGATAGTGAAATTGTGTTTCACAATTCCCCATTATACCTAGTTGAGGGATTGAAATCAGCCACGGTTGATGTGAAACAGACCACTTCCCATTGATTTTGATGGTATGAGGCATCACCTATTCAGAAAGCAATAGCAAACTTCTGAACTAGCATTGCCTAGTAAATCACAAAGAGCCAAAATGTTGGGGTTGATTGTGATGTCCTGTAAAGGACGTGAAAGTACTTCACTATGCAGTAGTTGAGTGAAGCACCAAGTTTTCACCAGAATTTGCAAGCCATCTTGAAGCATAAACAAACATGTTGAAACTATTACAATACATTCTGAAACCTTGTCCTACAGTGTGAACTAATCAATTAAATCATCATCATCAAGTGACATACCAAATAGTGTGGGTAATTATGCTTCTCTAACTCACAATATCTGCAAAAGTGTTATCAGAACAGTTCATGTATTATAATAATTCTTGCCATGATGAGAGGCCGCCAAGAATAATTTCTTCCTGTCTTCCTCTGTCTCTTCTTCCATTGATATTTCCACACGTTACAAGTCCTGGTAAATACCGGTTGTAAACTGGATGACTTGACCACATGTTAAATGGTGACAAGAACCCAGGCCTGATCAACAACTCTGGTGATCTTGTGAGATGGTGAACCATGACAGCCCATGTTTATCTTCACTATTTATTGTTATTTCTTTTTCTTTAAAAAAACAAATTGTTCTAATATATTCATAACAGTATTTGTTCTTCTGTTACATTTACTAGAGAAAATAAAATGTTCTTTATTAACCTTGAGTAGATTGTCATAGATGAAGAGAATACAGAGTAAGGTAGAATTAATAATGGAGCTAAGAGCCAAGCTGACTAGATATAATATAATGAACACACCATAAATCAACGGAGGTCAAACAGTTTTGCACTTTAGTATGAAGAAGTCAAGGCATGTACCAGGAAAGTGGTATGCAGTCCTTTTCTATGTATTCACTCCCCAAAGCAGTATACTTCTCTTGTCTCATCATCACCAATCTGATGCCCTGATTTCAGAACTCTTCACCATCAGAGTCAAAGTGTTCATTTAATAATAAAGTCCTGATCATTTGAGAAATGACCCCCACAAACCAGATTCTTCATGTTAGGAAACAGGAAGAAGTCATGTGGAGCCAAGCTATCCACATACTTCCAAAGATTTTCTTCAGAAGCTACCAGAAGAAATCAAATGCTAAAGACATGGGATGTGGCCAGAGGCATTTGTCTGCTTTTGGATAATGTGTCCAGAGACATTTGTCTGCTGTTGGATAATGTGCCCAGCAGAGCAGGTATGGCATCATGCCACACCCACCACACTCACTGGACTTCTGTTTCCAAACATTAAGAGTCTTATTCATGAATGTCTTTCTACTAACATCCAGCACTGGATGACTGAACTGGAGATATAGTTCTGGACCCAGGCAGGCCAGTTCTACAATCAAGGCATCAGATTGGTGAAGAAGACATGGAAGAAGTGCATCACCTTGAGAATGATTAAAGTTCCTGTAGTGTAGCGCTAGCTATTTGATAGATTTCACATTCTAAGTAGCGACAATTAGACTTTCAGAAATAGAAAGACTATTCACTGCCGAAGACAAAATCCAAAGGCTCGTGAATTTAGGCCGTATGAAATTACTGGCTCAAGAAATGATCAAGTATTCTAACAGTGACCAGGCTAAGGAAGGTAAGGTTGACAGCAATACTTTAAATACAGATTGCAGACCTATTTATCCTGCTACATGTGCCTGGGAAGTAAAGAATCCCCCAGGTCTTGCAATGTCTCACCACAAGGAGATAGACAAGACCATATACATTCAGTACAATCTTTCGCTCTGTCACTCGATAGCACTTAAGTAAACTTATAACAGAGTCGTTAGTTAGAAAATTCCAAACTACACTCAAATGGTTTATTTTATATAATTTTTATTATGTTTGTTCTGTCCTATTCTTGAAAAATAGATATATTTTACTGAACTAACATGCTCGGTCTCTAATCACTATAAGGTGCTAATGATGTAATGGTCCGATGTAGGTCTCCTGGCATAGGAAGGGTTTGCCAGGCACTTAGCTGAAGTTCTCTTCCCATGACTCGTCTGGAACAACCGCTTTTTGTCTCCTCCTCGTGCTGCTGATCAGGGTGTTGCACTACAGGTCACTGTGGAAGAGGGTGTCTTGGTTAGGGTTTGGTCTATGATAATTGTTATTGTCCTTCAATATTTTTCTATACCTAGCTTTGAGGCTTCACAAGTATCTTGATCCTATCACAGGATTATCAACTTCTGCTGGCAGCTCTAGACTGTTTATAACAAAGTTTTATGTCTGACTGCTCCCTGGCTGTATGTTTCCTTCACCTTATTTGTAAACATGTATCAATCAATCAATCAATCAGTCATGTGCCATGCCGGAAAGCGTGGGTGGTCATTATTATATATTATTGTATTAGGTGGTTTAATATTTGGTTGGGTGATTCTCGTGATGAGTGTGGCAATGATGACGTTGCTGGTGACACAACAATCTGTGGACAAGATTCAACAAAACGAGATTGTGTGAGTGATTGCTCAGGTGGTAGATTGTCTGTTTACACATCTAGCATAGCATCATGACATCCTACTCATCTTAAGATTATCTTCCCTATCAGTATACCATTGATAGTACACAGAAGAAGACCTATATCTCATTCTCCTTCCATAAGTCAATATTCTTATTCAGACATATAAGTATTAATTAAAAAGACAGAAGAGTTTCTCTTACAGCCCTATATGAATTTCTCAAAGGAAACTTAGCGTGGCTAGAAAATATCAAGCATACAGAATAATTATAAAAAATAGCTATGAAATAAAAATACTCTCTCGTGAGAAAACTATCTTCATAGACTAGTAACTATATACACTCCAAGATGATGACAGGTCTAGAATGGTACAGGATGCTGGCCCATGTGGTACATGAATGACCTTGGGCCACCCACGCGGCATCGTTACTAACCGTTTGGATAGCTATGTCATTAATATTATTTAACTCTCGCTTTAACCTGCTATACTACTATCATATTGGTATTCTTTTTCTTCGTTCATCCGGAGTTTTTTTTCTGGATGTGATTGCGTTGTGCCTGTTTACAGCAGAGCTGCGTTCTTGCGCCGTTAGTCCGACACATCCGACTTCTGCGGGCATTTGTTGACCGGGTTAACCTTCCCGGGATATTGGTATTCTAATCGTATTTCTACTAGAAAGATATTTATATATATAACCAACACATCCCATTCCTGGCATTTCCAACAGCTCCATTAGGCTCAAAATTGAATGCCAATTAATCAACTCTCTGGGATGCGTCCATCCAGTAGGTATCAATACTGTTGTGGACGCCACTGTATAACTGTGCCATCTTCTCCAACTGTTTACACTGTCTATTACTATGCTGTCCTCCCCCCCCCCCCCCCAATATATATTCATACCTGTCTCCACACCTCTGTATTTTCATATCAGAATTCGCATATTTTTGGCGACCTAAATCCTATCTGACAACCTACTATACTTAAACTCTGCAGCTAAAGAGTGCCTTTGCAACTGGCAACATTTTCTGCTCTCGTATGGGAACCGAGTAGTTGTGCTTTTTGTTTTTTGTATTTCGTTGTTTTATCTATCTGTGTTGTCCTGTCCTTGACAAAGATTCTGAGAATCGAAACGTCGGCCGTCCTGTGTGTCGTATTGTACGCTTTTGTGTGTATTTTATTTTATTATTCATTTTATATATTTATTGATTGCTTCTGATTTTGGATTTTCACCTGTATTCCGGTATACGATGGATCTCCTTGTAAGGTATGTGCAACGTGTTTGTGTTAAGTATGTTCGTTCTCGCAGGAGCTAAATATACCTATTTGTTTCCAATTCATATTGCTATATCCTGCTGCAGCCGCTGCTTTTTCTTCTATGCGGTTTTCTAAATCCGCTTTACTACAGTTCCCACCAATTTCCAGGCACGTGCCCTGACTGCTTCATACAAAAGTGCAAAACTTCTCTACCATGCCTCGTAGATTTAATGTTCTAGGAAGTGATGTTTTCTATCTTGTTCTTGCTAGTTTAGATATTCTGGCATGATAAACATCCTTTTTTATGTCTTCAGGCTAATTTAATGACATTTTAAACACTGTTTTAGCTTCCTTTATCATTTATGTTTCTCAGGTGACACCAAAGAAGTCAATAGTTCCTGCATTCATTAAAGAAGAAACAAAACCGGATGCTGATGTTAAAGTATGATGGTGTATAATTTGCTTTTCTTACAAGTATAACAATGTTTGTTATATTACTAATTACTCACTGCAAGATAAGGAACTAAAATGTTAGCAAATTAGATTATTTGTCACAACTATATCAAATAATTGTGATTTTATTTTTTTCAAGACAGTGTGGCTCTTTATATTATCAACATTCAAAAACATGTAAACACTGCTTTACCACTAAATCATTTGGTTATGAATAGCAAATGTCACGTAAGTGATGTGTCATTTACTGTTAGTTCAACTCTAAAAGAACATATACGGTTGAGAAGCCTCACATGTGTGATGTTTGTATAGCATCATTTTCCAATAGTAGGAGTCTAACAAATAATAAGAGTATGCATACTGGAGAGAAATAATACAAATGTGATCTTTGTGGAGATTTATTTGCTAATAATGATAATCTAATTCAACATAAGAGAATGCATAGAGGTGAAAAGCTTTACAACTGTGAAGTTTGTGGAGTATCATTTACTTTTTTATCAAATCTTCAAAAACACAAAAGACAACATACTGGAGAGAAGTCGTACAAGTGTGATGATTGTGGAGCTTCATTTGCCTACATTTGTAGTATAATACAACATACAATAATACATACTGGAGAGAAGCCGTACAAATGTAATACATGTGAAGCTTCATTTGCTTATAATAGGGAATTAATACAACATAAAAGAATACATACTGGAGAGGAACCATACATATGTGATATTTGTGGAGCCTCATTTACTTTCAGTTCAAGTCTAGAAAGACACAAACATTCTCATACTGGTGAGAAGCCTTACAAATGTGATATGTGCGGAGCATCATTTACTAGTCATTCACATATAAAACGACACATTAGAACACATACTGGTGAGAAGCTTTACATATGTGATGTGTGTGGAGCATCATTTACTAGACATTCAGATCTAAAACAACACATTAGAACACATACTGGTGAGAAGCCTTTCAAATGTGATGTGTGTGGAGCATCATTTACTAGTCATTCAAATATAAAACGACACATTAGAACACATACTGGTGAGAAACCATTTAAATGTGATGTGTGTGGAGCATCATTTACTAGTCATTCACATCTAAAACAGCACATTAGAACACATACTGGTGAGAAGCCATTCAAATGTGATGTGTGTGGAGCATCATTTACTGTTAGATCAAGTCTAGAACGACATAAAAGAACACATACTGGTGAGAAGCCTTACATATGTGTTGTGTGTGGAGCATCATTTACTAGACATTCACATCTAAAACAGCACATTAGAACACATTCTGGTGAGAAGCCTTACATATGTGATGTGTGTGGAGCATCATTTACTAGACATTCAGATCTGAAACGACACATTAGAACACATACTGGTGAGAAACCATTTAAATGTGATGTGTGTGGAGCATCATTTACTGACAGATCAAGTCTAAAACGACACAAAAGAACACATACTGGTGAGAAACCATTTAAATGTGATGTGTGTGGAGCATCATTTACTGACAGATCAGATCTAGAGCGACACAAAAGAACACACACTGGTGAGAGGCCTTACATATGTGATGTGTGTGGTGCATCATTTACAAGTTGTTCACATCTAAAAGAACACATTAGAACACATACTGGTGAGAAGCCATTTAAATGTGATGTGTGTGGAGCATCATTTACTGACAGATCAAATCTAAAACGACACAAAAGAACACATACTGATGAGAAGCCTTACATATGTGATGTGTGCGGAGGATCATTTACTAGACATTCAGATCTAAAACAACACATTAGAACACATACTGGTGAGAAGCCTTTCAAATGTGATGTGTGTGGAGCATCATTTACTAGTTATTCAAATCTAAAACAGCACATTAAAACACATTCTGGTGGGAAGCCATTCAAATGTGGTGTGTGTGGAGCATCATTTACTGTTAGATCAAGTCTAGAACGACACAAAAGAACACACACTGGTGAGAAGCCTTACATATGTGATGTGTGTGGAACATCATTTACTAGTCCTTCACATCTAAAACGACACATTAGAACACATACTGGTGAGAAGCCTTACATATGTGATGTGTGCAACAAATCATTTACTAGACATTCAGATATAAAACGACACAAAAGAACACATACTAGTGAGAAGCCTAACACATGTGATATGTGTGGAGCATCATTTACAAGTTGTTCACATCGAAACCAACACATTACAACACATACTGGTGAGAAGCCATTCAAATGTGATGTGTGTGGAGCATCATTTACTAGGTGTTCACATCTAAAACAACACAAAAGAACACACACTGGTGAGAAGCCTTACATATGTGATGTGTGTGGAGCATCATTTACTAGTCGTTCACATCTAAACCAACACATTAGAACACATACTGGTGAGAAGCCATTCAAATGTGATGTGTGTGGAGCATCATTTACTAGGTGTTCACATCTAAAACAACACAAAAGAACACACACTGGTGAGAAGCCTTACATATGTGATGTGTGTGGAGCATCATTTACTAGTCGTTCACATCTAAACCAACACATTAGAACACATACTGGTGAGAAGCCATTCACATGTGATGTGTGTGGAGCATCATTTACTAGGTGTTCACATCTAAAACAACACAAAAGAACACACACTGGTGAGAAGCCTTACATATGTGATGTGTGTGGAACATCATTTACTAGTCATTCACATCTAAAACGACACATTAGAACACATACTGGTGAGAAGCCATTTAAATGTGATGTGTGTGGAGCATCTTTTACTGACAGATCAGATCTAGAACGACACAAAAGAACACACACTGGTGAGAAGCCATTCAAATGTGATGTGTGTGGAGCATCATTTACTAGTCATTCACATCTAAACCAACACATTAGAACACACACTGAAGAGAAGCCATTCAAATGTGATGTGTGTGGAGCATCATTTACTGATAGATCAAACCTAGAACAACACAAAAGAGCACATACTGGTGATGGCAGAGAGAAAAATAAAGTGCTTAAGAACATAAAGAGGTTCTGAAAGTAGATAAAGAAATTCAAGAACAATACACAGTGACTGGAAAATTGGTACAATGCAATAGCTAAAATACAGAGTATAAATGAACAATGGGAAATGTCAAGGGATGCCTTTCATCAAGTAAGCAAAGAAATATTACCAGAGTGAAGCCAAAAAGTTAAGAAACAATGGATGTCTGAAGAAATCTTAAGGTTGATGGACAAAAGAAAATAGAGTAAGAATTATAAACAGGAGTATGATAAGATAAGTAAAGAAATAAGAGATACATATGTGAAGACAAAAGAAATTTGGTTAAATGAGCAGTGAAAGAAAATTGACTTCAGTCTACCTCGGGGTCTACGGTCATTTATTTCCTGAATGTAAGCGAGTTTTGTTTCCCTATTATCTTCCATTCTTTCTATATGCCCCAGCCATTGTAGTCTATTAGCCTTCATGATACCAGTGATTAGCGGGGACTTAAACAGATCATAAATGTCTTTGTTACTTCTTCTTTTCCACTCTCCACTTTGTGTATCCCTAATGGGTCCGAAGATGCGTCTTAAAATTTTGTTCTCAAAGGTTTGTAACAAGGCTTCATCTCCTTTCGTTGTACTCCAGGTTTCAGAGCCATACAGCACAACTGGTCTGATCAGTGTTTTGTATATTGTGATTTTGGTGTTACGAGATAGCGCCTTTGATTTTAGTAGATGTTGTAGTGCATAGTATATTTATTTCCAGAGTTGATTCTAGTTTGTATTTCTTCCCTTATGATGTTGGAGCAGTTGAATATTGTACCCAGGTATTTGTATGTTTCCGTTCTTTTAATGGTCATATTATCTATTTGTATGTGGCCAGAGTTTTTAGCCATTCCGTCTCTTGAAATTACCATATATTCTGTCTTATCTTGGTTGATAACCAGCCCCATCTGTTGGGCTTTTTCCTTTAAGTGAGTCAATATTAAACTGAGAAATAAAGAGGATAATTATGAACCGGGCGCTGGAACGCAAATTATTCCTCCCCATGATGCTTGACGGCAGAAGTGGAAGATGATGATGATGATGATGAATTATGAACAAATAAAGCTAGGAGTATGACAGGGATGTGTTTAGTCACCAGATCTCTTCTCTTTGTATTTTCATCTTTCACATTATCATGTTGTATGTATGACACTTGATTTTATCATGTATAATATAATCGCATGCACACTACTGTAGAGTGAGAGAGAGAGTTAGTAAGGGAGTGTGAGTGTGTGTGTGTGTGTGTATGTATATGTATATATATATATATATTTATATGTATGTGTATATATATGTGTGTGTGTGTATGTATGTGTATATATATGTGTATGTGTGTATATATATATATATATATATATATATATATATATATATATATATATATATATATATATATATGTATGTATGTATGTATATATATATGTATGACATGTGTGTGTGTGTGTGTGTAAGAAGAGAGAGAGAGAGAGTTGATGCATCACTATTTTTGAAGTTACAAAATGTATATGTACAATTTTTCTCCATTTTCTTTACAATTTTGCGACAATGCTCACGACAATTGTCACTGTATGTGTGTGTAAAGTGTGGGAGTTTGATCATAATAGTAGATTGGGGGATGGGGGGATGTGTGTGTGAGTGGGCTCAGGATGTGTGGGTTGGCGGGGTGGGATTGTGTGGATGGGTGGGGGATTTGTGTGTGGGTACGTGCAGGATGTATGGGTTGGTGGGGAGATGTGTGTGTGGGTAGGGATGCGTGTTTGGCTAGGTGGTTGTGGGGGGAGGAGGATATGTTGATGGATGATTGATAGTGGATTATGGGATGGGTGGGGGATATATGTGGGTGTGGGGATATGTGGTGGGTAGGAGATGTGTGCAGGTGGGGTGGTTGTGAGTTTGGGGATGTGTGTGTTGGTGAGGGATGTGTATGGGTGTGGGATGCTTGGGTGGATGGGTGGGGATTGTGTGTGTGGGTGAGAGGTGTGTGGGGGATGTGTGTGGGTTGGGGGAGGGGTGCATGATAGGTGTGGGTGATGGATTTGGGGATGTGTGTGTGTGGGTACAGGATATGTCTGGCTGGGTGGGGGTGTGTGTGGCTGGATGGAGGATGTATGTGTGGGTAGTGAGGGTGATTGTAGTTGGGGGGATGTGGGTGAGGGATGGGTGTGGGATGTTTGGGTGGATGGGTGGGGAGTGTGTGTGTGTTTGAGACATGTGTGGGCTGGGGAGGGGTGTGTGATAGGTGTGGGTGATGGATTTGGGGATGTGTGTGTGTGGGTAGGGGATATGTCTGGCTGGGTGGGGGTGTGTGTGGCTGGATGGAGGATGTATGTGAGGGTGATTGTAGTTGGGGGATGTGTGGATGGGTAGGAGATGTGTGGGGAGATGTATGTGTGTGGGTGTGGTGTTGCGTGGGAGGGGAGTTGGGTGTGGATAAAGAATGTATGTGTGGGTGGGTGGGGTGTGCGGGTGGGTGAAGGATGTGTGTGAGGGTGGGGGATGTGTGTTTAGATGGGTGGTTGGGGTGTGTGAGTGTGGGTGGGTAGATAGGAGATGTATGTTTTGATGAGTGAGTGAGGGATGTGTGGGTGTTAGTGGTTGAGGGATAAGTACGTGTGTCTAGGGATGTGTGAGGGGATGAGTGTATGGGTTGAGGATGCATGTGTGGGTTGTGTGTGCGTGGATGGGAGGTGTGTGTTTGTGAATGGGGGATGTGTTGGTGGGTGGGGATGTGTGTATGGGCGGGGAGATTGTGCTGTGGGTTGGGATGTTTGTGTATGTGGGTAGGGGTGTGTGGTTAAGGGATGTGTGGCTGGGGGGGGGGGGGTGGGTGGGTGGGTGGAGGATGTGTGGTTGGGTAGAGGATGTGTGGCTGGGTGATTGTATATGAGTAAGGGTGTGTGGTTAAGGGATGTTTGGTTGGGGGATGGGTGGGTAGAGGATGTGTGGGTGGGTAGAGGATGTGTGGGTGGGTAGGGGATATGTGGGTGGGTGAGTGTGTGTAGGTTAGGTGATGGTGGGGGATGTTTGTAGGGGTGGGCTCGGGATCTGTGAGTGGGCTGGGGAGATTATGTGGCTGGGTGCGGAATTTGTGTGTGGGTAGGTGCGGAATATGTGAGTTGATGGGGAGATGTGTGTGTGTGTGGGGAATGTGTGGCTGAGGAATGTGTGTTTGGCTGAGTGATTGGAGGTGTGTGGGTAGAGGAGGATATGTGAGTGAGTGATTGTTGGTGGGTAATGGGACGGGTAGAGGATATGTGTGTAGGTGGGTGGATGTGTGGGTTGGGGAATGTATGTGTGCTTGGGGTGTGGGTGGATGGGGTGTGTGGTGGGTGAGAGGTGTGTGTGGGTGGGGAGATGTTTAGGTGTAGGGATGTGGTGGATGGGTAGGGGCATGTGTATGTGTGTGTGGGTATGTGTGTGGTTGGGTGGTAGAGTTGGAGTGAATGGGAGATGTGTGGGTGGGTGGTTGATGTGTCTCATAACATAGTAATATGCATTGTTTATGTTTACAAAATTCATGTGACAATGTTTTTTTCCTATGCACTGTTGATGAAAGAAAGATGAGTGATTGGAAGGGCCGAATGTAAGACGGGCCTGCGTGCCCAATTTGTTACCCTTTGAAAATAAAGTCTGTCCGTTCATTCGTTAGTTAGTTCGTTCCCTCTGTAGTGAAGTAATAATGAGAGAGATCGAAGAGAAGCCATAAATACTAATCATTGGCACCTTGCCGTCTTGACAGACGATAGTTTGTGCTCTAAAAAGGCATAATAACTTTTAACTATGGCGGTAGCGAGTGTGACTGATAAGGCCAATTTGCGCTGTAAATGTCCGTTCACAGTGGGTGCATGTGAACACGTGGTCATTTCCACCATCATGCACCATCTTACGTCTCAAACGCTTGGTGTGTGACTTTTCTGCAATAATTTTCTCCTTTGACTTTATTCCATTTCTGATATTTGCCCTCCACGCAACACGTTCAGCGGCGACTTGCTCCCAATGTGCATTATCAATGCCTGTATCAATCATGTCCCGCTTACACACATCTTTGTATCGTAGTAGAGGCCGACCCTGAGATCTCTTACCCATCTGTAATTCACCAAAAAAGATATCCTTTGGTATTCTACCATCATCCATCCTCCTAAGATGTCCTATCCATCTAAGTCTACGAAGACTGAGCATGGAATAAACTGTCACACAACCTGATCTTTCCAATACTTCAGTATTTGTGATTTTGTCTTGCCACTTAATACCAAGAATTCTTCGCAGACACCGCATATGAAAGCTGTTTAAATTGTTCTCTTGGTGTGAGTAAGTTGTCCAGGTTTCACTGCCATAGAGAAGAGTACTAAGGACACAGGCTTGATAGACAAGGACTTTTGTTTTGCAGTAAGCTTCCTGTTCTCCCAGACTCTTTTTCTTAACCTGTTCATTGTTGTTGCTGCCTTACCAATCCGGATGTTGATTTCCTGATCTAGGGATAATTTGCTATTTACCACTGATCCTAGATATGTAAAATGGTCTACTATCTCTAGTTCGGCGTCGTCAATAAAGATTGATGGTACCCCATGTGCACCTTGTGACATAATCTGTGTCTTCTTTTTGCTAATTGTTAAACCAAATTCAGAACAAGCATTGGAGAATGCAGATAGTAGACATTGCAATTCTTCCTCAGAGTGGGTCGTAACTGCAGCATCATCTGCAAAAAGCAACTCTCTGATCAGTACCCTCCTAATTTTGGTCTTAGCCTTCAATCTCTGAGCATTGTAGAGGCCGCCATCTGAGCGTGAGTGAATGTATATACCACCATCCTGATCACGAAAATGCATATTTCAGTAGAAGTGAAAAGTATATTCCAAGAGGGTGGGAGCTAGTACACAACCTTGCTTAACTCCACTCTTGATTTCAAATTCTTCAGAAGTTGCACCATCAACTTGATTATACCCTTCATGCCTGTGTGGAACGATTCCAGAATGAACAGAAGAGTTGGAGGGCAGCCAATCTTCTTTAGTGCCTTGAACAGACCCTCACGACTGACCAAATCAAATGCCTTTGTGAGGTCGATGAAGGCAATAAACAGTGGTTGATTCTGTTCACGGCATTTTTCTTGCATTTGTCGCAATGAGAATATCATATAGAAATATATAGCTATATAAATATATCCTGTTATTTTGTAAATACTAATCACAGTTTATAATATAAACAATATAGACTATGCAGATGACACTGTATTGGTGGCGGATAATACAAAAGATCTGCAACATTTGTTGGACGTTGTAGTAATAGAGAGTCAATGAAAGGATTCTCCTTTATCAAGAAGTCAGTAATAATGATATTTAAAAAAAAGGTGACACCAAAATGTGAAATTGAAATAGAATGGACAATTCTTAACCAAATGGATAAATTAAATACCTAGCGGCATTTATAACATCAGACGGAAGGTGCACAATGGAGATTGAGAACAGAATCATCATCATCATCACTGGCTGGTGTGGGCAATCATGCCTCTCCACAAATTACAATCTCTGGCATCATAGATCAATTTGTCTCTCTCTTCTGTGCGATGACATAAGACTATAAAGAATCTTCTCATGCTGTCTTCCTCTATCTCTCTTTCCACAAATCTTTCCGGTTGTCACAACATGTTCCAGCTTTTGTCTTCTCATAACGTGGCCAAAAAATGATGACTGCCTCTTTTTGATGTTTGTGATAAGTTGTCTTTATGACGCAGCTTCCTGTAAAATGTCCTGATTGCTCACTTTGGCTGTCCAATTAATGTTTAGTATTCTTCTATAAAACCACATCTCCAAGCTTCCAAAGATTTTTTCACCTGTTTACCAATTGTCCAGGATTCGCAGCCATATGTTAAAACTTGTTCTGTGTAACATGCAAGAACTCTTGTTTCTAACTTTAAAGGACAGTGACTTATTGCACAAAACTTTCTTTAAAGAACAGAATGGTTGTTGCACACAGTGAACAACTAGGGTTAGAATTGAATTGCAAGAAAACACAGATTATGGTCGTCACTGGGAAGAAGGAAATACCACAGTGTAATATACAAGTAATTGGGCATATTTTTCAACAAGTGAATTGGTACAGTTATCTCGGAACAGTTATAACATCTGATGGGAGATGCCTTGGAGAGATTAGAACAAGAATCGCCATTGCGAAGGTAGCCTTGTGCAAGATGAAAAACATCTTGACCAATAAAAAGATATCAATTGAAACAAGAAAAAGAGTGTTGAAGTGCTACATAGAACCTGTTCTTTTGTATGGATATGTAGCGTAGATAATGAGCAGACAAGCTGAAAAACATTTGATCGCAGTGGCAATGTGGTTTGTGAGGAAAATGCAAAGAATACCTTGGAAAGACAGAAGAAACAAGAAACAAATGAAGATTGTAAACTGATTAGAGACATTAGATGTAAACAGTCAAAATTCTGTGGGCATGTTATTAAAAGAAATGACTTGCAGAACTTGGTAACAACTGGCAAAATCGAAGGGAAGAGACCAGGGGGAAAACTGAGAAGTAAATATCTGCATGGCTTGGCCATGTGGCATGATCAAGATAGGAACACGGAGCTGATCCACGACTCTGGTGATGGAGTGAGATGGCAAAACATGGCCGCCTACGCTTATCGGCTTGCACATGATGGATGGATGGATGGACAAGGGAGATGTTAGAAGACAAATGAATGACTGCCGGTTGAAGATGCAATAACAGATGAAACAACATATTTGAAGATGTTTAAGTTTGGATTTAAGTGTGGTTCCAGCGAGGAGAGACTGAGGAGAAGAATCTTGTGTTTTACTGGAGCAATCAGCATCTACATCTTATGACATTTGCTGAGGCAGATGAAGCATCTGTCAGTTAATCCAGAATGTTGTGATGCCAATTTTTAAAACCCAAGAGCCAAGTATGAAAGCTCTGTGACTTTTACATCACATGTGTCAAGTAAGAGGCTGGTTAAATGTCAGGTTAAATCGTTTAGCCATACTACCAAGCTACGAACTGACAGTATACCACAACAATCATTAATGTACAGATCAAATAGAACCAGAAGCGGCCAACCATGTAAGCGATGGACAGAGGGAATAACAGAGTCTGTGGGAATCTTGATATATATATAGCCCATAAATGGGCACTCCCACGCTGTTTATGCTTCACCTCGACACTGCAGGGTACAAGAGGAACAAGATGAGATGATGATGGGAAAGAAACAAGTAAATATAGCTATGTTTCAACAGCTCTCCTGCTTTCTTCATCAGTCTCTACCAAACATGAATAAATATAAATCTGAAACATGTCAGACACATTCAGATGAACATTCATGTTGATATTCAGGAATGTAAGAACTGAAACATGTCAGACACATTCAGATGAACATTCATGTTGATATTCAGGAATGTAAGAACTGAAACATGTCAGACACATTCAGATGAACATTCATGTTGATATTCAGGAATGTAAGAACTGAAACATGTCAGACACATTCAGATGAACATTCATGTTGATATTCAGGAATGTAAGAACTGAAACATGTCAGACACATTCAGATTAACATTCATGTTGATATTCAGGAATGTAAGAACTGAAACATGTCAGACACATTCTGATTAACATTCATGTTGATATTCAGGAATGTAAGAACTGAAACATGTCAGACACATTCTGATTAACATTCATGTTGATATTCAGGAATGTAAGAACTGAAACATGTCAGACACATTCTGATTAACATTCATGTTGATATTCAGGAATGTAAGAAGATGAAGACGTGTTATAACATCTCAAATGTCTGAGCAATTATGATGGGTTGTTTGCATCTACATTACCTCATTTCCTACACAATGTCATATTGATGATAATTCTTGTGAAATTCATTAGAGAAATTCTTTAGAATGTATGTTTTATGAGTATTTTGAACAAGACGTTTAATTAGTAATATTATTACAGATGTCTTAAATGTGTAAACACAATATTAAAGAAATGAAATAAATGATGTATATAAATATTAATGTGTTATGTTTATTTCAATTAATTTAAATTAATCAAGTTTGATGGTGCAACTTCTGAAGAATTTGAAATCAAGAGTGGAGTTAAGCAAGGTTGTGTACTAGCTCCCACCCTCTTTGGAATATACTTTTCACTTCTACTGAAATATGCATTTCGTGATCAGGATGGTGGTATATACATTCACTCACGCTCAGATGGCGGCCTCTACAATGCTCAGAGATTGAAGGCTAAGACCAAAATTAGGAGGGTACTGATCAGAGAGTTGCTTTTTGCAGATGATGCTGCAGTTACGACCCACTCTGAGGAAGAATTGCAATGTCTACTATCTGCATTCTCCAATGCTTGTTCTGAATTTGGTTTAACAATTAGCAAAAAGAAGACACAGATTATGTCACAAGGTGCACATGGGGTACCATCAATCTTTATTGACGACGCCGAACTAGAGATAGTAGACCATTTTACATATCTAGGATCAGTGGTAAATAGCAAATTATCCCTAGATCAGGAAATCAACATCCGGATTGGTAAGGCAGCAACAACAATGAACAGGTTAAGAATAAGAGTCTGGGAGAACAGGAAGCTTACTGCCAAAACAAAAGTCCTTGTCTATCAAGCCTGTGTCCTTAGTACTCTTCTCTATGGCAGTGAAACCTGGACAACTTACTCACACCAAGAGAACAATTTAAACAGCTTTCATATGCGGTGTCTGCGAAGAATTCTTGGTATTAAGTGGCAAGACAAAATCACAAATACTGAAGTATTGGAAAGATCAGGTTGTGTGACAGTTTATTCCATGCTCAGTCTTCGTAGACTTAGATGGATAGGACATGTTAGGAGGATGGATGATGGTAGAATACCAAAGGATATCTTTTTTGGTGAATTACAGATGGGTAAGAGATCTCAGGGTCGGCCTCTACTACGATACAAAGATGTGTGTAAGCGGGACATGATTGATACAGGCATTGATAATGCACATTGGGAGCAAGTCGCCGCTGAACGTGTTGCATGGAGGGCAAATATCAGAAATGGAATAAAGTCAAAGGAGAAAATTATTGCAGAAAAGTCACACACCAAGCGTTTGAGACGTAAGATGGTGCATGATGGTGGAAATGACCACGTGTTCACATGCACCCACTGTGAACGGACATTTACAGCGCAAATTGGCCTTATCAGTCACACTCGCTACCGCCATAGTTAAAAGTTATTATGCCTTTTTAGAGCACAAACTATCGTCTGTCAAGACGGCAAGGTGCCAATGTAATGTTTATTTTATTGGGGCATTGTTTATAGATATTTTCTTCAACCAGTATGATACAGGATACTCAAAACATGTAGGATATGTTTTAGTTGTCTTGTGGTTTCTACCATAGTTTCATAATTCTTCAACCTATCAAAATGTCTGGAAGCTTTGGAGATGTGGTTTTATAGTAGCATGCTGAAAATTGCTTGGGCAGTAAAACGAGTACTGATCCTAGATAGTAAATGGTCTACTATCTCTAGTTTCGGCGTCGTCAATAAAGATTGATGTACCCCAAGGGCACCTTGTGACATATCTGTGTCTTCTTTTTTGCTAATTGTTTAAACCCAAATTCAGAACAAGCATTGGAGAATGCAGATAGTAGACATTGCAATTCTTCCTCAGAGTGGGTCGTAACTGCAGCATCATCTGCAAAAAAGCAACTCTCTGATCAGTACCCTCCTAATTTTGGTCTTAGCCTTCAATCTCTGAGCATTGTAGAGGCCGCCATCTGAGCGTGAGTGAATGTATATACCACCATCCTGATCACGAAATGCATATTTCAGTAGAAGTGAAAAGTATATTCCAAAGAGGGTGGGAGCTAGTACACAACCTTGCTTAACTCCACTCTTGATTTCAAATTCTTCAGAAGTTGCACCATCAAACTTGATTATACCCTTCATGCCTGTGTGGAACGATTCCAGAATGAACAGAAGAGTTGGAGGGCAGCCAATCTTCTTTAGTGCCTTGAACAGACCCTCACGACTGACCAAATCAAATGCCTTTGTGAGGTCGATGAAGGCAATAAACAGTGGTTGATTCTGTTCACGGCATTTTTCTTGCATTTGTCGCAATGAGAATATCATATAGAAATATATAGCTATATAAATATATCCTGTTATTTTGTAAATACTAATCACAGTTTATAATATAAACAATATAGACTATGCAGATGACACTGTATTGGTGGCGGATAATACAAAAGATCTGCAACATTTGTTGGACGTTGTAGTAATAGAGAGTCAATGAAAGGATTCTCCTTTATCAAGAAGTCAGTAATAATGATATTTAAAAAAAAGGTGACACCAAAATGTGAAATTGAAATAGAATGGACAATTCTTAACCAAATGGATAAATTAAATACCTAGCGGCATTTATAACATCAGACGGAAGGTGCACAATGGAGATTGAGAACAGAATCATCATCATCATCACTGGCTGGTGTGGGCAATCATGCCTCTCCACAAATTACAATCTCTGGCATCATAGATCAATTTGTCTCTCTCTTCTGTGCGATGACATAAGACTATAAAGAATCTTCTCATGCTGTCTTCCTCTATCTCTCTTTCCACAAATCTTTCCGGTTGTCACAACATGTTCCAGCTTTTGTCTTCTCATAACGTGGCCAAAAAATGATGACTGCCTCTTTTTGATGTTTGTGATAAGTTGTCTTTATGACGCAGCTTCCTGTAAAATGTCCTGATTGCTCACTTTGGCTGTCCAATTAATGTTTAGTATTCTTCTATAAAACCACATCTCCAAGCTTCCAAAGATTTTTTCACCTGTTTACCAATTGTCCAGGATTCGCAGCCATATGTTAAAACTTGTTCTGTGTAACATGCAAGAACTCTTGTTTCTAACTTTCAAGGACAGTGACTTATTGCACAAAACTTTCTTTAAAGAACAGAATGGTTGTTGCACACAGTGAACAACTAGGGTTAGAATTGAATTGCAAGAAAACACAGATTATGGTCGTCACTGGGAAGAAGGAAATACCACAGTGTAATATACAAGTAATTGGCATATTTTTCAACAAGTGAATTGGTACAGTTATCTCGGAACAGTTATAACATCTGATGGGAGATGCCTTGGAGAGATTAGAACAAGAATCGCCATTGCGAAGGTAGCCTTGTGCAAGATGAAAAACATCTTGACCAATAAAAAGATATCAATTGAAACAAGAAAAAGAGTGTTGAAGTGCTACATAGAACCTGTTCTTTTGTATGGATATGTAGCGTAGATAATGAGCAGACAAGCTGAAAAACATTTGATCGCAGTGGCAATGTGGTTTGTGATGAAAATGCAAAGAATACCTTGGAAAGACAGAAGAAACAAGAAACAAATGAAGATTGTAAACTGATTAGAGACATTAGATGTAAACAGTCAAAATTCTGTGGGCATGTTATTAAAAGAAATGACTTGCAGAACTTGGTAACAACTGGCAAAATCGAAGGGAAGAGACCAGGGGGAAACTGAGAAGTAAATATCTGCATGGCTTGGCCATGTGGCATGATCAAGATAGGAACACGGAGCTGATCCACGACTCTGGTGATGGAGTGAGATGGCAAAACATGGCCGCCTACGCTTATCGGCTTGCACATGATGGATGGATGGATGGACAAGGGAGATGTTAGAAGACAAATGAATGACTGCCGGTTGAAGATGCAATAACAGATGAAACAACATATTTGAAGATGTTAAGTTTGGATTTAAGTGTGGTTCCAGCGAGGAGAGACTGAGGAGAAGAATCTTGTGTTTTACTGGAGCAATCAGCATCTACATCTTATGACATTTGCTGAGGCAGATGAAGCATCTGTCAGTTAATCCAGAATGTTGTGATGCCAATTTTTAAAACCCAAGAGCCAAGTATGAAAGCTCTGTGACTTTTACATCACATGTGTCAAGTAAGAGGCTGGTTAAATGTCAGGTTAAATCGTTTAGCCATACTACCAAGCTACGAACTGACAGTATACCACAACAATCATTAATGTACAGATCAAATAGAACCAGAAGCGACCAACCATGTAAGCGATGGACAGAGGGAATAACAGAGTCTGTGGGAATCTTGATATATATATAGCCCATAAATGGGCACTCCCACGCTGTTTATGCTTCACCTCGACACTGCAGGGTACAAGAGGAACAAGATGAGATGATGATGGGAAAGAAACAAGTAAATATAGCTATGTTTCAACAGCTCTCCTGCTTTCTTCATCAGTCTCTACCAAACATGCATAAATATAAATCTGAAACATGTCAGACACATTCAGATGAACATTCATGTTGATATTCAGGAATGTAAGAACTGAAACATGTCAGACACATTCTGATGAACATTCATGTTGATATTCAGGAATGTAAGAACTGAAACATGTCAGACACATTCAGATTAACATTCATGTTGATATTCAGGAATGTAAGAACTGAAACATGTCAGACACATTCAGATGAACATTCATGTTGATATTCAGGAATGTAAGAACTGAAACATGTCAGACACATTCAGATGAACATTCATGTTGATATTCAGGAATGTAAGAACTGAAACATGTCAGACACATTCAGATTAACATTCATGTTGATATTCAGGAATGTAAGAACTGAAACATGTCAGACACATTCAGATTAACATTCATGTTGATATTCAGGAATGTAAGAACTGAAACATGTCAGACACATTCAGATTAACATTCATGTTGATATTCAGGAATGTAAGAACTGAAACATGTCAGACACATTCAGATTAACATTCATGTTGATATTCAGGAATGTAAGAACTGAAACATGTCAGACACATTCTGATTAACATTCATGTTGATATTCAGGAATGTAAGAACTGAAACATGTCAGACACATTCTGATTAACATTCATGTTGATATTCAGGAATGTAAGAAGATGAAGACGTGTTATAACATCTCAAATGTCTGAGCAATTATGATGGGTTGTTTGCATCTACATTACCTCATTTACTACACAATGTCATATTGATAATTATTGTGAAATTCATTAGAGAAATTCTTTAGAATCTATGTTTTATGAGTATTTTGAACAAGACGTTTAATTAGTAATATTATTACAGATGTCTTAAATGTGTAAACACAATATTAAAGAAATGAAATAAATGATTTATATAAATATTAATGTGTTATGTTTATTTTATTGGGGCATTGTTTATAGATATTTTCTTCAACCAGTATGATACAGGATACTCAAAACATGTAGGATATGTTTTAGTTGTCTTGTGGTTTCTACCATAGTTTCATAATTCTTCAACCTATCAAAATGTCTGGAAGCTTTGGAGATGTGGTTTTATAGTAGCATGCTGAAAATTGCTTGGGCAGTAAAAACGAGTAATCTGCACATTTTGAGGAAGGCTAAGTTGCAAAGACAACTTATCACAAACATCAGAAAGAGGCAGACATCATTTTTTGGCCACATCATAAGAAGACAAAATCTGAAAAATGTGACATCTAGAAAGACTTATGGAAGAAGACAGCAAGAGAAAATTCTTAACAGTATTGTGTCATGGCATGGAAGGGAATCAACACATGAACTGAGGTATGCTGTTGGAGATTCCAAGAAGTTGAGAAGCATGGTCGCTCACGCCAGTTGGTGTGACACTTGATGATGATGATTAGACTGAGAGTTCAAAGTCAACCGCATGTTATGTAGGAGCAAATCACTTTATATTGATGTTTAATGTTTATGAGATGTTATAAATTTCTAGAGTTTTAACATTTCAACACTTGAGGTATTGATTTCCTGTTATAGAGCAGGGAAGCCCGCATGAGGAAATAAATAACATGTTTGTGTGTCTACCTGCTGTTGGTGTGTTCAACTCGTTACTGATACACTGACTTGTCTGGTTAGTTTGATTATTGTCCAAAGTACTTCAGTGTGCACTGAGCACTTGCTGGTAATTTGCCTGATCTTTTTGTTTGTACAGGTTTATCTGCTGTAACATAAACCTAAGCCTTATTTAAGCAATGCGTGGATATCCAGTGTGAACAATACAATGAACATTTGTCTCAAAGCTGTGCCTCCTGTAGGTCTGTGATGTGGTAGGGCCATCACATGTAGGCCTGAATGCACAGAGGAATAAGTGTTTCTTCTTCTTCTCTTCTTCTTCTTCTTCTTCTTCTTCTGCTGCTGCGTTCATCCGGACTGTTTTTTTCCCCAGATGTAATTGCAGTGTGCCGGTCTCTCTGACCAAGAGGTTACACCACTTTCTCCGTAATCCCGTTTATCTCGTAGCGGGCGAGAACTGGAAGCGGCTCTACCTCCGCTGGTGACTTGCGGGATAACTGAGCCGGCCGCTCAGAAAGCAAAGGCAAACTACTGAGCGTAATCTTGCCAAGAAATCAACAGACAGCTGAAAGATGCTGCTGTTGACAGCAATGTCCTGAAAAATGATATGCGAATTTAAAAAATAAAAGAAATTGCGGTGTGTCCGGTTAGACACCCTTGAGCCGAAACCCTTAAGCCAACACATCTGACTTTAGCGTTCATTTTTGACCAGGTTAGCATTCCTGCGGGACTCTCACTTTTGTGGTGCCGTCCATGTCCCAGCTGGTCAAGTTAGAACGGTCGAATGCTTCACGATCAACCATCAATGGAAGGCAGGGACAGTCCATGGTATTTTCCGCCATCCAGGGTGGCTTCCATAGTTGCAGAGCCGACACATGATGCTCTGGTGCTGGGCTCACGGAGAGAATCATCACGTCCTGCTCATGGCTGCTTTAATTCCTCACTTCAATGTATTAGGCCTTTCGTTCGCTACGTGCCACTCACAGCACAAACCAATGACGGTCGGACTGCAGATGATATCCACTCAGCGAGCTTTCGTTTCAGACATGTGCTAGTCGCTGTGCTCGGAAAACAAAATCGAGCTATTATGGGCACGACGGACATTTGGAAAACTAGCTAGTCAGAGCTATTCCAGACCTGAAGGACATTCAGAAAACTAGATAGTCAGAGCTGTTTCAAGCATGAGGGACAATCAGAAAACCAGCTAGTCAGAGCTGTTCCGGAAGCGAAGGGCATTCGGAAGACTAGTTAGTTAGAGCTGTTCCACATGGTAGACATTTCACTCTGACGTTTATGCCTTGTGCCTGATTTAGTTGCACCTGTAGGCTAGCACATCCGACTTTAGTGGGCGTTATTACGGGTTTGCCTTCCCGGGGTTTTGAGAGACGTTAGACTTTTACTTCTGTGGTGTCGCCCACATCTCAGCTGGTCAAGGTAGGACGATCAAAGACATTATGGTCAATCCTCAAGGGAAGGCAGGGGCAGACCATGGGCATTCCCTGCTATCCAAGGAGGCTTTCATAAATGCAGAGCAAGTACATATTGCTCTGAGACTAGGCTCACCCTAGGTATCACCACATCCTGCTCATGGCAGCTTTAAATCCTCACTTCCATGTATTGAGCATTTCGTTTTGCCAATGGTCGCTCTGCCACACAAACCAGGGACGGACAGTCAGCGGACGACATCCACTCGTCAAACTTTCGCTTCAGACTACCACGTGACGGATTCACTAGCCAAGCGTTTCATTTCGTGTAAACGAGACATCTTCCACCTTTGTCTATGCTCACTCTATGAGTGTAGCTATAGACTTTCATCGTAACCGTGCTTTTCCATCTTTAGTAACCACTCACGAGGTAGGCTACACGTGCTGCCGGCTTAGCGCCTTACCTCTATGTATCAGTGAGCGAATAACGGCCAGGCCCTCTCATCTGGGAATCTTTTGACCGCTATCCTCAGTCTACCTGCAGAGCAGCAGATTGTCTCTCTCTTGGTCTGGTCCCTATAACACAAGTCCTGTCGGACACATAGTTGTGCTTCCGTCAACAAAGCTCTTGGGGTCATTGGGACACTCAGCCCCCCTCCCACCACAACAATCGGGGGGGGGGGGGAATAGATGTTTGATCTTTCCTTCACTTTAGCAGGTGAAGAGTCCAAGCATCAGACTCATGCCCGACTGTGCTCGTGACATTATCAACACAGCTACCTATCAACTTTGCTAATGTGCGCTAAGATATCCAGTGTAACCCATAATTTTTTAAGTGCTGCAATTCATCGCTTGCATTTCTACATGGTTAAAGATTAGTTGCATGTCCATAACAGTATGTTGCAATCAACACCAGCATTGTGATTTAGTAGGCAATGTTTGCGTTCAGTAATTTTCCACTGATTTCTGAATGACTGACGTTCATATATAGACTCATATATAGAACTAACACAAGCGACATCCACCTTGCAGGAGTCTTCCTACAGACGTACGACAACATCTTACATCCGGTGGCATATGTCAGTCGCAAGCTATCCCCGTGCGAACGAAGATGCAGCACCCCGGAACTGGAATGTCTGGCTCTCGTGTATACAGTAACGAAATTAGCCAGATATTTATTGGGCACACATGTCATTGTCCAGACGGTCAATAGCTCTCTCAAAGTGCTATGTTAAGGTAGACCATCAAACCACCTCGTTGCCAGATGGTCACTCCTACTCCAGGATTACGGTTTTGAAATACAACATATTTAAGGACACAGATAACAATATCACAGATCTATTGTCAATGCTTCCTCTGGATTAGTCAACCAGCGTTCCAACTACGCCTGAGCGCAACTCATGAGAACAATATATATATATACACACACATATATATATATATATAGTGCTTAGAACGCCCAAATCACATACTAGTTCAAAACAACTACCACGTCAATCAATAGCGCTGACATAATATTTAGGAATGTCATATTCACCATTGTGTGTTTTAATGTAAAATCACATTTTTAAACAGTGTTGAAATTGTGCTGAATCCGTAATAGAGGCGCTCCTGTCTGGGAAATTGCCAGTTCTGAGGACACTGCTTTCTGAACTTAGCAGTCATCGTAAGATCACCATACAGTGGATACCATCCCACTGTGGAATCCCCGGAAACGACAGCGCTGATCGATTGGCTAAGGAAGGAGCACAAGAAGAACAACCAGATGTGCCTATTACATACCACCAAAAGAAAAGAATGATCAAATCAGTCAGAAGGCCACCAAACCTTACTCAAGACGACTACCACGTTATGGACAGACCAGAACAGGTCATTCTTCTGTGCCTCAGAACAGGACACAATAGATTACGCAACCACATGTATACAAAATTCAAGATTGGTGACTCAGCCATGTGCACATGTGGTTTGGCGTCGCAGACAGCAGAGCACATACTCCAGGATTGCCCAAACTACAACATATCCAGGCGAACCTTCTGGCCTAGAGAGACAACAGTGGAAGATAAACTCTATGGACCGCTGAATGAACTAAAAAATACTGTTAGATTCATACAAGAGACAACATTGCAGTTATAAACATATTTTAGGCGAACGAAAGAAGAAGAGGAAGATCAACTCAAAACGGTCTGCAGCTGATGTCAAACCCTGGATCCAGTATATCGGGGAGTTGTGAAACGTGTTCAATGCCTCAAAGTCACAGCGTCTGCTATGCTACTGTAAGCAAATTAAATTATCATAAAAATAGCTGAAACATCAATACATGGAAATTCAGGAAACGCACACGAAATGGAAAGCCAGAAAACATCACGATCTGCCTGGATAACATTAACATCAATATATTAGTCATTAGTTAACTGTGATGATCAAGCGTTGGTGGAAATATGTTCAGATAAACACATTTTGTTTTACTCAGGAGTGACGGAATACAAAAAAAAAGAAAGAAAAAAGAAGCGACTGACATAATTTTGGATTAACAGCGATTAAAATTACTTAAAGGAATGTGGAAAGTCTCAAATAATATGGTATTTAGCAACCACAGTAGCAAACCACTGGATATTAATACAAAACTGTCCCACAAGTCCATCCATTATGTGCCGTGCCGGAAAGCGTGGGCGGTCATGTTCTGCCACCTCACTCGATCACCAGAGTCGTGGATCAGCTTAGTGTTCCTGTCTCGACTATGCCACGTGGCCAAGCCATCCAGGTATTTACTTCTCGGTCTTCCCTTTGGTCTCTTCCCTTCGATCTTGCTTGTTGTCACCAAGTTCTCCACTTCATTTCTTTTCATAACTTGCCCAAAAATGTTGGTTGTCTGCGTCTAATGACTCTAATCAGTTTACGATCTTCATTTGTTTTTAAAGGACTTGTTCATTGGCTTTTCTATCTGTCCATGTTATTCTTTGCATTTTCCCCAGAAACCGCATTTCCACAGCCATCAGATGTTTTTCAGTTTGACTGCTTATTGTCCACGTTTCACATCCATACAAAAGTACAGGTTCTATGTAGCACGTCAACGCTCTTTTTCTCGTTTCATTTGATAGTCATAATAGCACAGAAGAAAATATAGCTATTTATCATAATGAGTTAGATATGGGTGGCGGGGTAGGGGTATTCCGTATCAGAGAGGTAAGGTGCCTCCTTCCCTCCGCTAGCCTACGGGACACCCTTGGGCAAGGTGGAGTACCCGTTTAGCCCCCAGATCAGGGTTACGTGAAGCCATTGTTGCCGGTGGTGGATGAAGTCAAAGAGCAGCCAACAGATAGTTGTAGGTTATGGTCTCCAGCTTCACGACGGTAGGCAGAGGATCTCTATTTTTTGGAGACAATGTCTACGGTCATCGGCCAGTATGGTCACTGCTAGGAAGGAAAGCAATGTCAAACTACCTTCTTTACAGATGCCAAGAATATCATATACTGCAGTCTTATCGATAATCAGAGAAGCGGCGTAAGTGGGTGCTCCATACGAGCAATCTCGCCCGGTAGGAGTAGTCATGTGCACCAGGTGACTCGAGACCGTCATCAGGCAACTGAGTGCTAAAGAATATCAACATTGAAAGCAGGAACTTGGAATGTAAGAACTATGAGTGGAGATGGAAAATTTTATAACATTAAGAATGAAATGAGAAGATTAAATATTAACCTGTTAGGTATATGTGAGACCAGATGGACAGGAACGGGCATTATAACATCTGAGGGATATAGAATAATCTGATCTGGTGGAGAGAAACAATAGCGAGGAGTAGCAATTATAATGGATAAACAGAGAGCAAAATCGATCAAAGGATATTGGACTGTAATAGACAGAGTATTACTTGTGAAGTTGAGTGGAAGACCTTTTGATGTCAATTTCATCCAAGTTTACGTACCAACAGCAGACAGTAGTGATGACAGCATTGATGAATTTTATAATGATTTAGAGAAAGCCTTCAAGAAATGCAAGAATTCTGAAGTAAATATCATAATGGGCGACTTGAATGCCAAAGTTGGAAATCAACAGGACGGATGCATAGTAGGCAAGTATGGACTAGGGGAAAAGAATGAAAGGGGTTGCAGGCTTGTACAGTGGGCAAAAGAGCATGATTTGATTATTGGAAACACCTGGTATCAACAGCACCCAAGGAGATTATGGACATGAAGGAGTCCTGATCATAAGATCAGAAATCAGATTGATTACATTCTCATCAACAGAAGATTCCGAAATGCTTTAAAAGTCGCAAAAACTATACCAAGCGCAGACTTCTTCTTCTGCGTTCATTTGGAGTTGTTTTTTTCGGACTTGATTGCGTTGTGCCTGTTTATAGCAGAGCTGCGTTCTTGCGCCGTTAGGCCGACACATCCGACTTCTGCGTGCATTTGTTGACCGGGTTAACCTTCCCGGGGGTTTCTTAGGACGTTTGACTCTCACTGTTGTGGTGTTATCCCCCATCCCAGCTGGCCCATATAGAACAGCCAAAGACATCCTGGTCAGCCCTCAAGGGAAGGTAGGGGCAGACCATGGGCATTCCCCGCCATCCAAGGAGGCTTCCATACTTGCAGAGCCGACATACAGTGCTCTGGTACTGGGCTCACCCAAGGAATCGTCACGTCCTGCACATGGCTGCTTAGCCTCACTTCCGTATATTGAGCCTTCCGTTCACCATAGGCTGTTCTTCTGGAAACCAGAAGAATGCAGTCTGCAGATGACATCCACAGTGAGCTTTCGATTCGGACTTTCCATGTATTGGATTTGCTATCCAAGCAATATTCCATTTCGTGCCACTAGGACACTTTTTCCACGTTTTATGAAGCCCACACAGTGAGCTTTTGATTCGGACTTTCCACGTAATGGATTTGCTATCCAAGCAATATTCCATCTCATGCCTCTGGGACGCTTTTGTTACCGACATGCTTGTGTTATGAAGTGCGGCAGTCTAAATTCTTCTTTATGCACCTTTAAATGTCAACCTGAATGTAGTTAAAGTAAGCTGCAGTCACCTTGAGCTTGTTGATATCTCCATAGAGCTTGTCCTCAAACGAAGCAGGTGTGGGCCAAAATATCTTTCTCTGTTCTGCATATATTGGGCACTCCTGCAGCAAATGTTTAACTGTCATTTTACCAGTTCCACAATTGCATTCATCGGTATCTCCTATCTTTAGTTTATTGAACAAATGGTATTTCAGCCTGTTATGTCCTGTGCGGAGTCTGAAGATTGCTATTTGTTCTCTTCGGTTGAGTTTGTAGAATGCATCATCTTTTTGGTGGCCTGGATGCTCTGATTCCCATTTGGTTCTATAAGTGCTTTTTATAAACCTCTTTGCCTCATTATAGGTTGAGTCTATGTCAGACTGTGGTAGTCGTCCATCCTCTTTTGCTAGTCTGTCAGCCTCTTCATTTCTAGGTATACTGCAATGTGATGGGATCCACTGTATTACAACTTTTTTGGATTTCTGGCATAGACCATGGAGTGCTGCTCTTAGGTCAGCTAGTTCTGTGCTGTTTTTGCTCTTCAGTATTGAGATAGATCCGTGGGAGTGAAGAAAAACTGTTCCTAACAAATTTCTGGTTTAATCGGAGAGTGAGATCCCTTGCAGCAAGATGGCGGGACATTTATTCATCTGTTTCTGAAGCTCGTGCCATTTTCTTTCGTGCTGAAGAAAAAATTGTTGATTTTAAACTAAATAACTATGCCAGTTGACTCTGCGGGAGTGAGAAGAACATCTGTATAAAATTTCATCTAAATCGGATGGACCGTTCGGGAACGCATAAAGGACAAACAAACATTCTCTTATATATATATATATATATATATATATATATATATATATATATATATATATATATATATATATATATATATATAGCACCTCAGCACTCTTTTTCTCATTGCAATAGATATCTTTTCTTTCACTAGTGTGTTTTTCATCTTGCAAAAGGCTACCTTTGCCATGGCGATTCTTGTTGTAATCTCTTTAAGGCATCTCTCATCAGGTGTTTTGAGTATTACAAGATAGCTGTACCGATTTACTTAAGAGTTTTCTCATTTATTGGTATATCATATGTTCGCATTTCCTTCTTCCTAGTGACGACCATAATCTGTGTCTTCTTACAATTTAAGTCTAACCCAAGTTGTTGACTGTGTGCAACAACCGCATCTACTATTTGTTGAATGAACCACCAAAAAACAATTAGAAGTAGATTGTGAGCTTTACTGAAACACGATTACAAGAAACAAATTGGACGTTACGGGTCAAAGCCTTCGTCAGCACATAACAAACAAATATAAATCGACAAAAAACTACATGAAACTCACTACATGACAATATTAAGGGTACTTATCTTAATCTGTATCTTGCTTGGAGCGATTGACGCATGTTAGACGACTATCAGTAGATTGCATGTATACTAAATGTTGCAGATCCTGCTTATTGTCTGCAATCAGTAATGTATTATCCGCATATCTAATGTTATTTATGTTACGTCCCCCAATGATGATTCCTTTCATATCGTTTACATTTCTTTGTCTTTTTTTTTTAAAGCGTTAACATTTCTGAAAATATTTACACTGTTTAGGGAAAAATGATCTGGAGATGTTACACATCCTTGTCTCATACCTCTCTTAACAGATCGATATTGACCTACTTCGTTATAATCCTGATGGCAGCTTTTTGTTTCCAATATATGATTTTAACACGTATACGGTCTGTTGTCACCTCTATGATTCTTACTGGCTATATTCTGAATTATGATGGCACCAACAAGCACTGCCGGAAATGGAATTCAATGGATTCCTCTGGCACAGAGTCTCAAAAACTGTTTTTAAAAAAAAAACAGAGTCTCAATGACCTGGATATTGCTGATGACATTGCCCTCCTGTATCTTACATGACATCGGATGCAGTAAAAATTAACATCGGATGGGAGTTCACAACAATTAGGTTTCAAAATTCATAAAGGAAAGAAATTAGAATACATTGATCAAACCTGGTTTCGCTTGGTGAAACCTCACTTTAAGTGATGGAACCATATACCTGTGTAAGTGGCACTGTAGACACAGAGGGTGGAACAGATACAGATGTCAGAATTAGAATACAGAAAGCTGGATGAGATTTTATAACACTGGGACATTTGTGGAAGACAACAGAAATTATACTAGCCACAAAACGTAGAATATTTAATTCTAACGTTAAATCAGTGCAACTGTATTGATATGAACAGTGACAACAATTATAATTAAGTTACAAATATTCACTAACTGGTGCCTGCGCAAAATAGAAGGAATTAATTGGAATGACAGAATCACCAATGTGGAACTCATGGAGAGAACTAGACAAACACCAGTGTGGAACTCATGGAGAGAACTAGACAAACACCAGTGTGGAACTCATGGAGAGAACTAGACAAACACCAATGTGGAACTCATGGAGAGAACTAGACAAACACCAGTGTGGAGCTCATGGAGAGAACTAGACAAACACCAGTGTGGAGCTCATGGAGAGAACTAGACAAACACCAGTGTGGAGCTCATGGAGAGAACTAGACAAACACCAGTGTGGAACTCATGGAGAGAACTAGACAAACACCAGCGTGGAACTCATGGAGAGAACTAGACAAACACCAGTGGGGAACTCACGGAGAGAACTAGACAAACACCAGTGTGGAGCTCGTGGAGAGAACTAGACAAACACCAGTGTGGAGCTCATGGAGAAAACTAGACAAACACCAGTGTGGAGTTCATGGAGAGAACTAGACAAACACCAGTGTGGAACTCATGGAGAGAACTAGACAAACACCAGTGTAGAACTCATGGAGAGAACTAGACAAACACCAGTGTGGAACTTATGGAGATAACTAGACAAACACCAGTGAGGAGCTCATGGAGAAAACTAGACAAACACCAGTGTGGAGCTTATGGAGAGAACTAGACAAACACCAGTGAGGAGCTCATGGAGAGAACTAGACAAACACCAGTGTGGAGCTCATGGAGAGAACTAGACAAACACCAGTTTTGAGCTCATGGAGAGAACTAGACAAACACCAGTGTGGAGATCATGGAGAGAACTAGACAAACACCAGTGTGGAGATCATGGAGAGAACTAGACAAACACCAGTGTGGAACTCATGGAGAGAACTAGACAAACACCAGTGTGGAGATCATGGAGAGAACTAGACAAACACCAGTGTGGAACTCATGGAGAGAACTAGACAAACACCAGCGTGGAACTCATGGAGAGAACTAGACAAACACCAGCGTGGAGCTCATGGAGAGAACTAGACAAACACCAGCGTGGAGCTCATGGAGAGAACTAGACAAACACCAGCGTGGAGCTCATGGAGAGAACTAGACAAACACCAGCGTGGAGCTCATGGAGAGAACTAGACAAACACCAGTGTGGAGCTCATGGAGAGAACTAGACAAACACCAGTGTGGAGCTCATGGAGAGAACTAGACAAACACCAGTGAACTAAGAGTTGAAGAGAATACTCTGGCACTGGATAGGACACACATTGAGAAAACCTGAGACTGGTATAACTAGAAAGTCTATTGTCTGGAATCCATGGATTTACATAAAGGAAAACCTGAGACTGGTATAACTAGAAAGTCTATTGTCTGGAATCCGTGGATTTACATAAAGGAAAACCTGAGACTGGTATAACTAGAAAGTCTATTGTCTGGAATCCGTGGATTTACATAAAGGAAAACCTGAGACTGGTATAACTAGAAAGTCTATTGTCTGGAATCCATGGATTTACATAAAGGAAAACCTGAGACTGGTATAACTAGAAAGTCTATTGTCTGGAATCCATGGATAAAGGAAAACTTGAAAACACATGAAGAATAGAAGTAGACAGAAATCAACATGGTGACAACATGCACGGAGCTGCATGGGATAGTTACGGATAGGGGTGCTGGGAGTGAGTTTGTTGGGAGCTTTCTTCTTCTTCTTCTCCTCCTCCTCCTCCTTCTTCTTTCGTTAGCTTGAAATATGCTTATAACTGCAATGTTGTCTCATGTATGAATCTAACAGTCTTTCTTAGTTCACTCAGCGGTCCATAGAGTTTATCTTCCACTTTTGTCTCTCTAGGCCAGAAGGTTCGCCTGGTTATGTTGTAGTTTGGGCAATCCTGGAGTATGTGCTCTGCTGTCTGCGACGCCAAACCACACGTGCACATGGCTGAGTCACCAATCTTGAATTGTGTATACATGTGGTTGCGTAATCTATTGTGTCCTGTTCTGAGGCGCAGAATAATGACCTGTTCTGGTCTGTCCATAATGTGGTAGTCGTCTTGAGTAGGGTTTGGTGGCCAATGTGCCAATGGGGGAATGAAGGGTGTAAGAGGAATGCATTTGTAGACCTCCCCGGTCGTCTTGCATCTGATTGTGTGTGTGTGAGAGAGGAGGACAGTGTCATCAGAAAAGTCCACATTATCAGATTTATTAGTCAGGTTCCATTGAACTCCATTTCTGTTAGTAGTTATTGGTGGCTCCACAACTCAGTCTAGAACCAATAACAATATTAAAGATGACAAAATGTTTCCCTGTCATCTTATTTCAAATGTACTTGTTAGTTGTTACTCATGAAGAACTCTGAATTAAATGTTGTTATATTTTACCATTGTGTAGTGGAAAAATATTATAATTTAATATTATTTTACTGCTTTTTTGTGGAATCTCATTAGTGTCATTTGCTTATGTCAGCTTTCTGAAATGTCACAAGAGAACACCTACAGAAAAGACACTTTACACGTGTGATGTTTGTCATGCATCTATCACGCAGGCTTGACTATAAAGTGCCACATAAGATCAGATAGCGCAAGGATCTTTAATATGTAAATAGATGGTGGTCTGTTGAGTCTAGAGTGTTTTGAGTAGTTACATCTCATCTTTCAATGGGTTAAGTTGATGGTACATTTGTGGCCAATGGGAAATCATACATCATAGGGTGAACTTGGAAAACCTTAGATAAAATATAGCTATATTTGACCATTGTTTATTCTGCTAATGAGCATTGAGTGGGGATCTTCATGCTAGCCACAGAAGGAGAGTAATACTAAAATAAGTAAATAATCCATTCAGTGGGGATCTTCATGCTAGCCACAGAAGGAGAGTAATACTAAAATAAGTAAATAATCCATTTGTACACCCTCGGCTCTATTGGGCATATGGTGCTAGAGCCATATTTGTATAGAACAATCATCACTCCAGGGGCCATGTGTTCAAACATTAAAACACCTTTTACAGCTTAGAACTAACACAAGCGACATCCACCTTGCAGGAGTCTTCCTACAGACGTACGACAACATCTTACATCCGGTGGCATATGTCAGTCGCAAGCTATCCCCGTGCGAACGAAGATACAGCACCCCGGAACTAGAATGTCTGGCTCTCGTGTATACGGTAACGAAATTAGCCAGATATTTATTGGGCACACATGTCATTGTCCAGACGGTCAATAGCTCTCTCAAAGTGCTATGTTAAGGTAGACCATCAAACCACCTCGTTGCCAGATGGTCACTCCTACTCCAGGATTACGGTTTTGAAATACAACATATTTAAGGACAGATAACAATATCACAGATCTATTGTCAATGCTTCTTCTCGATTAGTCAACCAGCGTTCCAACTACGCCTTAGTGCAACTCATGAGAACAATATATATATATATATATATATATATATATATATATATATATATATATATATATATATATATATATATATAGTGCTTAGAACGCCCAAATCACATACTAGTTCAAAACAACTACCACGTCAATCGATAGCGCTGACATAATATTTAGGAATGTCATATTCACCATTGTGTGTTTTAATGTAAAATCACATTTTTAAACAGTGTTGAAATTGTGCTGAATAAATGAAATAAGTCAAGACTACACATTGACACTTCTATGAACACTTAATTGTGCCGAGGACTTCATCCTATTGTAGAAAGTGTGTTACATTTACCTACATTCCAACAACTTACAATCGTGTGTACATACAGCACGTGGACGTGCCAAAAACTATAGTTTATATTAAAAACTGTGGTAGAGTTAGTGACACTGTTTGCCTTTGCAGTTATATTGACACATTTCTTTTTAAAACGTTTATTTCATACAAAGCAATGTATATTTACAACGTGCAATGCGTGTTTCTTTGTTTGTGTATATTAGAGAGCGTTGCCGTTTGTTAGTGTTATGTCACATGCGTTAATGAAACAAAAACATACATATACAGTTATGATAATGACATTTATGACGTGCATGTAAACACACATTCCTCGTTTCATTTCCATCTCCACGAGTGGAATGCACTTAGATGAACATAAATACACATAGAGAGAAGAGAACTATATAAAGATAAATACAATATACATTTGACGCGTTGTCTGGGCATATATGAATATACCCTTGGAAAAAAAAAAGACGTAAGATTACTTTTTTTTCTGTTGGTGTCAAGGTCGAAACGGAAAAAGCCGCCCCACGCCGTCCTCGCGGGCCGCGGCGTGCGTGTCGGCTTGCACACTGCAGGCAGCCTCATACAAGCTTAGTTTCCTGTAAGCGAATTCAATATTATTGCTGAATCACAGCCATCGCCTTAATTGCAAGTGTGAAGGATTTGCTTGTTGTGGGTTGGGCTGAGACCGGGAAAGCGGTCAACAAAGAGGGAGGGGGAGAGAGGGAGCTGGGGAGGGGGAGAGAAGGGAGAGGGATAAAGAGAGAGCGCGTAAACAGATTGGAATTTGTTAAGTTGCCCATTTGCGAAAACAGCGTATACATAAATATCCCGTTTATTATGTACAAAAACAGGCTTTTACATTGCGAATACAGCGTATAGTCATTCATGTTTGGGAGGGGGGGGGGTACGGAGAGAGAGAGAGAGAGAGAGAGAGAGAGAGAGAGAGAGAGAGAGAGAGAGAGAGAGAGAGAGAGAGAGAGAGAGAGAGAGAGAGAGAGAGAGAGAGCGTAAAACGGAATGAATTTATTTAGTTCACTACACAAGATGGCACATTTCCACCACTACAAAGAGTTTACCTGAGCTCTTCCGACCGAGGTCAAACCTCGGTCGACAAGACCACTGACGTACAAAGGGCACCGTCCCATTGTTCTGTCTAGGTTGGGCCCCGAGACTCAGTAACAAAGAAGGGACATTTATTCAGTTATTTGGCCCTTTCTTCCCCAATGATTGGGCTTAGTCGTACACATGCGGAGTATAGAAATATACTGTGAGAGTGTGTGTTTGAACATGTATGTTATGTAGTGTGAACTTGATGGGGGTGGCTCTTGCTTAATCTGCGAATAGCAGGGCGATTTTCTGTTGAAAAATCTTTGCTAGTATTGTGGTAACATGAAGACTTATGGGATCACGTTTCCATCCAATCCCAGAAACACACACACAGAAACATGGCAATCACTGACAAAACAAATTATAGACATACTACATAGGTTCAAATACAAGACATCAACAAATTTTGTACGAAGCACAATTGTAAACACCTTCATCATGGAAAAAAAAAATTTGCATACGAGGGTTTGAGTGAAAGCATTCAAAGATTTTTTTTATCTAAGAATCATCGCTCGACCCCAACATTCAATTGTGCCAAACGTGTCAAAATTTTGAATGACATGAGGCCAAAAGTTTGACACTTAGACCAAACTTACAAATTGAAAATTGTAACCATTGTAATATTGTAAAGGTTATCATAACAAACAATTTATGATTACATCAAAGGGAAGCATTCTACTGGAGTCAAAATTGGTGCATTCTATATAGTATCCACAACAGTGCAATGACTGCTATGTACCAAATATGGGCATCTACTTTTAGACTAAGGGTACTGTAATTTGGCTGGACCAGGAGTTGAGTGCCAGGCCGCTATGTCTAGCATACTTCTCCTGATGCTATCACACATGTGGATAGCATGACACCTTACATGTTTTTTGTTGAGAGGAAGGACATGGTTTGAAAGATAACATAAGTCGTCGTTTACTTCCGGTCTGTGCTGAGTCCATTAGTGAAACAAAGTACCAGTCCAAACAGAAAACCACGCCCGATACTAGCTAGCCAAATGACGGCAATGAATAAGTTATAGACTACACACCGTTTCCCAGCAGAAGAGGCACCTTCCCATCATGCAATCGCATGAGTCAACCATATGAAAACCAGCTAAACAACACCGTTGAGTCTTGACAGTAAAGTAAAACTTAAAAAAATAGAATATGTGACTACCCACACACATAATGAAAGTGTACCACTTTCATAGGCAAGGAGGGGGGAGGGGGTGTCAAGGACCCACGGTACTGCATAGTCAGTGATAGACAGGAGATAGGTTAGTTGCAGGATAGCAGGGTGTCAACGTCTCACACGTACAGTTATTCTTAAATCCTTCACATGCACTCAAGAAAATATTAGTCGTACATGTGGTATTGAATATTTATTCAGGAGAACCTGATTATCGTCACCATGCGCACACAAGGCAGTTAAATCAATATATACATAAGTGCTGGCTAACAAACAATTAAAGCACTCAGGCAATCACATAAACCCTGCACTCAAATACTCGCTATCTTCAAACATGGCAACGCCAGCTAGCACTCCCGCAACATCTATACACTCGCTCCAGAAACACAAACGTCCTTCCCCTAAACGGCCGAGTCCCAGTCTGGCCTTTCCTCACGTTGGCCGGTTGGTCTCGTGGTACTGGACCCCGTGTATCTCGGGACAACCGGGCTGTCTCAACAGTCACGTCGTATTGCTGTTCGCCCGTGTTGTGTCAGGTCGTTCAGTGCAACGCTGTCTAGTGAATCCACGACAGAGTCCCGTGGACTTGTGTCCCCTTTTATCACTGGGTCTTGTCCCGTCTATGACATCTCAGTGTCCCTGCCTATGTCCGGTCTCTACTATCTCTATTGTCATGTAGATGTCCTGTCTTATGACATCTCTGCGCCCTTACCTATGTCCTGTCTATCATATCTCTGTGGTCATGTAGATGTCCTGTCAATGACATCACTGCCTATGTCCTGACTCTATTCTGTCCCTTGTCCTCTATATGTCCTGACTCTATTCCCCAACACTCTGACATCCTCCCCTGCTTCCCCAGTATTGTGTCACCAAATTCTTCCCAAGAAGTGTGACACAATGTTGTCTATAGATATAAAATTAGTCTGAATAATTTGTCAGTGGGTTGTGGGAATTCGTCGGTGATTCTGTTTGGGTACAAATGTGATTTATAAGGGTACTAGCTGACTCGGCCCGGCTTCGCCCAGCCCCTGGCGGGGATCTATCTATCTATCTATCTATCTATCTATCTATCTATCTATCTATCTATCTATCTATCTATCTGTCTGTCTGACCCGGCTTCGCCCAGCTCCTGGTGGGGAGCATCTAATTTAATTCATATAAGTAGTCATATAAGCTCCCGTTCCCGACTATCTGTCTGTCTGTCTGTCTATCTGTCTGTCTGACCCCGCTTCGCCCAGCCTCTGGTGGGGAGCATCTCATTTAATTCATATAAGTAGCCATATAAGCTCCCATTCCCGACTATCTGTCTGTCTATCTATCTGACCCGGCGCAGCTTCGCCCAGCTCCTGGCGGGGAGCGTCTCATTAAATTCATATAAAAAAATTAACTTAAGAATGTCCTTCCACACACCATCCATTATTTTTAATGAAAACTGTTTATAATCACCTACATGACTGTAGATAACTTCTTTAAACATAAGAAAGATGAGTTAGAAAATTTTCACTATTTAAATAGATGCATTATTTTTATGAAAACTTTGAAAATGCCTTAAAGATTATATCATTATTTATTATAACGGATATGCCTGTAAATAACTGTAGATAAAGAGTTTATAAACCTTTGAAAACAATGCAACAATCTATATATAAAATATATAGCAATGCTATTAAAAGTTATGCCCCTTGAAATAACTTTTCTTATGTTAAATCCCCTCGCTATTATAAATGATAATGTAAATTAAAATATTAAATTTAGTAAGGAAATAGCTGATTGTACACTAACCAACTATGACAGTTGGCTGCAGGGGAATGAAAGGAAAAACATGTAGAAAATTTCATCTCAATCGGATGGAATGGTATCGAACGCATCAAATACATCCCTACATACATACATTGTCTTTTATATATATAGATGATACACTGTTGAAGCATTCACCCACTGGTCTATAATCAGCTTACCACTCTTGATGTTTCCTAGAGTCAACTACTCTCCTACATACTACTACTGGAGGCTGTAAACGGCCCAAGTTATCATTGTCTTATATTTATGGTTGCCCAATAAACTGCAAAACCTCTCATACACCCCAAAAATGGTGCCCCGAAACAATTGTCTCTTTTTTAACGGAGACTAATCATGTATATTTAATCCACGGCCTCCATAAAATGTTACCTCAACATCTTTGTTCAAGATCTGTGTTACCTGATTTATCCCTATCTCACTCCCGCTTGTTGGTAGATTTTCTCTTGTGGAGTCATAACCTTTATTAATCCCTTATGTCCCTTGTATCAGTGTAATCTCCCCTTCTTAGTAATTGGTGTTTGCACGTTATATGTTCGTATTATGTTAGTTTACATGTTCTGTTACTACTAATGTGTGTGTTAATTACAAACATAGGTATATGTTTCTAATATGTGTAATTTTGTTCTTTAAGTGTCATCAGGTAGGTTACTATATCTCACAAATGAAGGTTTATTCTAAATTTTTGAGATGCGTCACCGAACTGTGATTCTTTAATCTATAATCATGGGTATAATGTATTTCTAATGTCGACACGTATAACACAATGAAACGTCACATGTGTTGCAAAAACGACAGACAAATCATTACGCCAAAGAATATGTGCAAATAAGTGCACCAATATTTACACGTCTTCTTTTAATACATTCATGCCTTCTTTTGTACGTTTTCACTCAGTCATTCACACTATGTATTGTTTAAAATGTTTACCACTGTTAAAAAAAAATCCCACCATCTATATGTTAACACATGCGTTATCAGTTAATCTTTTATGTTTTAATTGAGAAAAAACTCTATGTGCATGACTGTTTGACTGCGATAGGCAATCGTAAGAGTGGAAAAACCAAATTCTTAAATTATGTTTTCTGTAGTTTCTGTCAAATAAACGTTCTAAATTAAAGAAATGTAATTACGCAAAAATAAATGACTATACTGTAAGGTTTCTTACTTCCCTTATATCTAAACAATGTTTCTGTTTCCTATGTAATTAGTAAGTTATCTACGGAATTTATACCTGAAATTATTTTAAGACTTTTGTAATTTGTTGCATAAGAACGTAATATTACTAACATGTAGAAAAACTCAAAAAAGAAATACAGTTATAGTATATTAATTTGCTGTTGTTTAACTTATGTGGAAAATCTATCTGCATCTGCAACTTCTTTAAAATAATATTAAGTATTTAAATGTAATCTACACTACTTATTTACACTAACTAATTACGTAGTCGTTCTAGATGACTGGATATGTTGTCGTGTCGTTGATCTGCTCGACTGGAAGGTCAGAGGGCCTTGTGAGTAAATCAGTAAAAATGTTCTTTAACCCCTTGATGTGTCTGATGGAGAACGAATAGTTCTGTAGAATCAGTGCCCATAGATAAATGCGATTGTTTTTGGGCTGTCCTTTTTCGATCACCATCAATGGGGAATTGTCTGTCTCGATGAGGAAGTGTGTCCCGGCGAGGTATTTCGTCAATTTACTGACGCAGTACACAATTGCGAGGGCCTCAAGCTGAGAAACGCCATAGCGCGATTCTGCTGGGGTTAATTTTCTACTGACATAAACTATTGGATGGTTTATGTTATTGTAGACCTGAAGTAACCCGCCTGATATCCTTGTGGCACTGGTGTCTGTCCTGAGAGTATACGAAATATCCTTATTAGGTAAGCGAAAATAGGGAATATTGGAGAAGTAATATTTCAGTTGTGACATTGCATTGTTTTTAAAAAGTAGCACTCTGTACATCAATTTTCGCATTTGAACTTAACAGATCTGGGGAAAAAAACACTGGTGATTTGTGCTAAGTTCGGTATGAACTTGTAATAATTCACCACGCCTAATAGGCTTCTAATTTGCTTTTTAGTGGTAGGCATCGTGAGATTTAAGATCCTGGTCACGATTTTGTCATCTAGTGCTCAACTGGCCTTTGGATATTTTATGGCCTAGAAATTCAATTTCATCAAATGCCAACTCAACTTTTGTTGGTTTTACAGTGAGTCCAAACAATTTTATTCTGTCGAAGACTTGTTTTAGTGACTGTGTGTGGGACGTCCAGTCTTTGGTATTTACACATATGTCATCTATATATGTCTGTGTATTAGGTACCCATGTAATAGTTGTCTGGTGAGGCGGACAAAAGTGGCAGGAGCATTGCGTAGGCCAAAAGGGAGAAAACGCCACTCGTATAGACCTAGAGGTGTAGCAAAAGCTGTGAGATGTATAGAGTTCTCGTGCATTGGAATTTGCCAGTAGCCTTTGGTGAGATCTAACTTTGAAAATATGATTGACTGTGCCATATTTAGTATGAGATCATCACAAGAAGGAATTGGCTCTGCGTCCGTTTTTGTGACGGCGTTCAGTTTTCAATAATAGACGCAGAGGCGGATAGTGGAGTCTTTTTTCTTCACTAGCACAATAGGAAAGGAATACTCTGATTGGGATTTCTGAATTATACCATGAGATTCCAGGCTGAGAATTTCTTTATCTAGGTTGTCTCTGTAATTTAGAGGGATGGAGTATGGTCTGCATTTGATGGGTGTGTTGTCAGTTAGGATGATAGAATGATGGATTCTGTCTGTTCTACCAGGAATGTCTGAGAAGATTGTTTTGTACTCTATCACTAATCCTATCATTTCCTGTCTTTGTTCGTCTGTCAGTTTGGGGCAAATGTGTATACTGTCAATCGTCCCTGTGTCGTTGACTGTCGGTACTGGGTGTTCGTTGTCGTCATAGTCTGTCTGACTGATTACTGTGGTTGCAGCGTGTTCGTCGTCTGTCTCCTGCATCTGTCTACAGTAGTATGGTTTCAACATATTGATATGAAATATTTTACATTTGTTATTTAAAGATATCTCATAATGAACATTAGAAATCTTCCTAAGTATCTTAAATGGCCCTTGCCATGATGTTGACAACAAATCACTTTTATGAGGCAGTAATAACAATACATCTTGCCCAGGTTCTAATTGCAAGGTTTTTGCACCTCTGTTTGCGTATTGCCGGTACATGTACCCTTTTTGTTCCAAAGATGTTTTCGCTATCGTACACGCTTTCATGATTTTATTGCGTGTGTTAGTTACTACATCATATGGCGATGATGGTGGTTGGTTACCTGAGGTATTTTTAAACATCTCGTTGTAGATGTTAAAGGGTCCACGCGGGTTTGCGCCATATATGAGCTAAAAGGGTGAAAAGCCCGTGCTTGCTTGCGATACTTCTCTGTGGGAAAACAGCACTGTTGGCAAGAATTTGTCCCAATCGGATGGGTTCTCGGCTGTCACCTTTGATAGCATATGCTTCAAATCTCCGTTGATCTTTTCTACGATCCCATTTGCAGCCGGTCGGTATGGGACTCGTGAAGCATTGCTTAATCCCTAATAATTTAGTGACAGCTTGCGTTGCAGCTGATATAAATTGTGTCCCTCTGTCGGATAAGATGGTTTGTGGGAATCCGAACCGGGAAAATAGGTGCAAAAAACCTCGACTACATCTTTGGAACTGATGTACTTCAGTGGAACCGCTTCGGGCCAACGTGAGCAAAAATCCACAAGTCAGTATAAATCTATTGCCTTTGTTGGATATATGATTTAAAGGTCCAATTAAGTCGACAGCGACACATTCGAAAGGTCTTGAGGCTAGTCTTGTAGATTGAACCTCTGCTATGACATGTTTTCCTTTTTTTAACCAAGTGTTGACAAATGGTGCATGACTGGCAATACTTTTTAATATCGTTACAAAATTTAGGCCAGTAGAATTGTGAAAGGAATCTGGCTCTTGTTTTTTCGTACGCCATGTGGCCAGCAAAAGTCGAATCGTGTTCGATTCGTAAAACTGTACCGCTGTATTTCTTTGGCAGTACAGTTTGTTGAATTTCATGGCTATCTCTTTTATATAACCGTGTCAGTATGTCATTTTTAAGAATAAAACACTATGAAGCATTTTTCATTGCTTTGGTTTTTCTCCTATGAATCTAAAATAGGGTGTTAACGTTACATCTGTGCGTTGCGCTTGTCTGAACTCTTCTGTGGTCTTACTGTTCACCGTACCATCTGGTGAAATGATCTGCAATGTCACATTTTGCAGATCATCTTGTTCTTTTGCTGTTACAGACCTTGTTGTTGCATTAGCCTGATTCAGGTGGGTTTCTTCCCAGGCCTTAATTTCATTTGCGGTACAGTATTTTACATCTGGTAAGCACCCTACAATCAGATCTGTACAAGGATTGTCTAGAATCGCACAAGTAAATGTGCCTGATAGAAAGGGTGTACAAATGTGAGCTGTAGCCAGTGGATATTTCTCCACATTGCCAGAAAATGTTCGGCAATTTACAAATTCGCCTATGTAATCTTCTGAGTTTGCAAGCTCTTTCCTTAAGCCAATCAAAGTACTGCCAGAATCAATCAAAACCTGACAAGGTTTGTCATTAACTATACCATTGTGGAAGATTAATTTTCCTCTGCATTGACGTTTTCACCTGAAAACGGGACTGTATGGCCGCATTCTAATACACCATCCTCATAAAATGTATGGCATGTCTGACATTTATCATAATTTAGTATATCAATTGCTGCAAGAGCATTATCTTCCATTCCTTGATTTTCCTCACACTCACCCTCGCTCTCAGAAGATGAATCAACCAGTACCGCATTCACACTCTTTAACCTCTGGCGACCAACACATTTAGAACTATAATGTCCCAAACTTTTACAAAAGAAGCATTTTACTACCCGTCTGTAATCATTTCTCTTACGCTGTTGCTTCTTAACCATCATATCTAAGTGGGCTGGATACCCGGCTTCATGTCAGACATTTGAAATTGAAAATGTGATAGTTTGTAATATGGGCATTGTGGTGCATTTGCTTTCTGTTTCTCTCTATACCTAAATGGTTTTTGTGGTTTGATGTTTGCTGCAGCTACTATATTGTTTTCGTTGTTGTTTAACATGAAAATATCCCTGTTGGACGTGAAATAAGCGGAACCCTTTCTTTCTAACTGTTCTAAAGATTCAACATCAGACTGTTGTAAAAATTTAGCAAATGGGGTTGGAATGATGAAATGATCTTGTCCATTATCATTAAATCTCTTAGCTTTTCATAGCTTTTATTCACCTTTGCAGCGTTCAGCCACTTATTGTAAATATCCTGAACTTGAGAAACGTAATCAATGAACGTTTGGTTAGCTTTAGGTTTTAATTTTGAGAACTGTACCTGATAACCTGGTGCATCTAACAAAAAGTGTTGCATGATTCGTTGATGTATATAGTCGTAATCTTTCCTAAGCTCTTGTGGAATCGATTCAATGACTTTTAAAGGCTCTGATGACAAATTTCGCATGTAGATCATGGCCCAATGTTCTTTTGGAACTTCTTGATATTGCATTTGAAACTCAAAGTTCTCTGACCATGCTGAAATGGAATCCCCTTGGCAGAAGGGTTTGACTATGCCTTTATAATTGTTACACTTATTTTCTTCTTCCTTACTTTTCAGTTTGGTAGTTGCAATATGCGCCTGTGACTCAACCTCTAGTTCTTTCATTTTCAACTGGGTCTCAAACTCTGACTTTTTACTGTTGGCTTCAATTTCTAATTGCCTCTCTTTCAGTTTGGTTTCCTCTGACATTTGCGCTAATTCTAATTCTTTAATTTTGGTAGCTTCTGCTAATTCTAATTCTTTGAGTTTGGTAGCTTCAGCTAATTCTAATTCTTTGAGTTTGGTAGCTTCAGCTAAGTCTAATTCTTTGAGTTTGGTAGCTTCAGCTAATTCTAACTGCTTATTTTAAGCTTCGATTTCTGCCAATTCTTTCTTTTGTATGTGTTCTTGTGCTCTTTCTTCCCTTTCTACCGCAGCCATTCTATCAGTATGTTCTTTATATTTCTTCCCTGCCCATTCTTCTAATGTATCCTCAGTGTAACCTAAATTTTTTTCCTGCCTCAATGCACTCTTTTAAATTTGACATTGTTATAGGTTTTCTTATACAATATCAATGTACAATAATGACACAATGTACAAAATCAAATGGAAATTATTTCAGATGTTAATATGCAGCAATTATATATATATAAAAAACAATAGAGTGCTGCTTTAATTAGCAATATCAAAAATGGGAGACTTATCTGCACTTGAAAACTTTCTGCTTTCTCAGTGGCAATCGTGGATGACTTTCTGATCGAGTTTGTCACACCGTCTGGGCAATTGACATTTACATCATATTATAGACATCAATTATGTTATTTAGAAGAGCAACAATTAGTATCAAGCAACAATTTTGTCTGTCAATGTCAAAATTTTTAGAAGAAAGACATATAATGCAGTGTTTATTTGTGAGTTTTGTCTGTCGTCTTGTCTTCTGTCGTATTTAGTTCTGTATTGTCGTTTTCAACAGCAGTGGAGCATCACTTATATATTAACACCAAAATATTGTACATGTCACTTTCATTCGAATAAAGGTGTGGTTTTCATTCATCTTATTTCACTTAAGCTTCTGACAGCATTCGATTTACTATTAGAACTTGTCTATATGGCCTTATTTTTCTCTCACTCTCGAGTTATGCGTATCACTCAGAACTTAACTTTCAATCATTAGAACTCACACTCGAGCTATGGGTATCGATCGTAAGATTGACCACTTCTGACACCATTCGATTTACTCTGTCGAGCTATGGGTATCAATCGTAAGATTGACCACTTCTGACACCAATTCGATTTATGCCTGTCAACATCTCACGAGTACACAGGTATTCTTAAATCCTTCACATGCACTCAAGAAAATATCAGTCGTACATGTGGTATTGAATATTTATTCAGGAGAACCTGATTATCGTCACCATGCGCACACAAGGCAGTTAAATCAATATATACATAAGTGCTGGCTAACAAACAATTAAGGCACTCAGGCAATCACATAAACCCTGCACTCAAATACTCGCTATCTTCAGACATGACAACGCCAGCTAGCACTCCCGCAAAATCTATACACTCGCTCCAGAAACACAAACGTCCTTCCCCTAAACGGTCGAGTCCCAGTCTGGCCTTTCCTCACGTTGGCCGGTTGGTCTCGTGGTACTGGACCCCGTGTATCTCGGGACAACCGGGCTGTCTCAACGTGTCCTGCCCGTGTTGTGTCGGGTCGTTCAGTGCAACGCTGTCTAGTCAATCCACGACAGAGTCCCGTGGACTTGTCCCCTTTTATCACTGGTCTTGTCCCGTCTATGTCCTGTCTATGACATCTCAGTGTCCCTGCCTATGTCCCTGTCTCTACTATCTCTATTGTCATGTAGATGTCCTGTCTTATGCCATCTCGGCGCCCTTACCTATGTCCTGTCAATCATATCTCTGTGGTCCTGTAGATGTCCTGTCAATGACATCACTGCATCCCTGCCTATGTCCTGACTCTATTCTGTCCCTTGTCCTCTATATGTCCTGTCTCTATTCCCCAACACTCTGACACAGGGCAGGTAGCCAGGTGTCCGTCACAAAGGCCAAAGATAGTAACACAAAGTACGGAGAAACCTGTACGCAGGTTAGACTCGTGACACCATGCAACTCACGAGCTGGAATAAGCCGTGAACTGGCGAAACGTACCTGTTTTCAGTCAGACGAGATTAGAACTTCGAGACGGACAGACATAGATAGGACTGTGGCTGTGATTCTTGAGTGTTGTGTTCTGATAGTAGGATCGACTGTGTGACAGAGTTTGTAGAGTTAACTATGGTCGAGTTGGGAAGCGTGTATTGCGAGACAGTGGGAGCTTTGGAATATACTATGGATGATTACTATGTTAGATATGGAAGGAATCAACATTGGGGGACGATGCATCAATAACATTAGATATGCAGACGATACAGTCTTGATTGCAGACAATGAACAGGACCTGCAACATTTAGTAGATGCAGTTGTTACACACAGTGAACAACGAGGGTTAAAATTAAATTGTAAAAAGACACAGATTATAGTCGTCACTAGGAAGAACGAAATACCACAATGTAATATACAAGTAAATGGGAATATTTTTAAACAAGTGAATAGGTACAATGATCTCGGAACAATAATAACATCTGATGGGAGATGCCTTGAAGAGATTAGAACAAGAATCGCCATGGCAAAGGTAGCCTTTAGCAAGATGAAAAACATACTGACCAATAAAAAGATGTCAATTGAAACGAGAAAAAGAGTGTTGAGGTGCTACATAGAACCTGTACTTTTATATGGATGTGAAGCTTGGACAATGAGCAGTCAAGCTGAAAAACATCTGATGGCTGCAGAAATGTGGTTTCTGAGAAAAATGCAAAGAATACCATGGACAGCCAGAAAGACCAATGAGCAAGTTCTTCAAGAAACAAACGAAGATCGTAAACTGATTAGAGACATTATACGCAGACAGTCAGATTTTTTTGGGCATGTTATGAGAAGAAATGAATTGGAGAACTTGGTGACAACTGGCAAGATCGAAGGGAACAGACCAAGAGGAAAACCTAGAAGCAAATACCTGGATGGCTTGGCCTCGTGGCATGGTCGAGACAGAAACACGGAGCTTATCCACGACTCTGGTGATCGAGTGAGATGACAAAACATGACCGCCCACGCTTACCGGCATGGCACATGATGGATGGATTACAATGTTATTACGATATTTGTGTGAGTGTTGCTGAAACGCCACCCGTGCGAGATTGCGCACGTAGATATTATTATTGAATAATTTTACAATTACAACGGGGGAGGGGGGGGGGGGGCTTATTAAAGGGGGCTGAGTGGTCTCGAGATATGGTGTCCGCCTCGAGTGCTGGAGGTCCCGGGTTCAGGCCCCGGTGAGGACCGGGATTTATCTAAAAAATCCATGTGGATTCCAGTAATAAAATTTCCCCTGGTCTCTGGGTAGTGATATCGGACGCTTGTGTGTATTGTTGCGCACGTAAAAAATCCCTTGGCAGTTGGAAATCGAAAAAGAGTAGCCTGATGGCGCTGCCCGGGAAAAATTTCAAGTTAAAAATCTACCCAAAGTATTTCAGGATCCTCGCCGATGCAACAGAGTTCTTGCATTGAGCCGAGTTTCTCCAGACTCGGGATTGAGTCAGGAGGAAAACGGAGCACTTATGGGTTAAAGCGTGTGCCGTTGATGTTGATCCAACGACTAAACTAAACTAAAAGCAATTACAACGGCTGAGCGTGCGACTGCTGTTTCTGCTATGCATGTAATTGTTTCACCTCTGTCCTGAAATGCGAGCCAGAGTTATAAGTATGTAAGTGCATGACAAATAAGTAAAGGTGAATATGAGCCAATATGTAAAGTAAAGTTGAAGTTGAGACAATAAGTAAAAGTGAAGATGAGACAATAAGTAATGTTAAAGGTGAACATGAGACAATAAGTAATGTAGAGGTGAACATGAGACAACAAGTACGGATGAAAATGAGACAATAAGTAAAGATGAAAATGAGACAATAAGTAAAGGTAAACATGAGACAATAAGTAAAGTAAAGGTGAACATGAGACAAGACCGCCGGGGCTGGGACTGGTTTGCCACGATAGATACTATCCCCAGCCTTTGCTCCAACCACCTCAATAGCACTCTTCATCTACCAGGCCCCACACAAGCCGGGACAGCTGGACCTCCCCTCCCTCACCTAGGGTTCCCTACCCCAAGGGGGCTCGAAAAAAGCTAAGGAGCTAAGAAAAAAAATAATTTAATTCTGAACTAAGTCAACCACAACACAGAGAAGGATGGCTGAAAGCCAGACTAGAAGGTACTATGTACAAGAGCATAGATGCAGATGAGGATTCTTCATCATGGAGGCGGACGATAGCTCGTGCGGTTGTCCAGTCGTGGTAGCGACTCACCCAGGCTCCTCCAGTGGACCGGAACTCCAAGGTCTGCTGCCTCTCCAAAGTTCCCTCTTCACACAGAGAACCAATCACGGGCTGATCAAGCGCAGTACCACTGCCTGACTGACACTGCACCGATGAACAAGAATCCTTCCTTGCTGTCGTACTATTTCGCTCGTCACACTCCTGATGAAGTCTGGGCCGACCCTAGAATATTAGCGGTCTCCCACTTGAAGAAAAAGTACATGTAGCACCGTATCCAAATACACAAGAGCCTGGTCACTCTTCTATCTCATAAGTGACCCACACACTGATATGTCACCTACAACATGAGCGGTTGCTCCACATGAACACAAAATGTCACTGGCAAAGTCTATCAGGTGACTAAACACTTCACCTTATGTCCATGTCCTTGGATCAATAGATCTTCACACAGTATCTTATAACTACCCTGATCGAAGGGTATCAATCACAACTTAGCATACACTGTCAACAGTTCACCACGTTGTAATGAGGTAGCTCCCTACCTTAACAAACATGTCAACAGTTCACCACGTTGGAATGAGGTAGCTCCCTACCTTCACAAACATGTCACTCTGGTGTTCCCACCACTTAGGTAATCAATGTCTTAGGTCACTGGACCACCTGTTGGCTTCAAAAAGGTAAACCAATGTAGAAACACTATTCAAGCATAAATGATACACGGTGTCCCATGACAACCCAGCCGGGCCGGAAGCATAACAGAGTCCATAATGACCGGTAACAATGATCACTTGGCTCAACTTGAAAGTTCATGACCTTGCAATCACCAAGGTTTACACTGAGTTTGAATTTCACCAGTGCTTCACTGGCTAGAATCACCAGACTTTTCAGTGTTGGATCCTCTCGGGATCGGATGACACTCGTCGGACTCTTGGCGGAGGTCCTAACCTAGACCTATCGACATATTCAGCACTCAGCTCCTTCCAACATTGATCTCGCAGAATCAAAAGACCACTCCCAGTATGGCCTCAATCAACATCTTGATAGGCACTGGAATGAGTGGGCCCATAGAGCTCATGGTGAAGCTCTTGAATCTTCTTCAGTATAGCAATAACAGATCCTGAAACACGGAGAGGTTGGTGTGAGTACTCAACTACAACAAAGACTAACAGCATCTCCACCATGTCACCTGCCTCTCAGACATTCCTCATGTCTACCAACATGAGTATGAAATCATCACATCATCGATCTACTAGTAGTCATAATGTATAGGCATAATGATATTAGAGAAAGCAATAGCACACCAGTAGATGTCAATTGGGGGTTTGGGGCCAAAAGGGTCGGGGCACTACAGGAGCGCCAAAAGAAAGCCCCCTAGGGACCCAACCCCCGGGGGCCCCACCCCCCAGGGCCCCGGGGCGCGACCGCCTGCGGGTCTCCTACAGGACCGTCCTCTGTATCCCGGAGCGCACGCATGGCGACCGAGCCGCTCGCCACGATATATTACTTACTAGAGCGTAATTTTTGGCAGGGCAACCGCGAGTGCGAGCAACCATAGTCTTGGTTTTTTTTTGGTCCTACCTACTAGGGACCGGCAAATATAGTAGGAACGATGGGAGCCAACAGCATACGATTGTATCGGGGAGCCGGTTGCACTAGGAGTCTATCGTGCTAGGGGCTCGTTGCAATGGGTGGTTGTTGTATCTATAGTCTGTTGCGCTAGGGGGCCGCCGTCTCTGTACTCTCTATCACTGTTGTCTGTTGCACTAATGCGTGCCATCTCTATGGTCTCTGTGTTTGGGTGTCTGTGTGCGTCTGTGTGTCTCTGCGTGCGTCTCCGCCTGTGCATGTCTCTGTGTCTGCGTGTACGCCTGTGTGTGTCTGTGTGCGTCTCTGTGTGCCTGTGTCTGTCTGCGCATGTCTCTGTGTGTCTGTGTGTGCGTCTCTGCGTGCGTCTGTGTCTGCGCGTGTGCCTGTGTGTCTCTGTGTGCAGTGTCTGTGTGGTCTGTTGTGTGTCCCTGTATGTGTGCTTTGTGCGTGCCCGTGTCTCTGTCTGTGTGTCTGTATGTGTGCCTTTGTGTGTCTGCTGCGCGTCTCGGTTGTGTCTGTATGTGTGTCTGCGGTGTCTGTGTGCATTTGTATCTTGTGTATGTGTCTGTGTGTGTATCTGTGTGTGCCTATGTCTACACCTCTGCCATTTCTGTCGGCTCTGTTGTGTATGTGCCTGTGTGTGTCTGTATGCCTGTGTGTCTCTGTCCGTCTGTGTATGCCATTGTGTGTCTGTGTGCGTCTGTGTGCGTCTGTGTGTGCCTCTGTGCGTCTGTATGTGTGCGTGTATGTGTGCCTGTGCGTCTGTGTGTGCGTTTGTGTGTGCGTCTGTATCTGCTCGTGTTCCTGTGTGTGTGCCTGCGTCTGTGTGTACCTGTGTGTCTGTGTCTGTGTGTTTGTGTGTGTACCTGTGTGTCTCTGTGTGCCAGTGTCTGTGTGTGCGTCTGTGTGTGCCTGTGTGTCAGTGTCTGTGTGTGTCTCTGTGCGTGTGTGTGTGCCTGTGTGTCTCTGTGTGCCAGTGTCTGTGTGTGTGTGTGTGTGCCTGTGTGTGCCAGTGTCTGTGTGTGTCTCTGTGCGTCCGTGCGTGTGCCTATGTGCGCGTCTCTGTGTGTCTGCGTGCCTGTGCCTGTGTGCGCCAGTGTCTACGCCTCTGTCGCCTTTGCCGTATCCGTCGGCTCTGTTGTGTGTGCCTGTTTGTGTGTGTCTGTGTGCCTATGTCTGTCTGTATGTTGGCGTCTGCGCCCCTGCCGTCTCTGCGATCTCTGTCGTTTGTGTGTGTGTATGGACGCCTGTGTGTGTCTGTGTGCCTATGTCTGTATGTGCCTGTCTGTGTGCCTATGTCTGTATGTCTGTGTGTGTCGGTGCGTGCCTGTGTGTATGTGTGTATGTAGGTGTCTGGGTACGCCTGTGTCCGCGCCTCTGTTGTCGGCTCTGCCATCTCTACGATCTCTGTCGCCTGTGTGTGTCTGTGGGTGCCGGTCTGTATGTGTCTATGTGCGCCTGTATGTCTGTGTGTCTATGTGTGCCTCTGTTGCCTCTGTAGCCCTCTGTTGCCTCTACTGCCCCTGTCGCCTCTGTTGTCGCCTCTACCGGCTCTGTCGCATCTATTGTCGTCTCGGTTGTCTCCTCTGTTTTCTTCTCTGTTGTCTCCTCTATTGTCTCTGTCTCGTTTGTTGTCTCCGTCTCCTCTATTGTCTATCTGTCGTCTCTGCCACCTCTTTTGTCTCGTTGCCTCTGTTGTCGCCTCTTTTTTCGCCTCTGCCGTCTATATACCTCTACCGTCTCCATTCTCTCGACCGTCTCCTCTGTGGTAGGATCTGGCTGGATAGAATTCGGTGGCTATGCAATAGTGCAATACTTCCACACCACAGATGCATCGACCATCTAGGGAGCAACCCGGACACCCAACAATTCTGGAGACACCCCAATTAGACACATACAACATGCAGGCACAAATCGCATGCATCCTAGTGCAAGCAACCATGTCGATACAAGCAACATTCGAGAGTATGGGTCTCCGCGCCGAAAAGGCCGTAGCACGCCACCTTCTCCTCGAAAACGCCTACGAGAGCAACCTCGTGCCCGACATTGCGAAAGTCGACTACTTGGAGGGCAACCTCGGTCGCACACACCTCCAACCCCTCGATGGATTTTCAGTATTTGTCGACGATCTCTACGCGTTCGGCTATCTACGCCGCGAAGACTGTGTGGCCAGGGGTGGAAGTCTTTGCTGCACCACCGGGGAGAACGGCAGCGCCAAGCTGGTAGTCGCAGACATCTCCACCGCCGCCCACAAAAGCTTGGGAAGAGCTCCAGATGGTAGCCCCCGCGGACACATCCAGACCGCTATTGTCCACACAGTTGGAACCCACAACAGCCGCTGCTGGTGGAACAATTCGGGCCTACCATCGCGCGGATAGAGAGCGATACCCACTGTAGGGTCCTGCAGAAGTGGCGAGAGATATACCCCAACACCACACCCGGCGCTATCTTTGTAGCCAAACTAGATGTGTCCGAAATTCCTATGGCCGAGCTACTGGCCGAGCTGCCGAGCTTCGAACGCCAGCTACTCGCCCACGGCTATGGTATCTACTGCATCGACTATACACAGGATTTCTCTGGCGTTCTCGACCGCCAGGCGTTGGTGGAACACCTACGAACGAACCACAACTTCCGCGAGCAGGGGAGCCTAGCCACGGCCATAGGAGACGACAATCCCACAATTCTCGACAACACCAACAGTGTAGGACGACACGTATGCACCTGGGTCCAGAGCTGCGAGGATGGGTACACGACCCGCACCAAGATATACAACAAAGTCGTCTCGAACTTCGAGGCTGGCGAAATCCGCGAATCGTTTGGCGGACATCTAGCCGACTATGCCGACTGCCCCAACCAACACCTCCGCCAAACATTCCAACATCCAGACACCCAAGCGCGCGGTTGTACCCGTATCGAGGTGTCGCTATATGCCTGCCGCGGGCGCGCTCTGTCGGCGAAAACCGCCACCGAGGTCCTACAAGAAGCGCTAGCCTTGGTCTCGCCACCAACGGATGGATTGTTTGTTGTACAACCGCCCGCCAAACAATGGGAAAAACTTGCAATGTGTCTCGATCGCTGCGTGGTTCTGGCCGACCGCCCACAGGGGGAAATCTACGTGGGGTGGTACGCCCACACCACCACCGGACGGCTATCGGGTGTTCGAATCCGCCCCACCCAGGAAAAGGTCGACAACGATGCAACCTGGGAGCGGGCGGTACAGTGGGCCGCAGCAGACTTTGGCTTTCGCGCTTGTCCAATCTTTCGTCTCGACATTCTAGAGGCCAAAGCCGAGACAGGCGTGGAACTCGCACCTCTCCGCTGCTACACCAAGGACAAAGATGCAAAAACCATCCTAGCCGCCAGCAAGAAGCCAACTGCGCTCCACCCCAATGGCCCACCCCTCCAGACCATGTTTCCAGAGACCCCAACCGTTTCCTGGACCTGGAGGAGCAAGAAGTGCCAAGCAGTCGGTGTGGAGGTATCCTCCTTCGAGCTGGAGGAGGTACCCCAAATCGCCCAAGAACGTGTTGTCTCTCTCCTTTCGACCAGAGCTCGCGAAGACTGTCTCCTACAAATCCAAGATGCTGCCGCGGCCGAAGCCTGGCGCCGCCGTATGTGGGAGGAGCAGGAGGCGGAAGTACAGAGACGAGCCGTGGAACTCGAACGACTGCGCCAATATGCAACGGCTAGCAAGATATACAAAGAAAGGTCGAAGCATATATACGAGCAGGTGGTATTGGGACTGCAGGAGGCACAGAGAAACTGTCCGCGATGGTGGGTCGTCTGGAAATCCTCGGGTATAGGCGACAGGGACAAACACTCCCCAGAGCTGTTGTGTACAAAGATGGAGAAACTACACCCAGCGCCGTATGGGCCACCAAAGGGTTGGAGAAGCTTCTCGCTGCGGCCGAAAATTGTTTCGAGTGCCGTATAGACCACCACTACAACCGCACAACTTTCTGGCTCCCAGCCATTGGATCGAAGGGGATCTCCAAGCTGGAAATCGATGTACTTCCAGCCCAAACCTTCTACAACGAAGAAAGACGACAGATACACTGGAACAAAATCCAAGTCGTCTGCGCCCCAAAACCCGAGCAGCTAACACTCCTCCAACAGATAGCGAGTGTAGCCGACGAACAGACGGCTCGTCTACAAGAGCTGGAGGCCACACTCGCACAGGTCCCTCCACCCAAGGCAAAGGATACATCGAAGACCATAGATCTTCCAGCAGGGGTGTATCTGTGTCGGCGGTATTCCGTAGGGGCTTTCCAAGGCACACAACGCATAGTCTTGTTTCTTTCCCCCACCAATGCAGAAGGCGAACCAACTACCGACGTAGAAACCCCTGTGTATGGGCACTTTCTCGCTGCAGAGGTTGCCAGACTCGGTGGACCCACCGAGCTCGAGAAAATGCAATCCCCCATGTTCTGCCGCCTCGGCGATATTCGAACCACACCACAGAAAAAGAAGGCTCGCCTGGTCGTGCTAGCAGCCATTTGCAAATAGAATACCTCGGGTGGCATGCCTAGGAGGCCACAAACCCCCCTGGGATACAAAACACATAGCCGCCACCACAACCCACAACATACAGCTCTGCATACTCTGGGGAGACCCACGCCGCCGCCGTCTCGCGCGAAATATGGCCCAAGATAGTAGCCGGACCCTTCCACTCGGCAGCCCGTCGTTCGAGCTCCCCCAGATCTACCCACTCGTGCTTCTCTGGCCGAGTAGATGTACAATGGGGCTTTGTGACCAAAATGGTGGTGGTAGTGGAAGGGCGCCAAAAGAAAGCCCCCTAGGGATTCAACCCCCCTGGGGGAAGGTGGTGGCAGTGGAGGGGCACACAACCACATAGGATCTATGTGGTAGCTATCTATATCCTATGTGGTAGAGCCTATCGAACCACCTCGGCTAGCATATAGATTCGAGCCTAGGTGCTATGTGGCAGCTATCTAGATCCTATGTGGTAGAGCCTATCGAACCACCACGGCTAGCATATAGATTCGAGCCTTCCAAGATATACAATGGTGTCTGCACGGGACGTTCCATTGCACGAATTCTGCCCACCCCCATACTGTTGTTCTACGACTGTTGCAGACTCTCCATCTTCGTTGGTGGCCTTTGTGGCGCTGTGTAGACCTACTAGTTTTCCATTTCGATGTGTAGAGTTGGAAAAGAAAGCAGTGCACGCGGCGAACCCCTACGGTTGGTTGCGACATGGAATTTGTACGACAGTTGCGGACTCTCCATCTTCGTTGGTAGCCTTTGTGGTGCTGTGTAGACCTACTAGTTTTCCATTTCGAGATGTAGAGTTGGAAAAGAAAGCCGTGCACGCGGCGAACCCCTACAGCTGTTGCGAGATGGAGTTTGTACGAGGAGGGTGTACCCCCCACTTCGTATACGAACAATTTCGTGTTGCCCAGGCCGAATACGATAGTCGGCCAGAGAAGCACGAGTGGGTAGATCTGGGGGAGCTCGAACGACGGGCTGCCGAGTGGAAGGGTCCGGCTACTATCTTGGGCCATATTTCGCGCGAGACGGCGGCGGCGTGGGTCTCCCCAGAGTATGCAGAGCTGTATGTTGTGGGTTGTGGTGGCGGCTATGTGTTTTGTATCCCAGGAGGGTTTGTGGCCTCCTAGGCATGCCACCCGAGGTATTCTATTTGCAAATGGCTGCTAGCACGACCAGGCGAGCCTTCTTTTTCTGTGGTGTGGTTCGAATATCGCCGAGGCGGCAGAACATGGGGGATTGCATTTTCTCGAGCTCGGTGGGTCCACCGAGTCTGGCAACCTCTGCGGCGAGATAGTGCCCATACACAGGGGTTTCTACGTCGGTAGTTGGTTCGCCTTCTGCATTGGTGGGGGAAAGAAACAAGACTATGCGTTGTGTGCCTTGGAAAGCCCCTACGGAATACCGCCGACACAGATACACCCCAGCTGGAAGATCTATGGTCTTCGATGTATCCTTTGCCTTGGGTGGAGGGACCTGTGCGAGTGTGGCCTCCAGCTCTTGTAGACGAGCCGTCTGTTCGTCGGCTACACTCGCTATCTGTTGGAGGAGTGCTAGCTGCTCGGGTTTTGGGGCGCAGACGACTTGGATTTTGTTCCAGTGTATCTGTCGACTTTCTTCGTTGTAGAAGGTTTGGGCTGGAAGTACATCGATTTCCAGCTTGGAGATCCCCTTCGATCCAATGGCTGGGAGCCAGAAAGTTGTGCGGTTGTAGTGGTGGTCTATACGGCACTCGAAACAATTTTCGGCCGCAGCGAGAAGCTTCTCCAACCCTTTGGTGGCCCATACGGCGCTGGGTGTAGTTTCTCCATCTTTGTACACAACAGCTCTGGGGAGTGTTTGTCCCTGTCGCCTATACCCGAGGATTTCCAGACGACCCACCATCGCGGACAGTTTCTCTGTGCCTCCCTGCAGTCCCAATACCACCTGCTCGTATATATGCTTCGACCTTTCTTTGTATATCTTGCTAGCCGTTGCATATTGGCGCAGTCGTTCGAGTTCCACGGCTCGTCTCTGTACTTCCGCCTCCTGCTCCTCCCACATACGGCGGCGCCAGGCTTCGGCCGCGGCAGCATCTTGGATTTGTAGGAGACAGTCTTCGCGAGCTCTGGTCGAAAGGAGAGAGACAACACGTTCTTGGGCGATTTGGGGTACCTCCTCCAGCTCGAAGGAGGATACCTCCACACCGACTGCTTGGCACTTCTTGCTCCTCCAGGTCCAGGAAACGGTTGGGGTCTCTGGAAACATGGTCTGGAGGGGTGGGCCATTGGGGTGGAGCGCAGTTGGCCTCTTGCTGGCGGCTAGGATGGTTTTTGCATCTTTGTCCTTGGTGTAGCAGCGGAGAGGTGCGAGTTCCACACCTGTCTCGGCTTTGGCCTCTAGAATGTCGAGACGAAAGATTGGACAAGCGCGAAAGCCAAAGTCTGCTGCGGCCCACTGTACCGCCCGCTCCCAGGTTGCATCGTTGTCGACCTTTTCCTGGGTGGGGCGGATTCGAACACCCGATAGCCGTCCGGTGGTGGTGTGGGCGTACCACCCCACGTAGATTTCCCCCTGTGGGCGGTCGGCCAGAACCAAGCAGCGATCGAGACATGTCGCAAGTTTTTCCCATTGTTTGGCGGGCGGCTGTACAACAAACAATCCACCCGTTGGTGGCGAGACCAAGGCTAGCGCTTCTTGTAGGACCTCGGTGGCGGTTTTCGCCGACAGAGCGCGCCCGCGGCAGGCATATAGCGACACCTCGATACGGGTACAACCGCGCGCTTGGGTGTCTGGATGTTGGAATGTTTGGCGGAGGTGTTGGTTGGGGCAGTCGGCATAGTCGGCTAGATGTCCGCCAAACGATTCGCGGATTTCGCCAGCCTCGAAGTTCGAGACGACTTTGTTGTATATCTTGGTGCGGGTCGTGTACCCATCCTCGCAGCTCTGGACCCAGGTGCATACGTGTCGTCCTACACTGTTGGTGTTGTCGAGAATTGTGGGATTGTCGTCTCCTATGGCCGTGGCTAGGCTCCCCTGCTCGCGGAAGTTGTGGTTCGTTCGTAGGTGTTCCACCAACGCCTGGCGGTCGAGAACGCCAGAGAAATCCTGTGTATAGTCGATGCAGTAGATACCATAGCCGTGGGCGAGTAGCTGGCGTTCGAAGCTCGGCAGCTCGGCCAGTAGCTCGGCCATAAGAATTTCGGACACATCTAGTTTGGCTACAAAGATAGCGCCGGGTGTGGTGTTGGGGTATATCTCTCGCCACTTCTGCAGGACCCTACAGTGGGTATCGCTCTCTATCCGCGCGATGGTGGCCCGAATTGTTCCACCAGCAGCGGCGTTGTGGGTTCCAACTGTGTGGACAATAGCGGTCTGGATGTGTCCGCGGGGGCTACCATCTGGAGCTCTTCCCAAGCTTTTGCGGGCGGCGGTGGAGATGTCTGCGACTACCAGCTTGGCGCTGCCGTTCTCCCCGGTGGTGCAGCAAAGACTTCCACCCCTGGCCACACAGTCTTCGCGGCGTAGATAGCCGAACGCGTAGAGATCGTCGACAAAGACTGGAAGTCCATCGAGAGGTTGGAGGTGTGTGCGACCGAGTTTGCCCTCCAAGTAGTCGACTTTCGCAATGTCGGGCACGAGGTTGCTCTCGTAGGCGTTTTCGAGGAGAAGGTGGCGTGCTACGGCCTTTTCGGCGCGGAGACCCATACTCTCGAATGTTGCTTGTATCGACATGGTTGCTTGCACTAGGATGCATGCGATTTGTGCCTGCATGTTGTATGTGTCTAATTGGGGTGTCTCCAGAATTGTTGGGTGTCGTGTTGCTCCCTAGATGGTCGATGCATCTGTGGTGTGGAAGTACTGCACTATTGCATAGCCACCGAATTCTATCCAGCCAGATCCTACCACAGAGGAGACGGTCGAGAGAATGGAGACGGTAGAGGTATATAGACGGCAGAGGCGAAAAAAGAGGCGACAACAGAGGCAACGAGACAAAAGAGGTGGCAGAGACGACAGATAGACAATAGAGGAGACGGAGACAACAAAGGAGACAGAGACAATAGAGGAGACAACAGAGAAGAAAACAGAGGAGACAACCGAGACGACAATAGATGCGACAGAGCCGGTAGAGGCGACAACAGAGGCGACAGGGGCAGCAGAGGCAATAGAGGGCTACAGAGGCAACAGAGGCACACATAGACACACAGACATACAGGCGCACATAGACACATACAGACCGGCACCCACAGACACACACAGGCGACAGAGATCGTAGAGATGGCAGAGCCGACAACAGAGGCGCGGACACAGACGTACCCAGACACCCACAGCCACACATACACGCACCGACACACACAGACATAGGCACACAGACAGGCACATACAGACATAGGCACACAGACACACACAGGCGTCCATACACACACAAACGACAGAGATCGCAGAGACGGCAGGGGCGCAGACGCCAACATACAGACAGACATAGGCACACAGACATACACAGACGCACAGAGACACACACAGACTGACACACACAGACAGACACACAGAGACACACACAGACAGACACACACAGACGCACAGAGACACACACACACAGACGCACAGAGAGACACACAGACAGACACACAGACAGACACACACAGATGCACAGAGACACACACAGACAGACACACACAGACAGACACACAGAGACACAAAGGTACACACACAAACACACAGGCACAGACACAGACACACAGGTACACACAGACGCAGGCACACACAGGAAAACGAGCAGACACAGATACAGACGCATGCACACAGACGCACAGAGGCACACACAAACGCACACACAGACGCACAGGCACACATACAGACACACAGGCACACATACACACGCACACACACGCACAGAGGCACACACAAACACACACAGACAGACACAGACGCACAGAGACGCACACAGACACACAATGGCATACACAGCCGCACAGAGACACACACAGACATACAGACACACACAGGCACACACACAGCAGAGCCGACAGAAATGGCAGAGGTGTAGACATAGGCACACACAGAGGCACACACAGACACATACACACAGATACACACACAGGCACACACGCAGACACATACACAGATACAGACGCACACAGACACCCAGACACACATACAGACACACCGAGACGCGCGCAGACACACAAAGGCACACATACAGACACACAGACAGAGACACGGGCACGCACACACACACACACACACACAGGGACACACACAGGCACACACATACACAGACGCACGCAGAGACGCACACAGACACACAGAGACATGCGCAGACAGACACAGGCACACATACAGAGACACAGGCACACAGAGACGCACACAGACACACACAGGCGCACGCAGACACAGAGACATGCACAGGCGGAGACGCACGCAGAGACACACAGACACCCAAACACAGAGACCGTAGAGATGGCACGCCCTAGTGCAACAGACAACAACGATAGAGAGTACAGAGACGGCGGCCCCCTAGCGCAACACACTATAGATACAACAACCACCCATTGCAACGAGCCCCTAGCACGATAGACTCCTAGTGCAACCCGGCTCCCCGATACAATCGTATGCTGTTGGCTCCCATCGTTCCTACTATATTTGCCGGTCCCTAGTAGGTAGGACCAAAAAAAAACAAGACTATGGTTGCTCGCACTCGCGGTTGCCCTGCCAAAAATTACGCTCTAGTAAGTAATATATCGTGGCGAGCGGCTCGGTCGCCATGCGTGCGCTCCGGGATACAGAGGACGGTCCTGTAGGAGACCCGCAGGCGGTCGCGCCCCGGGGCCCTGGGGGGTGGGGCCCCCGGGGGTTGGGTCCCTAGGGGGCTTTCTTTTGGCGCTCCTGTAGTGCCCCGACCCTTTTGGCCCCAAACCCCCAATTGACATCTACTACACCTGTTCAGTCAAGTAACACTTCTGGGCTACAAATAACCCCTAGCACCAGAGTCGACTGTATGACTCTGTCAAAGCATCTTTCGCCTGGTGCCAGTCCCATCCTGTTTCACCTTCCATCATCAATCAACATATACACCTACTTCCCTTTCAGTGTAGTGATTACTTTATTGAGAAGGTGTCCAGCCGGACATCTCCTTCCGGACAGACTCATCAATTCACCAATCCCTTAACCCATGGACTGATCAATTACACACATTAATAACTATATGACCATAATAAATTATACTCCTGATAATTCATTACTATAGTATTAACCAAGGAGAACTCATGAATTGTTACACTTAAATAACAAACTCATATCACAGCCATTGTGTCAGTTCTGGGATCCCTGTCCCAGATCCTTAGTTGCCCTTTTATTCACTGACTATCTTCCAGGTCAGCCATACCTGTGCCGGTCGAGCACAGCTTTGGTGGCCATCCACCATTACACTTTCCCACAGCTACTGTGGGTCCCGTGTACCTTGTCCCGTGACGACTTAAGTCACGTCATCCAATGTAGCAAGCCTCCAGACTCTCCACCACCACACTCTGGCTCCACCTTTTTATTTGGGGGGGGGGGGGGTTCCCTCATATACTACTACTTCACGGCAGTATTACCAATACTCCATGAACCGAATCAGGGTTCCAGAAGAGTAGAATATTAGAGACAGAAACGGTTAGGTTCAACTCTTCGATCTATCTAGACCTAACGGCCTCGAATTACGGAGTGCCGCATCACCCTCGATCGGGTATGTTCAACCATCGGATATGCTCGATCGCTTTGAGTCGGACCTGTAACCTAACGGGTTGGGCGTACCGGCCTACCTCCCAGTCAGCTGCCTAGACAAACGTAAAACGGAACATGCACGGTCATTCTCGCGGACGGACATTGAAAACAAGCAGTCACAATAGTATCATAAATACCTCCTATCAACTGTTATCCTACCGATGTAACACCATTCTGCTTACGCGGAATAACACTGCTATTTTCACACAGCAAATACACCACGGCCGCTCTCACCTTGATTCCTCGAAAAATCACCACCACTGATAGAACAACTAAGTTATCATTCTAATGTCACGAAGCACATTACACATCTATAATAATAAGTTCTACCTCATTATTTACAGCGTCTAGCATATCGCTGTAATGACTGACAACCTTCCTGCCTTGCATGTGTAATTAATAAACCAAACAAGTAACTAATACACACCTGGTAAAGAACCGGGATCTCCCTAGCACAACGCAGTAATAATATATATATATATATATCACTGTCCCTGCCACTCATTTGTAAACAATCAGCTAACAAATATATCTATCTAAACACATGGGATTTTCACCAGTCCTCGAAAGCACAGTTCGGCCTATTTTATTTACACACCACTCGCTGTGGAATAAGGCTTGGTCCGTCAGGTAACACATTACGTCGCTGATCGATAAAGGCTACTTAAATATGCAGACAGCCTGCTGTAAATTGTAACGCTATGCGACTACTCGTTTCCGACGGCAATTAATTCGTTCGGGGAGGTCGGCACGGCATAAAGACAACGGTTAAACAATAGAATAAGTATTCAACTAACCTGTGATTTAACAATCACCAACTTGACTGCAGATGTCCGCTCTGGCCGCGCATATTGACATCAAAATTACAGCAGCCCTGTGGCTGTGATCTGTCTACGCTGAGGTCCGGCTGGCGACTGATCACGACAAACTCAGTGCGCCTTCAACTTGTCTACACGGGCCGCGTGAATTCCATGATTCATGAAGAAAACCAGAGTCACGATACGTTCTTCCAACCCGTGCTGCATGAAGCACTCGTGAACCTAGAGATCTAGACAACGTACGCACTTGGGGGAACATTCTAGATTTTTCTATAAATAACTAGAATAGCGCCGCCCCGCACTACTTTTCTAGGGAAATCCCCTATTAATTGATATTAATTTCAAGGGAGACCAACGCATCGCACTCCCTTCAAAGGGATATTATGCAGAGATCTGCCGTTCTGTAGGCGTTTCGTCACATAGGCCCCCACTTAAGATGGTCGACCCGGTCGAACTCACTAGACAAAGATCGGTCTGAACTCTGAACCTCTACTCTATCAAGATTGGATTTCCAGGAAAGGACGTTCCATAACGTTCACTTTCCCTGGGGAGATCTACCAGAATGGTATGGATGCTGGCTCACCAACCACTGCCTCAAACATACGTTATCTCCAGCGATTAGGCCCGAAACGTAACGGCCTGGTGATTGGCTTACAGGATCTGTCCTCTACACTGGACTGTTCCGCATCCACCTGGTGTAGGCCATCGGTTACTTTACCGAAGGTTCGTTCGTCCCTTCCGACAATAGGATTTTTCCTATCCCGACTCGGCATCACCCTCGTGGACTGTTCGCGGATGTCGACCGAAATGAATGGTCGCTTACTCCAGGTTCGTCTGGAGTACCCTTGCTCCTGCCTTCTCTCCCGCGAGTAAGGACAGTGAGCCTCTCGGCGTATCGAGTCACCCGACGATCCCGTCGTGCCAGATGTGACTTCGCCTGTCCGACCTCGATTCCCAGTGTGCTTAACACCATGGGCCTCTTCCCGACGGAGCCTGTTCGCCCTATCTACGGTTGAACGCTCAGGAGACCGCAGACCCTCCCCACAGGATGTACTGCATAGGACTGAGTCCTCCTCGCCCTCGTCTGGACCCAGAACCGAATCTAGCGCGATGGTAGTCGCACTACCTTCTGGAGAAACTACCTCGGACATCTCCAAATTCTGAAGGAGAGTACAATGGAACTTACGCAATTCCCCGCGGACCTTCACCTCATACATGGATCGGGACATTATCCGTTCCACAGGAAAAGGGCCCTGCCATCCGAGTTCGAATTCCGCCCCCTCGATTGGGAAAAGTGCGAGAACCCTATCTCCAATCTGCAGAGATAAACCGTTTCTGGTCCTGTGCTTTGGTGCTGCCAGACAACACGTTGGGCACGACCGGATATATCTCCGCACGTCGCCTATCATTCCAGGCCAGTGGTAGTGGCTGGAAAGACCCTGGACTGTTGTCCCCACATCCTTATGTCCGGTTAAGGATAAGGTATGTACTCTATGTATCAAGCGGGATCTGTAGTCAGTAGGGACTACCATCTGACCGTACTGGCTATCCCCTTGCCCGGCTCTACGATAAAGCAACCGGTTTTCTACATAGAACTGACCCGGAGTTGACGGGTCAGAACTTTGGGACACCTCCAGTAAGTAAGGACGCAAAGTCTGGTCCCTACTTTGAGCACTGCTCACTAACCTCGCAAGAGAATGGTCTATCAACTTCTCACACTGCCTTTCTCCATCCTTAGCCCTGGCCTGCCTAGCGCTCACTAGACAATGTTCCCTGGGGTCCCCCAGGAATACATGTGGACGACCGAGGATCAAAGGGTAAATAGGATCAGGCAGCACAGCCGCCTTGATGCTTCCAGTAACATACTTGCACCGAATGTCAATCCGAGCAATCGGCAAGTTCATAGCTACGGAGCTCTTCATGGCCAGCTGGAATTCTCTTGTCTCGCCGGTGAGCTGCCCTGGGCTCACAAGGTGGGATGAGATTACAGCTTCAAACTGCAATCCTGTATCGTATAGACATTCCACCTGCTTCCCATTCACCTCTATCGTTTCGACCACAGGTGATTTCTCAGACTTTGGTTTCTCCCGACCCTTAGGTGTGGTCTCGCTAGGTCTACCCCTATTAGAGGCGAGACACGCAAAGTGCAAGTCCTTTGGCTTCCTCAGACAATCTACAGTATTATGGGAAGGAGACTTACAGTATTTACACCACCTCTTACTCCACTTCCGTTTTGGGGAGGCGGGAGGGCTTTGCTTCTCGGGTTTCTTACCAGAGTCTTTTACCACAGGATCTGCTACATTGGATGATTCTTTGGGACCTTTGGTCTTGGGCTTCTCATCAAGCCCCTTCTGCCTTTTCTGTGAATCAGTCTGACTGGAATCCCCAGTCTCACCATAGACTTCCACATACCTTTCAGCTAACTTATTTACTATGTCTAGCCTTTCCGCCCCATTTTCCCCTAAGAAATTCCTTAAAGGCTTGGACATCTGCATTTTCATTTGATCCACCACCATCAACTCTCTCAGACTCTCATAATCCTCTTTGAAATTGGCCAACGCCATCCATTTCAACAGGTATGAGTTCAGCCTCACACTATAGGCCGAGAACATCTCACCTGGTTCTCTCTTGGAAGTTCTGAACCTCCGCCTGTAAGCGTGGGCTGTCATTTCGAATCTTTTCAAAAGAGCCGATTTCAGGGTTGGATAATCATTTTCCATCCCTGGGGGAAGACGCGCATACACTTCGTACGCGGTGCCACGGAGTCCTTGTGAAAGCTTAAGATTCCAACGCTCAGGCTCTAAGCCCATAGCTTTACACATTGCCTCGAACTTCTCTAAGAATTGATCTATCTTCTCTTGGTCCGGTTCAAATGGTGGAAACGGCCATTTCATAGCATGGTAAGCTGGTCTGCTGGCTGCTGATGAGCTAGGTAAAGCTGCTACACCTACTGCTCCCTCAGAATCACCAACAGATTTAGCCTCTACCTCAAGTTGCTTCATACGGAACTCATGTTCCATTTCCAATTTCCTAGCTTCTAATTTCTTAGACTCTAGGTCAGCTGCAAGTTGTTGTGACTGTTGGTCTGCCACCAACTTTTGCTCTTCAAGTGCTAACTTTCGAGCTTCAAGCTCAATTTCTGACTTTCTTCGCTCCCTTTCTTCTGCTCTGAAGTTTCTCTCTACTTCCAGTACATAGGCTTTAAACTCCGCACCTTCCAATCCCATCTCAGTTGCAGATGCCCGCACCTTAGCTAAATCTAAAGTACGAGTAGCCATGCTTAGTGTAACTTCGGATCAGTATAGATATGCAATACCCAATCACAATGCTAACTGTACTCCAACCAACACTGTAACTATGTATCTATACTAACTTAACTAAATGTCTGTCCACGTCGAAGAGAAAGGTTTCAGTAGCCCTACTCGTCAAGTAGACAATAGGTATAGGACAGATGACACTATAACCTATTCCTACGAGATGTCAGAACAAAGAGAAGATCCCGGACGGGCCCCCACTCTATCTTGTGACAAGACCGCCGGGGCTGGGACTGGTTTGCCACGATAGATACTATCCCCAGCCTTTGCTCCAACCACCTCAATAGCACTCTTCATCTACCAGGCCCCACACAAGCCGGGACAGCTGGACCTCCCCTCCCTCACCTAGGGTTCCCTACCCCAAGGGGGCTCGGACCAGACACCAGTCATATCACTGCACAAAGTCATAGCTAAGAAAACAAAAATTTAATTCTGAACTAAGTCAACCACAACACAGAGAAGGATGGCTGAAAGCCAGACTAGAAGGTACTATGTACAAGAGCATAGATGCAGATGAGGATTCTTCATCATGGAGGCGGACGATAGCTCGTGCGGTTGTCCAGTCGTGGTAGCGACTCACCTAGGCTCCTCCAGTGGACCGGAACTCCAAGGTCTGCTGCCTCTCCAAAGTTCCCTCTTCACACAGAGAACCAATCACGGGCTGATCAAGCGCAGTACCACTGCCTGACTGACACTGCACCGATGAACAAGAATCCTTCCTTGCTGTCGTACTATTTCGCTCGTCACACTCCTGATGAAGTCTGGGCCGACCCTAGAATATTAGCGGTCTCCCACTTGCAGAAAAAGTACATGTAGCACCATATCCAAATACACAAGAGCCTGGTCATTCTTCTATCTCATAAGTGACCCACACACTGATATGTCACCTACAACATGAGCGGTTGCTCCACATGAACACAAAATGTCACTGGCAAAGTCTATCAGGTGACTAAACACTTCACCTTATTTCCATGTCCTTGGATCAATAGATCTTCACACAGTATCTTATAACTACCCTGATCGAAGGGTATCAATCACAACTTAGCATACACTGTCAACAGTTCACCACGTTGGAATGAGGTAGCTCCATACCTTAACAAACATGTCAACAGTTCACCACGTTGGAATGAGGTAGCTCCCTACCTTCACAAACATGTCACTCTGGTGTTCCCACCACTTAGGTAATCAATGTCTTAGGTCACTGGACCACCTGTTGGCTTCAAAAAGGTAAACCAATGTAGAAACACTATTCAAGCATAAATGATACACGGTGTCCCGTGACAACCCAGCCAGGCCGGAAGCATAACAGAGTCCATGATGACCGGTAACAATGATCACTTGGCTCAACTTGAAAGTTCATGACCTTGCAATCACCAAGGTTTACACTGAGTTTGAATTTCACCAGTGCTTCACTGGCTAGAATCACCAGACTTTTCAGTGTTGGATCCTCTCGGGATCGGATGACACTCGTCGGACTCTTGGCGGAGGTCCTAACCTAGACCTACCGACATATTCAGCACTCAGCTCCTTCCAACATTGATCTCGCAGAATCAGAAGACCACTCCCAGTATGGCCTCAATCAACATCTTGATAGGCACTGGAATGAGTGGGCCCATAGAGCTCATGGTGAAGCTCTTGAATCTTCTTCAGTATAGCAATAACAGATCCTGAAACACGGAGAGGTTGGTGTGAGTACTCAACTACAACAAAGACTAACAGCATCTCCACCATGTCACCTGCCTCTCAGACATTACTCAAGTTGGTAGACATGAGGAAAAAGTACATGTTGGTAGACATGAGGAATGTCTGAGAGGCAGGTGACATGGTGGAGATGCTGTTAGTCTTTGTTGTAGTTGAGTACTCACACCAACCTCTCCGTGTTTCAGGATCTGTTATTGCTATACTTAAGAAGATTCAAGAGCTTCACCATGAGCTCTATGGGCCCACTCATTCCAGTGGCTATCAAGATGTTGATTGAGGCCATACTGGGAGTGGTCTTCTGATTCTGCGAGATCAATGTTGGAAGGAGCTGAGTGCTGAATATGTCGGTAGGTCTAGGTTAGGACCTCCGCCAAGAGTCCGACGAGTGGCATCCGATCCCGAGAGGATCCAACACTGAAAAGTCTGGTGATTCTAGCCAGTGAAGCACTGGTGAAATTCAAACTCAGTGTAAACCTTGGTGATTGCAAGGTCATGAACTTTCAAGTTGAGCCAAGTGATCATTGTTACCGGTCATCATGGACTCTGTTATGCTTCCGGCCCGGCTGGGTTGTCATGGGACACCGTGTATGAAATCATCACATCATCGATCTACTAGTAGTCATAATGTATAGGCATAATGATATTAGAGAAAGCAATAGCACACCTGTTCAGTCAAGTAACACTTCTGGGCTACAAATAACCCCTAGCACTCCAGTCGACTGTATGACTCTGTCAAAGCATCTTTCGCCTGGTGCCAGTCCCATCCTGTTTCACCTTCCATCATCAATCAACATATACACCTACTTCCCTTTCAATGTAGTGATTACTTTATCGAGAAGGTGTCCAGCCGGACATCTCCTTCCGGACAGACTCATCAATTCACCAATCCCTTAACCCATGGACTGATCAATTACACACATTAATAACTATATGACCATAATAAATTATACTCCTGATAATTCATTACTATAGTATTAACCAAGGAGAACTCATGAATTGTTACACTTAAATAACAAACTCATATCACAGCCATTGTGTCAGTTCTGGGATCCCTGTCCCAGATCCTTAGTTGCCCTTTTATTCACTGACTATCTTCCAGGTCAGCCATACCTGTGCCGGTCGAGCACAGCTTTGGTGGCCATCCACCATTACACTTTCCCACAGCTACTGTGGGTCCCGTGTACCTTGTCCCGTGACGACCTAAGTCACGTCATCCAATGTAGCAAGCCTCCAGACTCTCCACCACCACACTCTGGCTCCACCTTTTTTTTTGGGGGGGGGGTTTCCCCTCATATACTACTACTTCACGGCAGTATTACCAATACTCCATGAACCGAATCAGGGTTCCAGAAGAGTAGAATATTAGAGACAGAAACGGTTAGGTTCAACTCTTCGATCTATCTAGACCTAACGGCCTCGAATTACGGAGTGCCGCATCACCCTCGATCGGGTATGTTCAACCATCGGATATGCTCGATCACTTTGGGTCGGACCTGTAACCTAATGGGTTGGGCGTACTGGCCTACCTCCCAGTCAGCTGCCTAGACAAACGTAAGACGGAACATGCACGGTCATTCTCGCGGACGGACATTGAAAACAAGCAGTCACAATAGTATCATAAATACCTCCTATCAACTGTTATCCTACCGATGTAACACCATTCTGCTTACGCGGAATAACACTGCTATTTTCACACAGCAAATACACCACGGCCGCTCTCACCTTGATTCCTCGAAAAATCACCACCACTGATAGAACAACTAAGTTATCATTCTAATGTCACGAAGCACATTACACATCTATAATAATAAGTTCTACCTCATTATTTACAGCGTCTAGCATATCACTGTAATGACTGACAACCTTCCTGCCTTGCAGGTGTAATTAATAAACCAAACAAGTAACTAATACACACCTGGTAAAGAACCGGAATCTCCCTAGCACAACGCAGTAATAATATATATATATATATATATATATATATATATATATATATATATATATATATATATATATATATATATATATATATATATATATATATATCACTGTCCCTGCCACTCATTTGTAAACAATCAGCTAAGCAAATATATCTATCTAAACACATGGGATTTTCACCAGTCCTCGAAAGCACATCGTTCGGCCTATTTTATTTACACACCACTCGCTGTGGAATAAGGCTTGGTCCGTCAGGTAACACATTACGTCGCTGATCGATAAAGGCTACTTAAATATGCAGACAGCCTGCTGTAAATTGTAACGCTATGCGACTACTCGTTTCCGACGGCAATTAATTCGTTCGGGGAGGTCGGCACGGCATAAAGACAACGGTTAAACAATAGAATAAGTATTCAACTAACCTGTGATTTAACAATCACCAACTTGACTGCAGATGTCCGCTCTGGCCGCGCATATTGACATCAAAATTACAGCAGCCCTGTGGCTGTGATCTGTCTACGCTGAGGTCCGGCTGGCGACTGATCACGACAAACTCAGTGCGCCTTCAACTTGTCTACACGGGCCGCGTGAATTCCATGATTCATGGAGAAAACCAGAGTCACGATACATTCTTCCAACCCGTGCTGCATGAAGCACTCGTGAACCTAGAGATCTAGACCACGTACGCACTTGGGGGAACATTCTAGATTTTTCTATAAATAACTAGAATAGCGCCGCCCCGCACTACTTTTCTAGGGAAATCCCCTATTAATTGATATTAATTTCAAGGGAGACCAACGCATCGCACTCCCTTCAAAGGGATATTATGCAGAGATCTGCCGATCTGTAGGCGTTTCGTCACATTAATGTAGAGGTGAACATGAGACAATAAGTAATGTTAAAGGTGAACATGAGACAATAAGTAAAGGTAAACATGAGATAATAAGTAAAGTAAAGGTGAATACGAGACAATAAGTAAAGAAAAGGCGAAGGTGAGACAATAAATAAACGGTGAATGCCATGATACAAAGATAGGTTTGACAAGAGTTAATACATATATAGAAGGTAAATAAATAAAGCGATAGAGCAAGGTAGAAAGTAGAACTCATGTTCACTTAGTGGAGACAATTACTGCTCAACACAGAACAGGAACACAGATCTGTGTCACGAAGCGTTGAGAGAATCACGAAGAAAGTTTTAGGCTGAAAACATCACTTGGGAGCCATCCAGGGAAGGCTAGCGGTAACATCGGCAGTTCCACACTGAAAAAAACCAAAAAAAACAGCTTATATGAAATGATATCGAAGTATACAAAGCTGCAGTGAATATCCAGTGATGAATCAGAAGTCTTGTTAATTAGACTTAAGACAGAAGACTGTAGAATGCCAGCCAGAGAGAATTCACAACGGACCATTGCCAAGCCTTCAGCGTAATCGGCGCGATACACAGTAATCATGTGTAGTTCGACTTGCCCAGTGGATGTGGTGCAAATTTCACACTCGACACTAACTGTAAGTTGACCTTGAAGTATTATATATATGATGGACAATATAGGAATTCTGACGAACGATCTTGACACCCTAGTCTAGATTAAGGACACCCATGTCAGACGGCCCGTAGTTCTGAGAGTGCGGTGTACTTAAAAGTACGGCATGCATGACTCATTCATCTCGTGTGTTTGAGGTGTGTTGCTTGCTTGTGTTCGTTGGCTTGAGCTCCAACGCGAAGTCCTGTATGCCGGATGAAGACATCCTGTTGTCCAACATCAGTGTGATGCAGGGTGACCAGATCGCCGTGATCAAAAGAAGCCAAGTCACGAAATAAAAAAAGCCAAAATAAAGCCAAACATTGCCCAGTAAAAATGAAAAAGCCAAAGAAAAAGCCAAACATTGCCCAGTAAAAAGATATATTAAAAATATACTTACATCACACGAAGACCTCTTCATCAAATAAGTATTCCTCTTCATTGTTGAGAAATTCAGTACAGGATTCATTAGAATATACAATTCCAGCTTTGGAATCATTCAACATTTTGGATGAAGGAACAAATTCATTACAGCACTTGTTTGAAGATAATAGTTCTGCTCTAATTCTAATAATTGCTTCTAAGAGAGACAGCTGAAGTCTATTCCTTGCTTTGGTTTTTATGCATGTTAAAAGAGAGAACATCCTCTCCACTGCAGCATTGCTAATAAGTGTTATTAAGCAAGTAAGAGCAAAAGAAGCAAGCTCTTTAATTTGGGGATGTTTCATGACTCCTTGCCAGAACTGCTCTGCATTTTTAGGCAGTCCATTTTCTTTAAATTGTTCTTCTTCCTTGCAATCTATAAAAGGCAATTTTCTGTATTGTTCTTCAATAATAGTGTGGTGGTTTTCTTCAGCCAAATTCAAAAAGGGCAACTTCGAAAATAGTGGTCTAGAAGCCTGGTTTAAGATTATTCCAGGGCTAAAATTGGTTAGATCTTTAAATATATTTCTTGCTGAAGGAAGGAACTTGATCAAGTGCTTCTTCTAGCATGGATAAACATCTTTCTTTGAGATCTAAGACCTCTTGTTGGCAATTAATTTTCGTATCAGAACTTTTCTGAATGTAGTTATCACACTCTGACAGAAATTTGATGCCAAAATCAACATTAGAAATATCTGTATTCTTATTATTGGTATCATAAATCCTACTATTAAGACTCTTATAATGCAAAAATAGTTCTTCATGTAATTCGTGAGGATCTGCCTTACTTTTCTGAAAAAGGCTATTTAACCTTTCGAATTCCTGCACAATAGGGGTTGCAAAATGAAAATAAAGGTAGTTTCTTTGATCTAGAAGCATTTCCTTTATAAGTCGTGACTTAAATGTAGTGTCATAATTTGCTAATTCAGCAGAAATAAAATAAGCCTTGAGTTCTTTCCAATTCATTAGAATGTTGAACATTACTTTTCCCTGGACAAGCCAGCGAGTAGAAGAAATTTTCTCAAAAGGAAGCGATGCAGTTCTAGCTTGCTGAAATTCTATCGATGAGTTCATAATTTTGAATAAATCTTTAAATGCTTCTCGTCTTAGATTGCAATGTCTAAACCAATGTGATATTTCTGTCAGCAAAAGTCCAATGTTTGAAGGTAGTTTTGACACTGCATATTTGATGCACAATGCTAATGAATGGCAAACACACTTATACTGAACACATGAAGGAGATACATCTGTCATTCTGGACCAAACTGAATTGTTGCATCCAACCATACTGGAAGCACCATCGGATGCAAGACCAATGCAATTTTTTAATGATTGATTACATTTTTCAATTTCAGTGTTAATCAAATTAAATATATTCTCTCCTGTAGCCTCCTGAACTGAAATCAAACCTAGAAAACTAGTAGTAATTTCATTTATTTTATCGCTGAGGTATCTAACTAAAATGCACAAATATTTTTTGGGTCGAGACATCAGTGGACTCATCAATGATGAGTGCATACTTCTTGTTTTGCAGATCTAGAATTAGATCAGATCTTAAAGACGGTGAAATAACATTTTTTATTAGTGATATGCACTTCGTTCGGTGCAATTTTACCTGACCAAGAGTGCTGCCACATCCATGGGCTACCATTATTTCACCTAAGTAATCGATGGTGCGTATGGCACTATGGCAGGCCATGCTAACAGCAATTTGTAACTCTGCTAATTTGACTTTATCATCAATTTTCTTGCTTATTGTCACCACTGAAAGTGATTTTTATGAAGAAGATGGCGCGCTCCGCTTGTGTTTTTCTGTTGCGTGATTTGCGAGATTTGAAAATCTTGGAACAATATTACAATGGCACAATTTGCAATATGCCTGTTCAGAACCGTCAGTGGATTTCTTGAGCCACACAAATGTCTTTTCCCATTGATCATTATATTTCCGATTAGTATCATAAGATGGTTTCCACTGTGGCATGATAATAATAATAGGCTCAATAAGAAGAAATACTTGAGATGAAGGTATAATGAATTTGAAAACTGAACTAAACAGAAAGCTGCGCAGTGCGTTCGGGTACAAGTACAGTACGAAAACCATACGCTAAGCTTATCATTTCGCATTTATTTTAGCTTTAAAAAAAATAGTAAAACAAGACAACAATTAACTTGAAAAATTCAAAAAGAGGCATGTGCCATTACTAATTGTAAAAAAAGCCAAGAAAAAAAACCAAAAAGCCAAACCGATTTTCTGACGCAAACCTGTTTTTAAAAAGCCAATCTGGTCACCCTGGTGTGATGTCGTACAGGACCTGAGGTTTGCGTGAGTATCCGTTGTTCCATGTCTGGCGTATTGGTGTGCAGACTGGTGGTTTCTCGCCGTACAGGCAGACAGTCTCCGACTTCGGAGGAATCGGTGATCCTACTGACTTTAGCCAGGACCCCAAAGGGACCTGTTGCCCAGGACGCTCGACAAGGACGCGTCAATAGGTCTTGGCCAGTATATAACCCGGCCCTGGTGCCTTGGAAACAACTCTGCGTCCCTGAGGTGTGTTAAATAAAGTTTAGACTACGTGAAACGCAGTCGTTTTGGTCAGTTTGTCTTTCAGTGTGTTCATTATAAACAATTGCTTTACTTTGAATAATTGACGAACGAGCTGGAGAATTAACCCACACATCAATCTATGACATTTTCTATACATCAATCTATGGCAGTGAACATGAGACAATAAGTAAAGTAAAGGTGAACACGAGACATTAAGTAAAGTAAAGGTGAACTTGAGACAATAAGTAAAATTAGGTAAAGTTAAGACAATAAGTAATGAGAAAGTGAACATGAGGCAATAAGTTAAGTAAAAGTGAACATGAGACATTAAGTAAAGTCAAGGAGTCTGATCACGCCATGAGATATATTGCGTGTATGATGTAGTAAGATCTTGTACAGGTCAACTGACATCCGTCATGACATGTGGCCAACATGACACCAGCTGCCTGTAGGTCAACTGATATCCGTCATGACATGTGGCAATATGACATCAGTAAAATATTGTATATGACAACTGACACATGTCATGACATGTGGCCAATATGACACCATCTGCCTGTACGACAACTGACATCTGTCATGACATGTGGCCAATATGACAAGAGTAAAATATTATACAGGACAACTGACATCCGTCATGACATGTGGCCAATATGACAAGAGTAAAATATTATACAGGACAACTGACATCCGTCATGACATGTGGCCAATATGACAAGAGTAAAATATTATACAGGACAACTGACATCCGTCATGACATGTGGCCAATATGACAAGAGTAAAATATTATACAGGACAACTGACATCCGTCATGACATGTGGCCAATATGACAAGAGTAAAATATTATACAGGACAACTGACATCCGTCATGACATGTGGCCAATATGACACCAGCTGCCTTTATTTCACAGGACATGTCCTGGTAACCAGTTTAGACTGAGTCTACCTGACAGCCCAGTTCAATAGGAGTAGTATGTCAGGGGGTAACTAACTCGCAAATCTGGAGTCCCTCAAGATTATTGACGTCATATTTTACTATATGAAGGGCATGGTAGCCAATACGTTTCAGCGTTGCCAAACTTTACTAGAAAAGTACTTGCGGCGATTTTTGTTTTCTTGTTATTGTGTCCTCCATTTAAGGATATATAGAGTACTCGAGATATTAAATTCCCCGATTATTTTAAGATCGCTTTAAAACAGAAACCAACTACTGAGTATTCTGGTTCCCTCCATTGTCTAAGAATGTTTACATCTTGCATTCTCAAATTTTTCGTCTAACGAGATAAAGAAATTGTCTTTTTAAGACGTAAGTAGACTCGTAAATTCCGTTTTATATAGACTTTTAGCATTGATTTAGTATAAATAATTAAATTGCGCATCCATCTGTATGCGCACTGTGCAATTTTTGACTATTTATGTGGTAGATAACACCCCAAACTGAAATTATGAAGATTGCATGCTATGATATTGTAATGGGATATTTCAATGGTGGGAAATAGCAGATTTCCATGTCAATCCAGCAATGAACATTTAATATTCTTATGCACTATTCAGAACGATGGCAATGATAATTAATGCATGTTTGCATTCAACACCCATTGTAGTATTTATGTGTGAATTGTAATCACTCTACATGGATGGTAACATATATTTTGGTAATTTTTTTTTATCACGACCTCCCTCATAATCTACCTGCCCCGGCAAACAGCAGACATGGCATGGAGACTGACGTAATCTCAGCCTGACTGTGGGTGTGAGTGCTTATACAATAGTGTGTGTGTATGTATATATATATATATACCTGCTCACATACCTTTCCGTAAGAAACCAACTGCGACGTGATCTGCTTCCGAATCTTGCGCAGCTGTGTTTTGTACCTGGGTATACAGGATTATGAACAGCCTCCAATTTACAAACTATCGTCTGACAAGACGGCAAGGTGCCTAGTCACTGCCCATACGCCCACATGTCCAGTTTTACGGAGCTTAGTGCACTAAGGGGTGTTGCCCTTGTACAAACACTTACCTCTTTCTGCGTAACCGAGTGAGCTGGTCTATGCTGTACTTGTACACACCTACCCTTGTTGGAGTGACGCTAGTTTGTGATGTCATTGTGACCACACTACTTTTCTTAACTTAACAGAGTGCGTTAGTGGGTGTGGCCATACATGCCTGCTTGATCTCTAATATCTACAGGTGGGCGTCAGTCTAATCCATCCTTAACTGTTGGGCTCGTAACTCTATAAACATGGTCTTGGACCAGGGCTTTACTCAACATACAAGTTCTGTTGGTTAATTATATGTTAGGTCAAACAAGTCCAATCTCCCAGGGAGGATGTCTTGTTGAAGCAGACCTATCCAAGCTAAAAGACCTAGCTAGGATATTGGTCTGTTCCTAGCAAGCTGAAAGACCCAGAAGAGTGCTGGGTGAACAGTGATGCAGGAGGTGTGGTAGATCACTTGTTTTGTTATGTTACAGGATTCTCTGTTCGATTCCAACCGTCTAGTGTCCATAGGTGAGAGAAAGAGAGAGGAGAGAGAGAGAGAGAGAGAGAGAGAGAGAGAGAGAGAGAGAGAGAGAGAGAGAGAGAGAGAGAGAGAGAGAGAGAGAGAGAGAGAGGATTGCTTTAAATGAAGTAAGAAGAGCACAGTCTCAGAAGATGTCAGTAACCTGTAATAGCCTCCATCCAGAGAAAAGAGAGCATGCACCGCTACTCAAACTGAGCCAGTGAAGAAGAGCAACTGTAGTGACGACCATCAAGTTCACACGGGAGGAGGCCTACATCAATCAGGTGACCTCCTACCTAGACAGAGATACTGATACACTCAACCATCAGGTGACCTACCTAGACAGAGATACTGATACACTCAACCATCAGGTGACCTCCTACCTAGACAGAGATACTGATACACTCAACCATCAGGTGACCTCCTACCTTGACAGATATACTGATACACTCATCCATCAGGTGACCTCCTACCCAGACAGAGATACTGATACACTCAATCATCAGGTGACCTCCTACCTAGACAGAGATACTGATACACTCAACCATCAGATGACTTCTACCTAGACAGAGATACGTGATACACTCAACCATCAGGTGACCTCCTACCCAGACAGAGATACTGATACACTCAATCATCAGGTGACCTCCTACCTAGACAGAGATACTGATACACTCAACCATCAGATGACTTTCTACCTAGACAGAGATAGTGATACACTCAACCATCAGGTGACCTCCTACCCAGACAGAGATACTGATACACTCAACCATCAGGTGACCTCCTACCTAGACAGAGATAGTGATACACTCAACATCAGGTGACCTCCTACCTAGACAGAGATACTGATACATCAACCATCAGTGACCTCTTACCTAGACAGAGATACTGATACACTCAACCATCAGGTGAACTCCTACCTAGACAGAGATACTGATACACTCAACCATCCTGAAGTTACTAACTTTGCTCTCTGGCAGTCTTTGTGATAAGAGCATCCAACAAGATTGATCTCACTTGTCCCGTCATCCTCTATCCTGAGTGTGGAGCTTCAATTTCTATCAATAAAATGAATCTTTGGTTCTTTGTTACAAAGAACGAAGAACGAAGAAATCCTACAAATGATCAAGACCGAAAGAGAATTGCATAGAGCTGAAATTGAACTCTTTCAAAACAAACTAACAGAAGCCACACAAGAACTCACAGAGAAACCGCAAGAAGAAAATCAAGAGACCGAGCCGGGACCGCAAGCTGAAGCCAGCTGCCCAACCACAACGCCCAAGAGGGAACTACTATACCGTCGGATCTCTGAAGGAGGCACAGAATACCCAGTCGACAAGGAGGAACTCAAGCGCTAGGAATTCAGAAGGCGCTGGGAAGAAAAAGAAAAGAAGAAGCCAAATAAACTCCGAGGGAAACCGATGGTATACCCAGTCTTACACTACGACTGTGAGAACGACTTCGAGTACTATATAGATGACGGTAAAATCGTCCCATGGCTGACCACGGAGGAAGAAAACTTTAGGCAGCAGTATCACAAATGCAACAGTGAAAACAGGCACAAGGAGGAAAATGAAAACGTCGATAAGCTCCTACAGAAAATACACAATAAAGGAGACAAAAAGACCAAATAAAAAGTCCTTTTAAGGACTGCAACCAGTCAAGCCAGGAGCCTGCACCAACAAAGAAAACAAGAGGAAACATGCACAAAGGACAGCCGCCGACCGATCCTCCAGCTGGAGTGGGACTACGAAAAGTCCTTATAAGGACTGCAGCCAGACGAGCCAGAAGCCTACACCAACAAAGAAAACCACAAGAACAGAAGAGCACAAAGGATAGCCGCCGACCACTGCTGACGTCACAGACACAAACGCTACATAACCAGTCCGAGATAGGACTCACAAGACAAGAATTAGGGATAATAAGCCCACACAAACCACGTACCTCAACAAATAACCACAGCTGATGAAGCAGGTTAGACGAGGTCGAATTTGGAATTTTGGTTTTTTAAAATTGGAATTGGAATTGGAATTTGTTACAACAAGAATTGAGTTCAGTCATTGGATGGGTCTAGATAGATTAGAGAGAGTATTCCCATAGTTTGCAGTCTTTTATCCATTATCTTGTGTGGGCAAACAGGAGAAAAAGTGGGACAGAAGTACATTACACTAGAACCCACAAATAACGGCAGGTGACGAGGAACCCTCCCAGTCCTGTTACACTTTGTTATTATTTCCAAATGCCAATTTTCTGTGGTAGATTGAGCAAGAATATTATTGCAAGGCCTTTAATATTTAACAGCCCCATTATTTTCTTATGCATGTGTTCTGTTCTGTTTACAAATGGAACAAAAATTTTAAAAAAAAAAAAGGAATGGCCAAAAATGTTTTCAACAGAATGAATTCAGTATTAATTTAGATAGATAAGCACATTCAAAATGAGAATTGTCAAATGTTATGCACATTCAACTCTACTATATGGCACGTAAGCCTGGACATTGTGGAGATGGCATGTGATTGATTGATCAACGTGTTCTCTTATGGCTCTTCTGACTGTCAGCTTGTGTATCAGAAGCAGGACAGTTATAAACCTCAGTACAGAAGCTGAGAGATCAGTTTAATTTTATTAAACTTCAAGAACGGTCTCCCATAACTTATCATTTCAGTTTAAGCATTAGTTAAAAGTATGAGAGCTGGATAATTGTGCAGTGTTGTTTACAAATTGAAATAATATTACTGGCAACTTTGTTTGCTTGTTTGTTGACCGAGGGAGAGTGGCAGCTGATCAATCCGGACACTGTCTAATGCTACATGTGCTTCAGAGTTCCCTTTACCTATCACAACTCCGTCCCGCAGATACAACGCAGTATATTTCCAGTGGGAACTTTGTTTTCCTCACTGTACACGTAAACAGCAATTTTTACTTTGGCTGACCACTTACTGTGTCTGACACTGTCCCCCATTCGACAGCACTTGTCACAACCAACCCACAAAACTGACATGGTTAGGAGGGGTATGTCTAATGTAAGAAATGGCCAATTATATGTGTAATATGACAAATAGCCAGCTACTGCTTGCGTAATGTGAAAGTTGCTGAATGTGAAATTATAACAAATGAACAGTTGCTGCCTGTGTAATACAACATATGAACAGTTGCTGCATGTGTAATACAACATATGAACAGTTGCTGCCTGTGTAATACAATATATGAACAGTTGCTACATGTGTAATACAACATATGAACAGTTGCTACATGTGTAATACAACATATGAACAGTTGCTACATGTGTAATACAACATATGAACAGTTGCTACATGTGTAATACAACATATGAACAGTTGCTGCATGTGTAATACAACATATGAACAGTTGCTACATGTGTAATACAACATATGAACAGTTGCTACATGTGTAATACAACATATGAACAGTTGCTACATGTGTAATACAACATATGAACAGTTGCTGCATGTGTAATACAACATATGAACAGTTGCTGCATGTGTAATACAACATATGAGCAGTTGCTGCATGTGTAATACAACATATGAACAGTTGCTACATGTGTAATACAACATATGAACAGTTGCTACATGTGTAATACAACATATGAACAGTTGCTGCATGTGTAATACAACATATGAGCAGTTGCTACATGTGTAATACAACATATGAGCAGTTGCTGCATGTGTAATACAACATATGAGCAGTTGCTGCATGTGTAATACAACATATGGACAGTTGCCATTTACTGAACATGCCATAACCTCTGTCTGATCTAGACTAATTTGGGTTGTGGCACTCTCCGTATGTGTTTTCTTGTGTTTTTTCAGAATACTATCTTGTGTAAAAGATGCACCACAATCATCACACTTGTAAGGTCTCTCTCCTGTATGTGTTCTCTCGTGTCTCTGCAGACTGTCAGCTTCAGCAAATGATGCACCACAATCATCACACTTGTAAGGTCTCTCTCCTGTACGTGTTCTCTTGTGTCTTTTAAGATTACTATCTTGAGCAAAAGATTTGTCACAATCATCACACTTGTAAGGTCGCTCTCCTGTATGTGTTCTCTTGTGTCTTTTAAGATTACTATCTTGAGCAAAAGATTTGTCACAATCATCACACTTGTAAGGTCGCTCTCCTGTATGTGTTCTCTCGTGTCTTTTTAGATGCCAGCTTCAGAAAATGATACAGAACATTCATCAGACTTGTAAGGTCTCTCTCCCAAATGTGTTCTCTTGTGTGTTTTCAGATTACTATCTTGAGCAAAAGATTTGCCCCAATCATCACACTTGTAAGGTCTCTCTCCTGTATGTGTTCTCTTGTGCTTCTGCAGACTGCTAGCTTCAGCAAATGATGCACCACAATCATCACACTTGTAAGGTCACTCTCCTGTATGTGTTCTCTTGTGCTTCTGCAGACTGCTAGCTTCAGCAAATGATGCACCACAATCATCACACTTGTAAGGTCACTCTCCTGTATGTGTTCTCTTGTGTCTTTTTAGATGCCAGCTTGAGCAAATGATGAACAACAATCATCACACTTGTAAGGTCTCTCTCCTGTATGTGTTCTCTTGTGTTTCTGCAGACTGCCAGCTTCAGCAAATGATGCACCACAATCATCACACTTGTAAGGTCTCTCTCCTGTATGTGTTCTCTTGTGTCTTTCAGATTGCAAGCTTGAGCAAAGATGCACCACAATCATCACACTTGTAAGGTCTCTCTCCTGTATGTGTTCTCTTGTGTTTCTGCAGACTGCCAGCTTCAGCAAATGATGCACCACAATCATCACACTTGTAAGGTCTCTCTCCTGTATGTGTTCTCTTGTGTTTCTGCAGACTGCCAGCTTCAGCAAATGATGCACCACAATCATCACACTTAAGGTCTCTCTCCTGTATGTGTTCTCTTGGTGTCTTTCAGAGTGCAGCTTGAGCAAATGATGCACACAATCATCACACTTGTAGGTCTCTCTCCTGTATGTGTTCTCTTGTGATTCTGCAGACTGCCAGCTTCACAAATGATGCACCACAATCATCACACTTGTAAGGTCTCTCTCCTGTATGTGTTCTCTTGTGTCTTTAAGATGACTATCTTGAGCAAAAGATTTGCCACAATCATCACACCTGTAAGGTCGCTCTCCTGTATGTGTTCTTTGTGTCTTCTTAGATGGCCAGCTTCAGCAAATGATACAAAACATTCATCACACTTGTAAGGTCTCTCTCCGGTATGTGTTCTCTTGTGTTTCTGCAGACTGCCAGCTTCAGTAAATGATGCACCACAATCATCACACTTGTAAGGTCTCTCTCCTGTATGTGTTCTCTTGTGTTTCTGCAGACTGCCAGCTTCAGCAAATGATGCACCACAATCATCACACTTGTAAGGTCTCTCTCCTGTATGCGTTCTCTTGTGTGCTTTCAGGTTGCAAGCTTGAGCAAAAGATGCACCACAATCATAACACTTGTAAGGTCTCTCTCCTGTATGTGTTCTCTTGTGATTCTGCAGACTGCCAGCTTCAGCAAATGATGCACACAATCATCACACTTGTAAGGTCTCTCTCCTGTATGTGTTCTCTTGTGTTTCTGCAGACTGCCAGCTTCAGCAAATGATGCACCACAATCATCACACTTGTAAGGTCTCTCTCCTGTATGTGTTCTCTTGTGTTTCTTTAGATTGCCAGCTGCAGCAAATGATACACCACATTCATCACACTTGTAAGGTCTCTCTCCTGTATGTGTTCTCTTGTGTTTCTGCAGACTGCCAGCTTCAGCAAATGATGCACCACAATCATCACACTTGTAAGGTCTCTCTCCTGTATGTGTTCTCTTGTGTTTCTGCAGACTGCCAGCTTCAGCAAATGATGCACCACAATCATCACACTTGTAAGGTCTCTCTCCTGTATGTGTTCTCTGTGTTCTTTCAGATTGCCAGCTTAAGCAAATGATGCACCACAATCATCACACTTGTAAGGTCTCTCTCCTGTATGTGTTCTCTTGTGTTTCTTTCAGAGTGCCAGCTTCAGCAAATGATGACACACACTTCATCACACTTGTAAGGTCTCTCTCCTGTATGTTGTTCTCTTGTGTTTCTGCAGACTGCCAGCTTCAGCAAATGATGCACCACAATCATCACACTTGTAAGGTCTCTCTCCTGTATGTGTTCTCTTGTGTTTCTTTCAGAGTGCCAGCTTGAGCAAATGATGCACCACAATCATCACACTTGTAAGGGTCTCTCTCCTGTATGTGTTCTCTTGTGTTCTTTCAGACTTGCCAGCTTCAGCAAATGATGCACCACAATCATCACACTTGTAAGGTCTCTCTCCTGTATGTGTTCTCTTGTGTTCTGCAGACTGCCAGCTTCAGCAAATGATGCACCACAATCATCACACTTGTAAGGTCTCTCTCCTGTATGTGTTCTCTTGTGTTTCTGCAGACTGCCAGCTTCAGCAAATGATGCACCACAATCATCACACTTGTAAGGTTTCTCTCCTATATGTAGTCTCTTGTGAACTTTCAGAGAGCTAGTGGAAGTTAAAAGAGTAAACCACAAAAAATCACACTTGGAAATTTTCTCTTCTGCATATGTGTGTGTGCGTAAATAGCCATCTAAACTGACAGCTGAATCACAAACATCAGACATGTATGATCTGTCTCCAGCTTTAACTTCCATATTATTTTGAAATTGGAAATCTTGATGAGTCAAAGACCTTTCTGAGTTTATTCCAAAACGAGAATATAGATTCTCTGCAATTTGACTATTTTTATCATGCTCTTGTGATACCTCACAGAAATTTGGATTCATTCTCGATTCTTTTCTACTATCTCCGGTCATTTCATGATCACTGCTACAGCCTGTCATGTCTACAGTTTTGCCAAACCTCTGGTGTCTGTCCTCATACAATATATTTGAAATTTCTTGTTTCACAAACTTAAAGTCCATGTTAACAAACACTGTCTTCTCCATTTGTGAATGTTCTTGCGTAGAGTGGCAATGGGCATTCTGAGAACAAGTTAGTGTTTCTGAAATATACAAACAAATATAAAAAAATGTGTAAATGTATCTACTGTATAAATACAATACACAGTGTTAGTGTTTCTGAAATATACAAACAAATATAAACAAATATGTAAATGTATGTACTGTATGAATACTTCTTCTTCTTCTTCTTCTTGTTCTTGTTCTTCTTCTTCTGCGTTCATCCAGAGTTTTTTTCCGGACGTGATTGCGTTGTGCCTGTTTACAGCAGAGCTGCGTTCTTGCGCTGTTAGGCTGACACATCTGACTTCTGCAGGCATTTGTTGACCGGGTTATGGATCTGTACTTTCTGAATCCTGTTTAGTGTGGTGTTAAGAGTTGATTTTCTTCCAGATGCCATGTTAGTCTGCCATTGCTAATGCATTCCATTAATTTTCCTACACAAGTGGTCAATAGCCATTTGGTTCTTCCAGATCTTTTCCTTTCTTTGGGACTGATATTAGCATAGCTTCCTTCCATGCCTGTGGGTCTATTCCTCTCTTCCAGCTGTAATTTAGGACTGCTAGTAGTTTCTTGTTTGCCTTATTACTAGTCCTATTAGCATTTCATTTGTGATTCCATCCTTTCCTAGTGATTTCTTCTTTTTTTAGGGTATTCTTTGCCTGCTCCATTTCTTCCATTGTTAGATTTGTCATCATATATTCTGCTGCTGTTTCTGTATTACTAAATGTCTGTTTGTCTTTGATTGCTTTCTTCTGTTCGGTTGTAATATCAATGTGGTTTGCACTAGCATTGTGTTCCATTAGTGAATTTGCAGCCTTTTTTCCTGTAAGCAAGGCATTACCTTGTTTAATTGTTATTTGTTTGTTTCTGGGTCCTTCTTTGTTGATGGCTTTCACTAGCTTTTTCCATAGTTTGTTTCCATCCCTGTCAAAGTTTAGGTTTTCTGTTTTTTTCCCTCCAACAATCTCTTGTTGTTTGATTTACTAGTCCCTAAACTCAATGTATTCATCCAGCTAACCTTTCGATGGGATGACTTAATGCAACGTCTACAAGACCGCCTAATACAACGTTTACAATTGTTAGGTACATTCTCAAAAGTGGTCATGTGATTGATAGAGACATTGCCTTTCGCGTGTTGTTTAACACACAAAATACTCGCTTGTTAAAGTTTGCAGAAGCAATAATAATCAATCAATGCAAGCCAGAATTGTGCAAACAGAAAGACATGTTAGTCAGCTTAAAATTACTGTGGTAGATAAGTGACATTACTGTGCGAACATGTGTATATTTCAGCTTGATAGATTTATCTAGTTAATTTACTTTACGTTGTGTGAATTCTGCAGTATGTACCTGACGAGATGCAGCAAAATATACCAGGCAATGAATTGTGCAATCTATTGTTTGTGTCTTCATTATTCAAGTTTGATTTACTGTTCTTTTATATTTTGCTGAGATGGCTTTGAGAGAGATGTTCGCTTCAGTTGTTTGTTCTCTCTCTGATGACTTCCTGACATCTTCAACTTTGTCCTCCAAAATTCGTAGTTCTTTAGTCCTATATGGTTTGTAATTTTTCCTTGCTCAACTGGGAAAGGACCTGGTGGCTGCTTGTATTATTGCTGTTTGGACATCTCGCCAATTGTTTCATGTTGCCATATCATGTATTTATATTTTCACAATATTTGTCTGTTAGTATGGCAAATATGTCCCAATCAGCTTGTTTGTAATTCCAGCGAGGCAAATGCTTTTGCTTCCATGGAACATACTCCATATTCATTAAAAGCTTGATTGGTCTGTGGTCACTGCCTGCTAATTGGTCAAGCACATGGCGATCGATTTTGTGGGGAATGTCTCCTGTGCAGAAAGCTAGGTCTGGATAGAAGTGGTAAAACATCTTCTAGAGTAGAAGCTCTGTGTGTCGTCCGCTTTGTTGAGTTGATGGAGATTTTAGTCTATTTCCCAGTCCTCCACTTCATCTCCTGTTGTCAGTATCTGGGTATCCCCATCTTTCTGAACTGCTATTAAAGTCTCAGTTTCTGTCGGTTATATTCATGTTTGAAAGTGTAAGGTCCTTATCTGCTGGGTTATACATTTTGTAGATTCTTATTTTCACGTCCTTTATCATTATATCAACACCTATAATTTCCGTTTGGTTGTCAAACGTCATAGATACTTCACTGCAAGGTATTGTGTTTTGCTTATGTATTAGAACTCATCTGTGTCCTTCGCTGTCGAAACGTGTGGCCTGATATCCTCTGACTGAGAATCTGTGATTGGCATCGATGTGTGTCTCTTGAATGCATGCCAAATCTATTTTATCTTGATGAAGACGGTGTGTTAAGGGAACTTTCATGTTAGAAACTCCTTCAGCATTCCACTGTAGTATGTTGAGTGTCCGGGGTGTTTGGTCAATAGCTCTTACCCAACTTCTCTGTGCCTTAACTCCACAGCACAGGGGAAGGTGACACTAGTAGTCATGGGTGGACCCCCTCAAAGCAGGGGGCACGGCACTATCACCGCCTGATGGAACTTCACGGGATTAGCACCATACTGATTAATTTTAATCTGTGGAATCATGAACTGATTAAGTTACGTTGCACTGCTTTGTCAAGCCTGTGGCTCAGTACATCCGATTTCAACAAGCATTTTTCGGGTTGCTTTCCCTAGCCTTTGACTGTCCCCAGTCAACCTACAAGGCAGCAGGTTTGTGTGTCTCTTCGTCTGGTCCCTCTCCCTTGACCTGTCTGACATGGGTGACCCTACCAGTAGCTGTGCTACCGTTGGCATAGCTCTTGGGGTCATTGGAACATGCAAGCCCCTCTACCTCATCACGGTGGACACATGGCAGGGCGGTGTTTGTGCATGATTTGCTTGTATTTTCAAAGTTTGGTTTGCATGAACTGGCAACATAAAAGACCAGCACCAATGCCATATATTTCTTCTTAATCTTTAAAGAAATAGAATTAGAGCAGACTGATTTCAATTGAATTTGACATCTCTCCCAGAATGAACATTGCAATATTTAAAAAAAAAAATTGTTATTTAAATGCAGTTGGTTTGCCATTATGTATATTTATTTGTTTGTGTTACATAAGTGTGAGATGTGGTATGGGTTTCACACATAACTGACTGCCCTGAGTTGTGTGAATTGTGTGTACATAAGTGTGAGATGTGGTATGGGTTTCACACGTAACTGACTGCCCTGAGTTGTGTGAATTGTGTGTACATAAGTGTGAGTTGTGTGAATTGTGTGTACATAAGTGTGAGTTGTGTGAATTGTGTGTACATAAGTGTGAGTTGTGTGAATTGTGTGTACATAAGTGTGAGTTGTGTGAATTGTGTGTACATAAGTGTGAGTTGTGTGTACATAAGTGTAAGTTGTGTGTACATAAGTGTGAGTTGTGTGAGTTGTGTGTACATAAGTGTGAGTTGTGTGTACATAAGTGTGAGTTGTGTGTACATAAGTGTGAGTTGTGTGTACATAAGTGTGAGTTGTGTGTACATAAGTGTGAGTTGTGTGTACATAAGTGTGAGTTGTGTGTACATAAGTGTGAGTTGTGTGTACATAAGTGTGAGTTGTGTGTACATAAGTGTGAGTTGTGTGTACATAAGTGTGAGTTGTGTGTACATAAGTGTGAGTTGTGTGAGTTGTGTGTACATAAGTGTGAGTTGTGTGTACATAAGTGTGAGTTGTGTGAGTTGTGTGTACATAAGTGTGAGTTGTGTGTACATAAGTGTGAGTTGTGTGTACATAAGTGTGAGTTGTGTGAGTTGTGTGTACATAAGTGTGAGTTGTGTGTACATAAGTGTGAGTTGTGTGAGTTGTGTGTACATAAGTGTGAGTTGTGTGAGTATAAGTGTGAGTTGTGTGAGTTGTGTGTACATAAGTGTGAGTTGTGTGTACATAAGTGTGAGTTGTGTGTACATAAGTGTGAGTTGTGTGTACATAAGTGTGAATTGTGTGTACATAAGTGTGAGTTGTGTGAATTGTGTGTACATAAGTGTGAGTTGTGTGAATTGTGTGTACATAAGTGTGAGTTGTGTGAATTGTGTGTACATAAGTGTGAGTTGTGTGAATTGTGTGTACATAAGTGTGAGTTGTGTGTACATAAGTGTGAGTTGTGTGTACATAAGTGTGAGTTGTGTGTACATAAGTGTGAATTGTGTGTACATAAGTGTGAGTTGTGTGTACATAAGTGTGAGTTGTGTGTACATAAGTGTGAGTTGTGTGTACATAAGTGTGAATTGTGTGTACATAAGTGTGAGTTGTGTGAATTGTGTGTACATAAGTGTGAGTTGTGTGAATTGTGTGTACATAAGTGTGAGTTGTGTGAATTGTGTGTACATAAGTGTGAATTGTGTGTACTCTTAGTTACTTGTATTTTGTGTGTGCTCACTCACTTTGAATTCAAGCATTGTCCATACATGTGCTACAACTTCTAGTAGATTAGCTGTCCCTATTACCAGCGTCTCTCACCATCAGGTGAACCCACTCCGGCTACAGAGGTACTTGTAATTTACGTCCCCAAGTCAAGGACGAGAAGTCACCATTTTAGTCCAACTGACCGGTGTAGGGGATGAACCCCCTACCTCAGAATCATGCACACCGGGTGTTTAAGAATGAGCACTCTTATCTATTCTGCCATGATGACCTCCAGTGACTTCTATTTACAGAAATCAACTTTCTTTAACTTGATAAACATTTGTCTCTTCTTGAAACAACCTGGGGCAAGGTCATCTGTACATGGGCCTGACTTCACACCAGCCATTCTCATCTATCCTTCTTTGTCCTAGACCTCTTTTTTCATCCTCTCACTTGTCTTTGTCCTACTCTTCTCCCCTCTCCCATTTGCCTTGGATGTTGTTCTGCAGCTATCCCTGTCAGTGGTCCTGTACCGTCTCCTTGGTTCTGTCCCATCTCCTTGGTTCTGTCCCATCTCCTTGGTCCTGTCCCATCTCCTTGGTCCTGCCCCATCTCCATGGTGATGTTCCATCTCCTGACTAGGTTATTTCCAGTGTTTCTGAAGCACCACTATAGTCAGATATGCAATTTTGTTGATTTCATCTGGAATCTGAGATGACTGCAGCTTGGTGGGTTACTCTAATTAGCTCTTTTCAAGTATTAGGGTGTATTTTTAATGACTGTGGGGTATTTGAAAATATTACCGTTCCAAGTTTTGTATTCACCCTCTGTGGAGTTCATGCAACATAAAAGGTAAATATAAAACTTGGAACGACAATATTCAAACACCCCACAGTCATTAAAAATACACCTGTATATCTATATCTGCAAAACGATAGACAATAAATAATTTATTCACACCAACCCCATGCTACCAATGTCAAACATGGATATTATCCAAATCACACAACACCTGAGAGATGAGATGTCTGAGAAGACTTGCCAACTTAACTATCTGAGACTGAGTAAGAAATGATGTTATCAGACAGACAGTGGGATCAACACCTTGTGCCACATATAATGAAAGGCAGAAGTTAAAATGCAACACCATCAGCTACCAGCACTAGCGCCAAAGAAGATGTGTTATGAGAACAAGAGGACAATGAGAAGAAAATGGAATCATAGACATTGTACAGTCACATAGTAGGACTTCATCCAGTGCCATGCGTCCGTTGCTGGAATCTTAGCTCCCCCCTCCATGCTTGATGGCAAAAGTGGAAGATGATGATTTGTCCCTAGTCAGCTAATTTTAGAGTGGTGACAAATTTCAGCTACTCATCAATCTGTTGGGTGTCTGGTGTCATTTATTAGTTACTGCATCAAGGTAATATGAGCTCTTTTGTTCTACACTGTACATGGACCTGCCACTGCTACTCTTTGACTGTAGCTCAAAGGTCAGTCTGTCAAATATACATCTTGTCAATGTGTGTATATTCTTATGCTGAGTGTGTGCACCATAGCTGCACAAGTTATTTCTCAGGCCAGGTTGTGTTTTGGTGTTTGAGTTGCCTTCCACAGACATTCAATCTCTCTTAATGGTACCTACATTGCAATAGGTGGGTTAGTGTATCAAGGTGCTGATGGTGTCTACATAGCTATAGGTGGGTTAGTGTATCAAGTCTACATAGCTATAGATGGGTTAGTGTATCAAGGTGCTAATAGTGTCTACATAGCAATAGGTGGGTTAGTGTATCAAGTCTACATAGCTATAGATGGGTTAGTGTATCAAGTCTACATAGCTATAGGTGGGTTAGTGTATCAAGGTGCTGATAGTGTCTACATAGCAATAGGTGGGTTAGTGTATCAAGTCTACATAGCTATAGATGGGTTAGTGTATCAAGGTGCTGATAGTGTCTACATAGCAATAGGTGGGTTAGTGTATCAAGTCTACATAGCAATAGGTGGGTTAGTGTATCAAGGTGCTGATGGTGTCTACATAGCAATAGGTGGGTTAGTGTATCAAGGTGCTGATGGTGTCTACATAGCAATAGGTGGGTTAGTGTATCAAGGTGCTGATGGTGTCTACATAGCAATAGGTGGGTTAGTGTATCAAGGTGCTGATGGTGTCTACATAGCAATAGGTGGGTTAGTGTATCAATGTGCTGATGTGTCTACATAGCAATAGGTGGGTTAGTGTATCAAGGTGCTGATTGTGTCTACATAGCAATAGGTGGGTTAGTGTATCAAGGTGCTGATGGTGTCTACATAGCAATAGGTGGGTTAGTGTATCAAGGTGCTGATGGTGTCTACATAGCAATAGGTGGGTTAGTTTATCAAGGTGCTAATAGTGTCTACATAGCAATAGGTGGGTTAGTGTATCAAGTCTACATAGCTATAGGTGGGTTAGTGTATCAAGTCTACATAGCAATAGGTGGGTTAGTGTATCAAGGTGCTGATGGTGTCTACATAGCAATAGGTGGGTTAGTGTATCAAGGTGCTGATGGTGTCTACATAGCAATAGGTGGGTTAGTGTATCAAGGTGCTGATGGTGTCTACATAGCAATAGGTGGGTTAGTGTATCAAGGTGCTGATGGTGTCTACATAGCAATAGGTGGGTTAGTGTATCAAGGTGCTGATGGTGTCTACATAGCAATAGGTGGGTTAGTGTATCAAGGTGCTGATGGTGTCTACATAGCAATAGGTGGGTTAGTGTATCAAGGTGCTGATGGTGTCTACATAGCAATAGGTGGGTTAGTGTATCAAGGTGCTGATGGTGTCTACATAGCAATAGGTGGGTTAGTGTATCAAGGTGCTGATGGTGTCTACATAGCAATAGGTGGGTTAGTGTATCAAGGTGCTGATGGTGTCTACATAGCAATAGGTGGGTTAGTGTATCAAGGTGCTGATGGTGTCTACATAGCAATAGGTGGGTTAGTGTATCAAGGTGCTGATGGTGTCTACATAGCAATAGGTGGGTTAGTGTATCAAGGTGCTGATGGTGTCTACATAGCAATAGGTGGGTTAGTGTATCAAGGTGCTGATGGTATCTACATAGCAATAGGTGGGTTAGTGTATCAAGGTGCTGATGGTGTCTACATAGCAATAGGTGGGTTAGTGTATCAAGGTGCTGATGGTGTCTACATAGCAATAGGTGGGTTAGTGTATCAAGGTGCTGATGGTGTCTACATAGCAATAGGTGGGTTAGTGTATCAAGGTGCTGATGGTGTCTACATAGCAATAGGTGGGTTAGTGTATCAAGGTGCTGATGGTATCTACATAGCAATAGGTGGGTTAGTGTATCAAGGTGCTGATGGTGTCTACATAGCAATAGGTGGGTTAGTGTATCAAGGTGCTGATGGTGTCTACATAGCAATAGGTGGGTTAGTGTATCAAGGTGCTGATGGTGTCTACATAGCAATAGGTGGGTTAGTGTATCAAGGTGCTGATGGTATCTACATAGCAATAGGTGGGTTAGTGTATCAAGGTGCTGATGGTGTCTACATAGCAATAGGTGGGTTAGTGTATCAAGGTGCTGATGGTGTCTACATAGCAATAGGTGGGTTAGTGTATCAAGGTGCTGATGGTGTCTACATAGCAATAGGTGGGTTAGTGTATCAAGGTGCTGATGGTGTCGACATAGCAATAGGTGGGTTAGTGTATCAAGGTGCTGATGGTGTCGACATAGCAATAGGTGGGTTAGTCTCTCAATTGCTTCTGACCTCATCTCTCGATCTTATGGCAGAGGTGCTTCCACTATAAAAAAGAAGTAGACACACCTTTTCCCACTAGAGGAAAACTGAGTGAATCAGACAATGCTCTGCTAGCAATAAATGGAAGTAATTTTTTCTTACGTAAGGGTAAATACTAACAAATATGAGTCACTGGCAGGTGCTGACTTAGTGAGCACAGAAAATATTTACATGATCATGAGAGATGACATGGAAAAGGATTAATTCAGACGCATTCACAGACTTCTTTTCTGATATAATGGACACTTACTGTTATCTTGATCTGGGTATTCCACATCTACTTCAGGCTGTTCTGTCTTAATACTCACTGACAGTTTACTATCTATCACGTCAAAGACTTTCACTTCAGTGGTCATTTCTTTAGCCCAACCGTGAACATGGTCAGTCTGAAAGGATTGAGAAATTACATATTTCAGCAAATACAAATATAAAATAAGGAAAGAATAGATTGCTCCCACTTTCCTAACCTGATTCTGGTATAGTGTGTGTTAGTTTAGTTAGTCGACAGATCATCCTCACTGCACATCAAACCATTCAGTCCATACGTGCTCAAATCCCCTCCTTAGCAAATCCCGCAGCGTGTAGCGGCTAACGACACCAGTTTCTGTGGTGGTTTATCAATCTTCTTTGGCTTCCTGCATAGTGTTCTTGTTTGGCCACCCCTCTTTTAATTTGCTGTTCTCACAGTCTGGCCATGGTTGTAGATTCACAGTCATCACTTGGTTCTCGCAAAAGTCTTACTTCTCGCAGAGCATTCAGAATGTCAGCCTGGTCCATGGCGCGTCCGCCCTCCACAGTAGCCTTACCTGCGAGCTTGTCAGCCCGCTCATTTCCTTGCACTCCTGCATGCCTTGGCACAAAGATGAAACTAATCTTTGCCAGCCGAGACCGCTCCAGAGACAGCAACCATTCCCATAAGATCCACCCCACTTCTATCCTCTTGAGCATGCTCATTGAGTCGCTAAGGAAACATGCCCTAGCGAATGTCTGTGTCTCGAGCCATGCTATATGGTATAGTGTATCCAGTATCTATCATTCCCAAACAAGGAAGAAAGACTGGGAGAACTCATGTTCTTGCTAAAAGATCGCTGGCTGTTGGAAATTGAAAAAGACAAGCTGAATAGACCACTGTCCAGGTTATATTATTTCAAAAATTAGAAATACTTACCCACAAAGGAATAGTTATAGAATGTGTGATACTGGTACATACACACATTTAGACCTTCACCTGTATGTAGCTTGTGTACTGTGCTGAGATTCTCAATATGTGATTTCTGAGAGGAGACTGGGACATTTATGGAGGTATCTGTGTGCAATGAACTGATGCTTAACAACCATTCCATTGGCACCTTGCCGTCTTGACAGACGATAGTTTGTGCTTTAAAAAGGCATAATAACTTTTAACTATGGCGGTAGCGAGTGTGACTGATAAGGCCAATTTGCGCTGTAAATGTCCGTTCACAGTGGGTGCATGTGAACACGTGGTCATTTCCACCATCATGCACCATCTTACGTCTCAAACGCTTGGTGTGTGACTTTTCTGCAATAATTTTCTCCTTTGACTTTATTCCATTTCTGATATTTGCCCTCCATGCAACACGTTCAGCGGCGACTTGCTCCCAATGTGCATTATCAATGCCTGTATCAATCATGTCCCGCTTACACACATCTTTGTATCGTAGTAGAGGCCGACCCTGAGATCTCTTACCCATCTGTAATTCACCAAAAAAGATATCCTTTGGTATTCTACCATCATCCATCCTCCTAAGATGTCCTATCCATCTAAGTCTACGAAGACTGAGCATGGAATAAACTGTCACACAACCTGATCTTTCCAATACTTCAGTATTTGTGATTTTGTCTTGCCACTTAATACCAAGAATTCTTCGCAGACACCGCATATGAAAGCTGTTTAAATTGTTCTCTTGGTGTGAGTAAGTTGTCCAGGTTTCACTGCCATAGAGAAGAGTACTAAGGACACAGGCTTGATAGACAAGGACTTTTGTTTTAGCAGTAAGCTTCCTGTTCTCCCAGACTCTTTTTCTTAACCTATTCATTGTTGTTGCTGCCTTACCAATCCGGATGTTGATTTCCTGATCTAGGGATAATTTGCTATTTACCACTGATCCTAGATATGTAAAATGGTCTACTATCTCTAGTTCGGCGTCGTCAATAAAGATTGATGGTACCTCATGTGCACCTTGTGACATAATCTGTGTCTTCTTTTTGCTAATTGTTAAACCAAATTCAGAACAAGCATTGGAGAATGCAGATAGTAGACATTGCAATTCTTCCTCAGAGTGGGTCGTAACTGCAGCATCATCTGCAAAAAGCAACTCTCTGATCAGTACCCTCCTAATTTTGGTCTTAGCCTTCAATCTCTGAGCATTGTAGAGGCCGCCATCTGAGCGTGAGTGAATGTATATACCACCATCCTGATCACGAAATGCATATTTCAGTAGAAGTGAAAAGTATATTCCAAAGAGGGTGGGAGCTAGTACACAACCTTGCTTAACTCCACTCTTGATTTCAAATTCTTCAGAAGTTGCACCATCAAACTTGATTATACCCTTCATGCCTGTGTGGAACGATTCCACAATGGACAGAAGAGTTGGTGGGCAGCCAATCTTCTTTAGTGCCTTGAACAGACCCTCACGACTGACCAAATCAAATGCCTTTGTGAGGTCGATGAAGGCAATAAACAGTGGTTGATTCTGTTCACGGCATTTTTCTTGCATTTGTCGCAATGAGAATATCATATCAGTGGTAGACCGGTTCTGTCGAAAGCCACACTGTGATTCGGGGTAGACTTGATCTCCTAGGACTTGAAGTCTGCGCAGAACAATTCTGGCAAATACTTTTCCAACAATACACAGAAGTGAGATACCCCTATAGTTGTTGCAGTCGCTCCGATCGCCCTTGTTCTTGTACAGTGTTATGATGCTTGAATCTTTGAAATCCTGTGGGACTTGTCCTTCACGCCAGCATAGCTCTATTAGCTGGTGGATCTGTATAGTGAGTGTGTCTTGCCCACTCCTGATAACCTCTATTGGAATCCCATCCTTACCTGGAGCCTTGCCAGATGCAAGTTCATTTATAGCACACTTAACTTCTGTTATGGTGGGAAGTGTGTCCAGGTGGTCAAGAGTTGGTAGAGCCTCTATGGCGTTGAGGGCATCATCCGCTAGTTTGGTCTCACTTGAGTAAAGCTCCAAATAGTGCTCTACCCATCTGTCCATCTGCTGTTTCTTATCAGTGATGACTTCTCCAGTCAAGGTTTTCAATGGTGCACTTCTTTTGATCACTGGACCACAAGCTTTCTTTATTCCTTCATACATGCTTCTTATGTCTCCCTTATCACTTGCGATTTGAATGGACTCACATAACTTGATCCAATAATCATTTGCACACTGCCTGGCAGCCTTTTGCACATCCTTCCTAGCTTGCCTTAGCTCACTCAGAGTGTTACGCGTTGGTCTTTCCTTGTTTCTTAAGAGAGCTATCTTCTTCTTATCAATCAGGGGCTGCAGAGTCTCGCTGTTGGCCGCAAACCAGTCCTGCCTCTTATGATCCACAGTGCCGTAAACCCCTACGGCAGTTTTATAAAGAGTTTCCTTAATTTGACCCCACTTTTCATTTACTGTACAATTTTCTGGTGTATCAGTGAAAGCATCTTCAAGTTGCTGTTGAAACTGAAAGCACTTTTCAGGATCATGAGTGTTAATAATATTAATCATGGGGCTAGATTTGTGTTTAGCTGTGTAGATTCTCTTTGGTCTCAGTCTAACCCTTGCAACAACCAAAGAATGATCCGTATCACAGTCAGCACTGTGGTAACTACGAGTCAATGATATATGGTTCAGATGTTGTCTCCTTGTGATGACGAAGTCCAGCTGGTGCCAATGGCCGGATCTTGGATGTTTCCATGTGACCTTATGCATCTCTTTTGTTTTAAAAAAAGAGTTTGTAATACATAGGTCATTACTGGTGCAATGCTCCAGCAGCCTTTGCCCATTTTCATTCATGCGACCGATGTTGTATTTTCCAAGGCACACTGGCCATGAACTTGAGTCCTTGCCCACACGAGCATTGAAATCACCTGAGCATATAAATGTAGTCAGATTTTGGAACTGCCTTGATCACGGAGTCTAACTCCTCATAGAACAAATCCTTCACATCATCAGAGGAATCGAGTGTCGGTGCATATGCAGTAATAATGGTGGCAAACCCAAAAGAGGTTGCCAAGCGCAGGGATAATAGTCTTTCATTTCCTCCTGCTGGAATTTCAATCATTCCCAGTAGCGAATTCTTCACTGCAAAGCCCACACCGTGTTGCCTTTTTTCTGCCTGCCCTCTACCCTTCCAGAAAAAGGTGTAGTTGTTTTCCCTGAGTGACCCTTCCTCAGCGAGGCGAGTCTCCTGCAGGCCAGCAATATCAATGTTAAGACGATTGAGTTCGGCATCAATCACAGCCGTTTTTCTCACATCGTCAATATTGGTCAAGTCAGTGGAAAATCCTGGACACATGGTTCTCACGTTCCAGGTTGCAAGCCGTAGCTTGAGGTTTCTATTTTTATTTTTGTTTGTACCTGGTGCATTGGTTTTACAGCCTGCGATTCAGATTTTGTCCTAGCCCCAAGCACCCATTGAAGCAGGCAGGCTGTGGCGGATCAGCACCCAATTGGCTGGGGGCTGCCCAGCTTGAGGCGGGCGGTAGCTGATCAGTGACACCTATAGGTGTCTCCCACCGTCAGAGGCAACGCGTGGCGCCCCATGTCTACGCCAACTGACAAGGACTTATAACCCGTAACAGTTGCCTCTCGCTTTGATTCCGAGACCAGTTAAGACCAGGGATGGAGTTATTGCCTCTCCATAGCACAAAGCCTGGGCTAAAATATAGAGATCATGTGTTGCCCATGCAGCATGATCCCTCTCTCGGCCCGCCTAGTTCACTCCAGAGGAAAGGTAACACCCCTACATCTGGAACAAGACAAGCTGCAGAAGCTGCCGGATCAGCAAAGCAATGCTCTAACTGTCCGCCTGTCGGAGCTTCGATCCTAGACCAGTCGCCAACCAAGGCTTAGGGCCTGGTCTGCCCTGCCATGACAATTTTGTCTTTAGCTTGCATTTCCTCGCACCAGGGTAAGGCTTGTACCCTCCCAATTGCGCTCTTCCGCCCGAAGCCGTTGGCACAATGTGGGGTGTCGGGTTTGGTAAGCGCCGCCCAACGTTCGGCGCTAACAGAGACCAGGTAGTACCGTCTACTGTTATACGGTAGCTCAGTCATATCTGACTAAGACCTGGCTGACGCTTAACAACCAAAACCAAATCATATATACATATAAAATGAACCTGAAATGAAGATTTCTGATTTCCATGTTAAGACAATTTCTGAGACAACATGTCTCATGGTACTTTCAAAAGTTACAACTGTGCAGTCAAGCTTAGCATAGTGAAATTGGTCCACATATGGCAAACATAATATTACACTATATTATTAAGATAATAATGCCCATTACTTATTTTTGTATGTTTTAGAGATTATAAAAGTTGGTGCTGCTTTTTCTTCTTCCTTTTATCTCCCATAGGATCTCAACCAATCTATTCTTTGCTATCTCCTACACCTTCCTCTGTTGTTGTTGTTGTCTTCCACTTACGTCGTTAGGCATCATGGGAAGGAGTTATTGAAGTTCCAGTGCCTATGACTAGCATCTTTCTTCCAATTTCCTCCGTGATTCATGAGTATGTTTCTAGAATCATGTAAATTCCCTACCAGTTTGCTAGACCTGTCACATGTTCCTTGCCTACTTGACCGTAGCTTTCCTCTGTTTCCTCCTCATATTATAAATCTCTGTCTCTAATTCTCTTCGTGTTTCTATGTTTTTTCTAGTATACTTGCAACAAGTTTCCTCACTGTGTGCCTTATTTTGCTAATAGTGTGCTAATAACTACCATGATTGTAGCAAATCTTTGTTTAAGGTCTTTTCATCCTCACATAACTGCAGCATTATATCATGAAAAGATACAAACTGAATGGACAAACAGAAATTGTGATTAAGTGAGATGGACTGTAACAATTAACTAATTTACAGTGTGTTTACAATTTACCTGATAAATATAGTGTTTTAGGCATGAATGTGTGTTGTCTCCATTGATTAACTAGAGGAATAATCTCATGATAACAATGCACTAAGCCTATGAAGACACGGTTTGCATATGTGCAATTGCAACAATCACAAATTAGAGTAAGCAACAAGAATTCTTGATTTTAGCGTGGTGTCTACATATCATAAAATTTGAATGAAAATATTTTAGTAGCAATGAATAGTGAATAATACCAATATATGGTTATATTATAACAATACAACAATGCAACACTGCCTATTTTGTGAAACAGGCTCACAGAATCTGCTTGCAGTATCACATTTCAACTAAACATGAATTTATCCATGCCATCGGAGATCACATTTTGTATAGAGAAGCATGATCGCCCATGCCATCCGGTAAGGCACTGGATGATGATGATGAATTTAAACTATCTGCACACTAGTCATTTTCCACTATTACATTTATTTAAGCAATAACAAACAGAACAGGAGACATTAAGCTAACTGCCGTGTTTTCACATGAGTGAGGGTGAGTATTTGCAACTGTATGTAAGTACTGAACATGAGAATATGCAGAAATGTAAATGTAGTAAGACTACACATTTAAAAGAGAATTCTATGAATATATTATGTTCTATCAATGATCTCATGATTAAATACTGAACAGTGTTTACAACTGTATATAAGTATTCAGCTGTTTGTATGTATGCAATTAAATATACAAGTATGGAACTGTCTGTAAGTATGGAACTGTCTGTAAGTATGGAACTGTCTGTAAGTATGGAACTGTGTGTAAGTATGGAACTGTGTGTAAGTATGGAACTGTGTATGAAAGCATGGAACTGTGTATGTAAGTATGGAACTGTGTATGTAAGTATGGAACTGTGTTATGTAAGTATGGAACTGTGTATGTAAGTATGGAACTGTGTATGTAAGTATGGAACTGTGTATGTAAGTATGGAACTGTGTATGTAAGTATGGAACTGTGTATGTAAGTATGGAACTGTGTATGAAAGCATGGAACTGTGTATGCAAGTATGGAACTGTGTATGAAAGCATGGAACAGTAAGGAACTGTATACAAGTAGAAATAGTGTATGGAAAAGCATGTAAATATGGAACACAAGAATGGCTAGAAGTATAACATAAAGAAAAGTGAATGTAGTAAGGTTACATTTCCCAATGAATTTCCTGAATATGCCACTTCTTACCAATGACCAAACCAAAAACTACTCACTTGAGAAGCTGGCTCCAGTTTTATATTGTGACTTGGTAAAAGGCTGTATGAATCCATGCTTCCTAGAGTCACAATAAACAGTCATCACTTGCTATGTTGGAGATATTATTTTTGTTGGGCGTTTGCTCACTCTGAGATCAAGTGTAGTCCATAACACTACTTTCTATAGCACTGGGCTCAATGTTGCGTGTGGATTAGCTCTCCCTATTACCAGTGTCCCTCGCCATCAGACAAACCCACTCCCACTCCTGAGGTACTTGTAATTTACATCCCCAAGTCAAGGATGAGAAGTCAACATTGTAGTCCAACTGCCCACTGTAGGGGTTGTACCTCTTACATCAGCACATTCGTCAATCTTACATCAGCACAATCGTCAATCTTACATCATTACATCAGCACATTCGTCAATCTTACATCATTACATCAGCATATTCGTCAATCTTACATCATTACATCAGCACATTTGTCAATCTTACATCATTACATCAGCACATTTGTCAATCTTACATCAGCATATTGTCAATCTTACATCATTACATCAGCACATTTGTCAATCTTACATCAACACATTCATCAATCTTACATCAATACATCAGCATATTTGTCAATCTTACATCATTACATCAGCACATCTGTCAATCTTACATCAAACTGTGGAGCTGTCAGTGATGAGCATGGTTGTACCTCTTACATCAGCGCATGTGTCAATCTTACATCAGCACATGCGTCAATCTTACATCAGCACATGCATCAATCTTACATCAGCGCATGTGTCAATCTTACATCAGCACATGCATTAATCTTACATCAGCACATGCATCAATCTTACATCAGCACATGCGTCAATCTTACATCAGCACATGCGTCAATCTGACATCAGCACATCCGTCAATCTTACATCAAACTGAGGAGCTGTCAGTGATAAGCATGGTGAACGATTTCAAGAAGACATTGCTGCTATGGAGACACGCTATCAAGGCAACTGGAGCCCTACAGTCCTTCCTGATTACTGTTGGGCTGCAACAAGAGACACCTCATCGACTGACTACAAGAAGCAGGCAAAGATAGCTTGAACAGTGACTGAATAATGTTTTAAAACATTATAAGTGAACTTTAAATAATGTTTTTATGTTTACAATCATTTTATATTGAAATATCAGTTAACTGAGTATTTAACCACAATGTTTATAATGCTAAAGTAATGAATGAATCACTGAAAAACGAGAAGTAGGTTGAGAGCTTTACCAAAGCACAACCACAAAAAACAATGGACGTTGCGGACAAAGCCTTCGTCAGCACAGAACATACAAGAAAGACTAACTGTTCACCCCAGATAATTAACTAATTATAATAATTAACTGCCATGGTACAGTATATCATTTTAATTGAAATACCCTAAACTACCGTTATATCATTAATCATCTGAATGTTGACAGTGCATTATTTGTTTCATTTCTCCTATCTTCCGCAATTGTTGTGCCCGGTAAATTAAATTTATACTGGAAGAAGGTCTTTCTTTCCATATTATCGGAAACGAAGAGTCAAGTCTCTCAAAACTGTATGGACTGATCATGGTCACACAAACATTAGGCATTTTACTTAACCAATGCAATTAGATGAAAACTTGAACTAGTATTCCATGCCTGCTCAGAAGGGTCCATTGTGTCCCCAAAGAAAAGCTTTGAAAAGACTGCGTGTTTCTGACAGCAACCATTCATTCAAATATCATGTGACAATAACAAACGCCATTTTAGCTTACGTAAAATAGGTCAGTCTAAACTCTTGTGCCTAGCCATTGGTTGATATGATCTTGTCTTTGAAGTAAATTCAATTATTGGGAATATGATAAGTAATTTTGTTTGTTTTTTTATTTTTTCTGACACTGTTCAAGTTAGTCCACCGATATTTTGAGATGGATTTTCATATTCTGCATCCATTTTTACACAGATGTGGAAAGTATCATCGATGATCGTCAATGATTTGTGGTAGAAAAACAATATTTTTGTGGAGATGTTTCATCTTTGCGGTTGGAAATCCAAAATGTTGGCACCATGCATATCAGTCGGATTGGCGTGTATACTTTGTACACTTAAGACATGCAATTTGAACTACTAAAGTTAAAGAGAATACAATTTTAAAGATTATTAATAATTTGTATAATTTTAATATTTTATGCTATTTTTATTATTACTATATTTTTATACTATTAAAATTACTATTTTAAGTCTTTTGCAAGAACCAAGGATGACTAGTTAGTTAATTGTGGTTCCAACTTCACGGCAGCGGGTGGTGCCCATTATGCTCCGTTCCTGTGCCAGTGAATATCTTTCAAAATACTCCTTGTTGCCCTATGTGAACAATTGAATAGACAGGAGTCTCAGCAAGCCAACAGCCCACACAGGTACACTGCATAATTCCACCGTCAGAATGCCAACACAAAAGTCATCTATGAAAAATACAGTTCATCGTCGATGGAATTGGCAATCACCAGAAGGACTTCACTGACCCAGGTTTTATCCCACATGGCTCGGTCTCTTTCCACAGGGTGACCCGCTGAAAGTGCCGCACAAAGCAAAACTCTGTAGCTCCAGCAACAACTCCCAGGAGTCTGCTGAAAAATGCACTTGTGAACCGAAAAGGCAAACCAGTCAATTCAGCAACTGCCGGCTGCCATCGTTCTGAACATGCAGTTCATGCTACAAACAACTGCGCATAGATTAAAGCATTCCACACGAAATTCACAGCACACAGTGTCGCGCCACGCACTCACTCAGTAGCAGGGCGACAGAACCATGCACTACCAGTCCAACATGAGGAAAATGTGAATGCAAACCATAGCCACAAGCGTAAACTCCAGAGGCCTTAATGGTCTAAATGCCTATCTGCCATGTTGGGGACCGGAAGTCCCAATAGACTGTAGACTAAGTCTCAGCCCAAAGCCTCCTTAGTCGCCTCTTACGACATGCATGGAAGTCAGCAGTGTTACTATTCTTGGCTTCCCCTGTGGGTCCCAGAAACACATGGGCATGATGACTGAGTGATGACTGTGAATCTACAACCATGGTCAGACTGCGAGAACAGCAAATTAAAAGAGGTGTGGCAAAGCAAGAACACTACACGGGAAGTCAAAGAAGATTAATAAAGCAATGCAGAACTGTTGTTGTCAGTCGCTACATGCTGCGGGATTTGCTGAGATGGGGATCTGATCACTTATGGACTGAATGGTTCAATGTGCAATGAGGATGATCTGTCGACTAACTAACTATTTTGTTTTTATAATTTCACATGACTGAACATATGTAATTTATGTTTGAAGTCAGTTTTCATATCCGCCTATGACCCGTTTGAGTCAATCTCACATGGATGGCAGTACAATTTATTTAAAATTAACTGTAAAAGAGAAAATACTGTTAGATGAGTATCCTTAAAATCTGCAGCATTTGCATTGTATTTTTTCATCTCTCATTATTGTTCATCAATGATAATTGTCTTTTGGAAACATTTAATGAATAATAAAAGAAATTGGTGGCCATTTCTAATTGTTAATTACGTCACGGCACATGCTATTGAAAAATAGATAATATTATTAATATGTCAAGTTAGGCCTCCCCACCCCGGACGCAATGATATATGGTACTATGTTGTCCGTTTAAAATTAAACAAGCCACAGTAATAGAAGGCAGAAGTTCTCAGCTCCCAATTTACGGGCCGCGGAAAGAACTAACAGTAACACATTGGTGTAGATTCCTTCACTCTTCCTGGTTGTAGGACATGACACAAAATATTTAATAACTCCGCTTACAATTAACGTACAATCTTCGTTGAGATACCGTTGGATTCGTCTTATCAAGCTGTATCCAACTGTGAATGTTTCATAAGTAAAAACCCAATTTTTAAATATTGACTATATATGCTATTAATTATAAATATTAAAATATATTACCGTACAAAAGAAAGAGAAAATCCTAACCTGCACAGTTCGCAGCGACTGCACTAGCCAGGCGGCCTTAATTCCTCAGACTCAAAGACCCCCCTGCCATACACCGCAAGGTACTATAATATATTGGCTGTAAATGACAGCTGACAGTTTTATGACCGTAAGCCGAAAATTGTATTTATTTATTTATTTCAAAACAACCAGACTCGCGCTTGTAATCAAATCGAGAGACACCCGCGGAAGAGAGACGGTATAACTGTCGTTCGCAATTTTCGAGTGATTTTTTCGCAATTATCAAATTCCAAGCACACATTATTATTATAGTAATGTAAATTCAGCATCAACTCTTCCATTCAGTTTCCATTGCTTGAGTGGTTGTCAAATGATGCTAAAATATAGAAAAGCTCAAAGTTATTGATAATTTCATTGTTGGTATTATCTATTGTGAGCTTACTACATGTTGTGTATTTATATTATCATTATTAATATTGTTATTGTGTCAGGTTGTAGTCAGATTTGACTGAGCTACCGTATAACAGTAGACGGTACTACCTTCTTTCTGTTAGCGCCGAACGTTGGGCGGCGCTTACCAAACCCGACACCCCACATTATGCCAACGGCTTCGGGCGGAAGAGCGCAATTGGGAGGATACAAGCCTTACCCTGGTACCTAAAGACAAAGTGTCATGGCAGGGCAGACCAGGCCCTAAGCCTTGGTTGGCGGCTGGTCTAGGATCGAAGCTCCGACAGGCGGGCAATTAGAGCATTGCTTTGCTGATCCGGCAGCTTCTGCGGCTTGTCTTGTTCCAGATGTAGAGGTGTTACCTTTCCTCTGGAGTGAACTAGGCAGGCCGAGAGAGGGATCATGCTGCATGGGCAACACATGATCTCTATATTTTAGCCCAGGCTTTGTGCTACTGAGAGGCAATAACTCCATCCCTTACAAACTATCGTCTGTCAAGACGGCAAGGTGACAATGAATGTAAATTCATCATTTAAAAACACAAACCAGGGCTAATTTTTGAATTTTATTTTTATATTAAAATCAGCATATCACAATGAATAAGAAATAGTCATTTACATTCGGATATAAATAACTTGAAAATTTGTTGACTTTTTTTTGGCTCGATATGTTCTTTGACAATGTGGACAAAGAATGCTTGACGTTTCTGGAGGAGGATTTCCTGCAGTGGTCTTTCTGTCCTGCCTTTTCTTTACAGCTCTTGCAGTCCTAGTTGCCTCACACATGACTGTACCCTTGTGTAATGATGCACGCCACGAATTTCGGTCTCTGGCTGCAGTCTCCCAGGTGTCATGATGAATTCCAAAAGCATTCAGAGAGATTTTCAGTGTCTTTAAAGCGTTTCCTCTGGCCGCCTTGGGAGCGTTTACCACAACGCAGTTCGCTGTAAAAAAAATTCGTTTAGGGAGCCTGTGATCTGGCATGCGAGTCAAGTGACCAGCCCAGCGAATCTGACTCTTCATCAGTATAGTGTGGATACTGGGCATGGACGCTCTTTCTAGGACTTCAGTGTCTGGGATCTTGTCTTGCCATTTAATCTTCAGTAGCTTCCTTAGGCAGACTGTGTGGAAGTGGTTTCATTTCCTAGCGTGTCGCTGATAAGCAGTCCAGGTTTCACAAGCATATAGCAGTGTGGATAATACAACTGCTTTGTAGACTTTCAGCTTTGTTTGCAGACTTATTCCAGTTCTGTCCCATACATTCTTGTACAGTCTGCCAAGGGCCACACTGGCCTTGGAGATTCTTGCATTCACTTCGTCATCAGTGCTGCCAAGATAGGTGAATTTGTCCACAACACTTAGTCTATGACTATTCACTTTGATATTCGGCACAGTGTGATTACTCCATGCAGCTGGCTGGTACATAACTACAGTCTTCTCCAAGTTGATATTGAGCCCAAAGTTTGCACAGGCATGTGAGAAAGCTGTAACATTATGTTGCATGTCCGCCTCTGAGTTGGCGTATAGAGCGCAATCATCAGCAAACAGGAGTTCTCTGGCGGTGTCGCTGTTAATTTTGGTTTTAGCTTTCAGCCTTCTGAGATTGAATAACTTTCTGTATAGTTCGGTTCCTGACATTTCTCTTGCAGCTGCATTGCAGCGAAAATCATGTCAACAATTCCACGTTCTTTTCTGAAGCCACATTGACTCTCAGGAAGAAGACCTTGATCGAGATGGGCTGTGAGGCGATTGAGAACAATTCTGGCGAGTATCTTCCCTGCAATTGAAAGCAAGGAGATGCCTCGGTTGTTGTCACAGGATTGGCGGTTTCCATTACGTTTGTAAAGGTGGACTATTGACGCGTCCTTGAAATCTTGTGGCATGGTCTCGTTCACCCATATGTTTGTAAAGACTTGGTGAAGCTGCTCTGTTAGGACTGGCCCACCTGTCTTGTATATCTCTGCTGGGATGGAGTCAGGACCAGGTGCCTTGCCGCTGGAGAGTTGCTGGATGGCTTTGTTTACTTCCACTATGGTTGGCAGGTCATCAAGTGTCTCATTGGTGGGAACTTGAGGAAGGCAGTTGATGGTTTCATCATCGAAGAAGGAAGTTGCATTTAAGATGTTGCTGAAATGCTCTGCCCAGCGTTGAAGGATTTCTTTCTTATCGGTGACCAATGTTCCCCCATCTGCACTGAGGAGGGGAGCTATGCCTGGTGATGTAGTACCATAGACCACTATCAGCGAGTCGTAGAGGTTTTTCATATCATGTCTGTCAGCTAAGCCTTGAATTTCATCAGCTTTGCTGCTCAGCCAGGAGTCCCACATGTGCCGAAGTTCCTGCTGTACTACTCTCTGAATGTTCTTGAAGGCATCTTTTTTTTATGTTGACTTCGGGTCATTCAAATGTGCCTTGAGGAGAGGATGTTTCTCGGCCAGCAATTGGTTGATGTCTTCGGAATTTTCATCAAACCAATCTTTATGCTTTCGGGGGGCTGGCCCCCAGGATTTCCATAGCAGTGTTGTAAATTATGTCCTTTAGGGCTCTCCACTCTGTTTCTGTGTCGGATACGTTGAGATTGATGGCTCAACCCCAAAGAGATAAAGGCTGAAAAATCCTTTTTCCCAATGTGATCCTGCCCGTTTAATTAATTTAGCTGAACTGACTCAATTGTTTGAGACCAGAAATAGAGTTTTAGAGAACCAAGGAATACCTTCAGGACATAACTGACAAAGTTGTATTCCCTTTTATATCCAAAATATCCTTTAAGTGGTTCCTTGCCTCTCCTCTACCAACTAATTAATTCTATCTAGGGTAATTTAAAACAATTTGACTATGACAAGTAAAATACAATCAATACATGACATGACCTCAGTTTTTATGATTTAATAAACACAAATATGGATTTTGTAAATTGCATTCAAAATTACAATTTCCTGTCATAAAATAAGGACATATACATATACAGTAAATATACAGAATTGATGTGCCAATGATAAGGTAGGTATTAACAGCTATATTTTTCCCAGTGGCATGTAATGCTAATCTTTTACTGGCCTGGATGATCTGAAAAAAAACTGTCTACACTCAGGATTCTCCACTTCCAGCTTTGGGAATCTCTCTGGCTCTCAATTGCTGTAGTCTTAGTGTTCCAGGGCGTAATAGAACATAAGTTGGCTCTTGGTTTTCCTTTCCATTGTTTGACAGGGAAATGTTTACATAAAGATTACCTCTCCTCTGAGACAAATGGAATGGTTGCAGGTGGATAAGTTTCTGCGCTACTCTATCAAGGGCATCACTCAACAATGTGCTCACTCAACAGGTGCTGCATTCAATCTTCACCAAGTCAGGTCTGGATTGACATGAATAAGACCACTACCTGAAATTCCATCAATCACATAATTCTAATAATATCATAAATATGACATTAGAAATGAAATGTAAAAGCATAAGAACACAACAAGTGAAAACAATAAAAGGAATCTTGTTCTTAGAGAAAACAAACATAGAAGAAAGATAGTCTTGTGTTCCCAATGAGTTATCGCCAACATAGTTGTTTGCTCTCAATCCAATCTTCCACTATCAAGTGTTCAAGGTTTAACTAGCAGATGTGCAATTTCATCATCACTTATGCCTGTCCTCAGGTCTATAGAAGTAATACCTTGAGTGATTGGGAATTTGACAATTATGTTGACCATTCTCTTCTGTATCTAGTTTTGTTCTCTACTTCATCTTTTCCTATTCAAGAAAAAGGGTCTCATCCATTAAGGGCTTTTAAAATCAGTTCCCATTGTAATGAGTGCTTGTTTATAAGCAATGTAAGTACATTATGGTATCTTCTTGTATAGCATTCAGGTGTATTCTTCATTAAATGCTTCAAGTGAGAAGATTTCTTCCATTCTCATGGATGTAATATTTATTATCATCATCAACATGGTTTCCTTATCTCATTGTAATTACAATCATTATCATCATAATTATTGCATTGTCATTACAATCATTATCATTATTATCATGCTTATGACATTAGAAATCATTACATTATTCTAACATTATCATCATAATCGTTGTTACATCATTTTCATTACATTACAGTTATCATCATCATCTTTGTAGTGCATTATTATCATTACACTAGACCATTATGTGTTAACAGTAGTGACATGAAATACACAGTGGGATTTTGCTTAAATTACAAACACAGATGCTGGTGCTATGCGTAATGTGTAATGTATGATATGGTTTGTGTCGTGCTTAGCGCACAAAACTAGATGATTATAGCATGAATGATATTTTATACAAAGTGGTGTTATGCACCGGAGTGTCCTAAATTATTTTTTTAGTTTATGGGTTACACCGGAGCATTTCTCTGGTGATAGGCATGGCATTCCCCATCCAAGTTGCCGGCTATCCTGAGACTAACTGTTGGCCTATACTCCCTCTCTCTCAGCATGTAACTTCACTCACTCACTCAATTTCCTCATGCATCAGTCAACATATCCCTCTTTTCATGTGGGATCAATGAACTCTCTCTGACATCATTCATATGTATGGATGATAATTTCACTCAGTCCATAGACACATTCATATTGGTATGGGTGATCATTTCACTCAGTCTATAGACACATTCATATTGGTATGGGTGATCATATAGGAATAATTCATCACACATCCTTCATACTATCATGTAAGGTGGGTGATTGTCCAATGATAACCTTAAATGTTAACACCATTGACATCACAATGAGATCTCACCCATTCATCAGACAATCATATCTGTATGGATGACAATCATGCATATGTAGGTGCTTTATACAGAATGCATTCACAGATTCACAAGAATGACATTACAAGGGAATCTCATCCTTCAACCTAACTCATACTATTTCATGGATATTTAGTCATGCATGCTGATGGGGTTTAAGAAATGATACATTCACATCTCTTTAACAATGATGAACAACACATGACACAAGCATGTTCTTCAATGAAATAGACATGTGATCATTAGACACACTTTATGAAATTCACCCAGGATTTAGCAACATGAAATCCAGGAGTTATCACATGATCTCATAAAATACATACAATTTAGGTGATATATCCAATTCACCTTCAGGCATTATGAATCTTAACCATTCTAACATGCCGGTTGACTAAGTATTATTATGGTGTGGCACAAACATTAATTCCATATGTTTACAACATTGAAAATACATTTGACTCACTGCATGGGTGCCTTAACTCAACACACAATATTATGATACCTGTAGAATCTGGTTCTCATGGGTTCATGAATTATAAGAAAACTATTTGTTTGTCCATGTGCTCATGTTACAATTAAATCTACTGATTAATTACACATTACACTAGTTTGACTTACCAGTGTTTACACATTTACAATAGTTTCCTTAAGTCTTAAGTTACTCTAGTTCATTGTAGATTGAGTTGCTTAAGAAATAAAATTTACAACATGTGTCTAACGTTTATACATTAACTAAGTTGCTTAGCTGGGAGAAAATAACCACTGTAGTTTTCTCCTAATGTACAGTTTATCTTATGACTATGATAACTGAGTATAATATTATTTAGTTTGTACTAGATTAAATTCTTTAAGAACTCACCATTCCAATCATTGTAGATTGAGTTACTTAAGAAATAAATGTACAACTTGGATTACTGTTTATACATTAAATCAGTGGTTTACTTTGGGAGAAAATAAATTCACTATGGGTATTCTTAATTAATAGTTATCTATAAACTATAACAATTAAATTAACTTCTTAATTCACCACACGTGTTCACCGAGTCTACTTACCAACTCTTCTTCTGGGAAAATAGGCTCACACTTAATCAAAGATTTAAAATAAATTATATTCACCTCTTCCAAACAGGACGACTTCCAAACACTTCAGCGACAGGTTTCAGATTTTTTTCAATGCGATGTCGTGGGCTGATGTTTGTCTTCATCTATCTAACTTATACTAAATTATCTTTGCTAAGTTGATTTTGAAGAGACTATCACTCCCTTCCTCATCGAATCTCTCCTGCGTCGTGTGTGTGTGGGTTGGTTCACAAAAACAGACAGTTTCTTTCCCGCATGGGCTTTTATTTAGATTTCGTTGTTCCGGTGGTGACGTCACAATGGGTCGATGAAAAAGTCGGATTATTGCCGTGGAGAACGAGGCGGTGTCAACCTTTTTCCGTCGCTAGGAATTATTTACCGCATGTTACGCTGGTGAAAATGTAATATATCACATTCTGTATCCTGTTTAGCAGCAGCATTGGGCTTCCAGCATGGTTTCAAACGACTGCTGCATTTTCTTGATGTTTAGGCGGGTGACATTTAGTTTTTTTTTTTTTGTTTTGTTTTTTGCATTTTTACCCCTTGAGGACGCCGTGGTGGCCTGATGTGAATTTCATTTTCGAGACAATGAGACGATGGTCTGTCCAACATTCGGCACCACACATGGATTTTGTTACCCGAACGTCTTGTCTGTTAC